>BOPP01000205.1:1596241-1613875 GCA_017312745.1 Gryllus bimaculatus
TTTTTTAAAATGTACTGGTCCGTAGTTTACTTTTTTAACGTTCCAGATGATTGTACTAATGTAATACTGAGTGCCCTGTTATCATTGGAGTGTATGGAGTATGTGATGATTTATGGGTTTTTTGGTTATTTTACGCCAATTATGTGTTTTCGTAGAATCGTGTTTTTTTTGTGGACGCCGGCCTTCGTGGTTGTGCGCAACATGTGTGTTGGCTTGGTTCGTAGAACTGTTTATAGTATATCACTAATTAACGTCGTTTAGATAAATTGGGAATGTCAAAGTTTTAATCAGAGTTAAATAGGTTTTTCCGTGGTTTTTAATTTGGGGTGTCTGAACTATCTGGTTGTTGCAATGTTTGAATTTGGAGGCTGTTAATTGGAGAAATTTTTACATTTCACTCTGGCAGATTATCCTTTTTGTCCGGAATTACATAAAAGCCACTTGAGAATGTGAGTTCTCAACATGATAGCAAAGTCTCGGATTGATGCTAAGATGCGAGTGGTTTTAGACTGGTCTAGGTTCTGCATGTTGTGAACAGGCTGGATTATTTCGTCTTTAGGTAGCTCTGTATAATTACGTGGTGCTATCGGTTGCAATCGCGGCGGTCAGCCGTATGCATGTATTTGGGTTCTATTTGGGTCGAAGCTTTACTTAGCATTATCGTCTGGCTACATTCTGACATCACTCAATTGGACGTTGCGCAGGGCGCTGACTTTGTCGGTTTGTGATTTGATTAGGAGTTTTCTGCTGTGGCTTTTGAGTATCATTAGAATGTGTACTTATGCAGCAGTTTAACATGGTCTAGTACTTGGCTCGTATATCCTTTCGAACAGTTTCTTGGTAACTTATCGTTCTACAATGAAATATGTCAAATAGCATGCTGTTGGATGCAAATTGACACTATATTTGAGGGTTTGGGTTGCATCGGTTTATTGTTAAAAGTATGTGTAAGGATTTTGATTGATTGTTAGTGATGCTTGTTTACACAGAACTTCGCACTTGACTGGGTTGTTCTTCTATTTACAGCTTCGCGTGTCGTCTTCATTTCTTTCGTGAGGGCTGTTGTGTCTAGCTATCGTTTTGATTTTGGCGGACTAACTTTCATTGTAATCGTTGTGGTTTTTGTCTTCGCCTAGGAGCTTTGTCTGCCCAAACGTGACATTTTTTAAAAACATTTCTCCACAGTTCTTTCGCGTTTCTGATACTTAGTAGAATACTTAAGATATTTTTAGTATCTTTAATTAATATTACAGAAGATTTTTTATATACTTGTTATTTTGGCTGTATCCTACGTGACAATTTTCATTGAATTATCAGATTTAGAGAACATTTTCTTAACATATAAAATCGACGGCAACCGGGACTTTTGGTTGTGAGGTTGATATGCTGTCTTAAGTTGGGATAGCGGTCTTACGGTTGTTAGACAGTATGTAAGGCTGTTTCTTTGGTTAAATTGTTTTTCAGTAAATTTTGATTTGAAGTCGCTACTGTAAGTCTACTTGATCCACGATGTAGTGGTTGCGAAAGTAATGTCGTAGTAGCGATTGAGTTGCCTGGGCTGTGAGTCGAATTGTACATTAGGGAATTCTGTGCGTATCTTCAGTGGAATGGGGGAATTAGGGATTTGATAGTTGTCAATTTGTTGTTAATTGTCTGCCTGGAAAGAAGAAAGTTGGTGTCCTTCTTGTAAAGTTCAGTTGCAATTAGCTAGCCAGTTCTGTACGAATATATGTTTGTTATAGGAGAGAGTAGGTTGTTGTTTTGTGGTTGTAGCCTGAGTGGTCGCCAGAGCTGTCGTTGGAGAGTAATGGCCCGTCTGAATTGTCTTCTTTGTGGAAGATGGCGGCGACCAATTTGTGAGGGTCTCAGTTTTTGACACAGAAAGCGGGAGTGGACGTGGTTTTTTTTTTGTGTCGTGAAGACTTTGACCTATAACTATCGATTCGGTAAAGAACTGATGTTAATGGCGTATAGGATGGCCGCTATTTGGTTATAATTTATATCGTTTCTGCTAATTTTGTAAGGATAACTTTTTGGTTGGTACGTGTAGTTGGGCTTAGTCTAAATATATTTTCTTTCTATTTTTGGACTACTTGCTAGGGAGAAATTCAATAAAAATAGAGATAAATGCTGTTGTCATTACGGGTATAGCGTATCATTTCCATTTAATACTTCATTCGTTTCGTGATGTGTTCAAAAGATTTTTATAAAATTAACTTATATTTAATTTTAATCCCTTGCCTTCTTTAAAACGCTATGTTATATGAACTCTAGGTTATTAGATTTATAAACTAATATGGAAATATTTCATGGAAATTACGTATGATCTGTGGAATTTTCATAGTATAAACTAACTAACGAGAATCTCCTGATATTATACAGTATAGGTTTCGGTAGGGTTTTACTATATGTGATATAGTATTGGTCCAGGGTCACGGGTGTTTTGTTAATCCACCAGTATTAAATTCTTCGACTTTTATTTTTATTGAAAACAAATATATACATTGTATAAGGTAGGGCTTTCTGAGGAGTCGTAAAGTTTAGGACTATATGATCTTTTAATATAAGTGTGAAAGTCATTGAAATTATTGGCTCGTAGTGTGATCAGTGAACTCTAGCAGTGTCCTGCGGGATGGTGTTGTTCCCAATTTGAGCGAATTTTATGATAATGGCTTAAACTCTTGCGCGTGAGACGTTCAACCATAAGTTTCACACGTGGTTCACAATTTCACATTCCACGTAACCGTCTAGAGGTCAATTATACCTTACTCTTGTATTCGCCCGTCTCTTATGAAAATCATTCTTCGCCCAAGCTTAAAGCTGTGTATGCCTGTAGGATTCCTCGACAAGTCATTTTAATCCACTATTTATTCCATCGTGGTAGGTTGGATCAGTCAATGCAGCGTAGCTCGTCCAGTAGACCCATACCCAAATCTTGCTTGTTCCCGATTCGCTTCCCAAGTGTTCGTGGGGATGCGAATCTCTCTGCGCATGCTGATCCTCGGGGCCGGTAGTATTCATGGCGTGCGGGCGGTGGGCGTGCGAGGAGACGCGGGTTGTGTTCTGGTTCAAAGCATGGCGCTCTAATAATTAAAGGAGGCGGAAACATCGAGTCATTGAGAGGACTCTCGAAGGATCAGCTCGATCGCCTGTGACTCTGGCGCGCCTTTGTGTGTTCCCTGGATGTGTTCGGACAACATGCACTCCAAAGCGAGGATTGTTTGCCGCAAACGAGGTGGGCTTCCGCGTGATCGAGCTATTAAGTAGGATGAAGTCAATTATATCGAAGAGCAAAACTCAAAAGCAGTTTTGCTGGTTTGCATTGGTCATTGTTTTTTTGTTTTTTGTAATACTAGCATTTATATTATAATGTCTATCTTTCTCTTTTTTTTCGGTGTTGCTATTTGGAGATCCTGGACATATTGATGATTTTCTGTCTTTATGGGTTGTACGCCTATACATAGAGTGAGGAAGTGTAATGTCGATAATTCTGTGGTATATTTTGTGTCAGTGTAGTATGCGTTTGTCTATTGTCTACACATGGGTTCTATGGTTGTTTGGCTTTTTGTGGTGTGCCTTTGGGTTGTTTTTCCGTTTCCTTTTGGGCTGGGTGTTTTTTTTTTGTTTTTCTTTTGGTGGGTATGTGTGCCTGTGTGTTTGGCCAATCCGTAGGCGGCGGGAATGCGGCGAGGTTGTGGGTGGGGGGTCCGAGCTAACGGGAAGGTAGGGCGGGACCTATCTGGTCGTTTGGGGCTCGGCACCGGATTCAAAGTACGCCGAGTCGCCGCGGGAAGTTGTTGGGCAAATTAAGTTTGATTCTCTTATAAATGTAAATAATGCTGTCTGGATATTTTAGTTTTTGGTTTGGCTATATCTAATAAGATTTTATTCTTAGGCAACTTTCTGTTTTATAAATGTTTTCATCTTGCTTTCCTCTATTCTTTTTCTGTCATTATGGTAACTGTTGTACCTATATTTGAACAACCTACTGCTTTGTCTTAAGATCGTCGCTCGTTTTCAAAAGATCTATGTACTCCAACGCAATGAATCTTATATATTATACAACTAGTTGCATAAAACTATATTAGATAAATTGCTTTTTTATTATTATTATTTCTAGGTTTCTTGTATTTTTAACACCTTGTCCTGGTAAACAATAAATTTCAAAAACACGCCAAATAAGTTTTAAATCTGCTCTAATTGAGGGTGTTGTATTGATCACAGTTTTTGTTGGTCGCTTTCTTACAACTTAGTCATGAGTGACAACTGTGATTGTTTTAACTGCTCGAGGGGAAGGAAACATGTTAAGTAGACTATCCGGGACGAAGCACGTGACAGTCAGTTTTGTTTTGCGGAGCCCCACGCTACTACACCACCAGGATCACTTATTCCATTGCCTGCTCAGTGCGAGGATACGGTATGTACCGCGAGGACCAAGGGAGGGCCGCGAGACGTTTTGTTGGCTGCTGTGGCGAGGCCTTCACAGCCTTTCGCCGAACTTAGCTATCGAGACCGGTCCACGAATTGGGTCTCTGTTGGCTTCAGTGATTTAATGGTTGAGGGTTTAGTGTACTTAGTTAGGTGTGAAAATGAATCTGTATTGCGCTCTATATTGGCATTTTCTGGTTGAATTGAATTATATAATATTGATAAAGTTTTTTTGTTGTATCCGCAAATGAAATTATGTATCCTTTTTTTGATTATTCACGTTTATATTAGTTTTTGCTCATAATGAATTTTATCGAGTTTTCACTCTCCTCCTGGTGACACTGGTTTTTCTTCTGTTGGTCTTTTTGTTGCGGTGTGGTGGTGTTTTTTTTTCGGTTTTTTTATGAACTGACTTCTGTCAATTTGGCATTGCTGTCTGTAGTTGTTTTCTTTTGAGTTGCATTTTTATATTGTTCTGTTTATTAATGATCCATATTGTACAGTAGTATAAATTAGATGCTTGCTCATTGAGATATCATCAGGTGTTATTTTCTATACTTCTGTCTAGTGGTTTTAAGCATATTAACGGCCCTTGCTGCTATAATAAAATCCACTACCTTATTTCTATCATTCCACACAGTATTGAGCACATATATATTTTCTAGTTTGCCGATGATGTAGAACGTGAACTTTCGTATCTATGGACGTCAGTATCAGTGTTTTAGTGTTGTATTGCAGTTTATGGTGTCGTCATTTTGTGATAAGCATCAATTTTTCAACATCTTTTTGTTTCGGTTGCCTTTGAGTCCTTGACCTATTGTATATTCGTACTGAAGTCTGACTTTCCGTTATTATCTTACCATTGTTTCTATTCAACTTTTGCTTTTTGTCGCGGACCTCTCCTTACTAGTGCTTGGTTGCTGACATTTGTGGTTGTTATACTTGGTGTTCACTTTACATCAGCGTTGTTTCAATCAGTGGTATTATTTTCATTATTCATTTCATTGTTATTCTATTGTCACTTTATACTTGTTTTAAGGGTGCTTACGCTGATTAGTCTCATTATCGTTTTATTTGATATTCTTTGTTTTACAGTGTGAGGGTAAGTCAGTTGCATATAAACCGTATCAAGTGTTTATACTCTCACTCCGGATTCCTGACCAACATTATTTGATCTTAACTGAAGCAGATTCGTTGGAGTGAGGAAAAAGTCCGTGGGAAATCAACACTGCGTGGATGCCGGTATACCTGGTCGTGGGCGTCTTTATATGCACGTGGCGGTCGCGTCAAGCTCGCTCTTGGTCGTTTTTTTTCTACTGGAATGATTCTCGCCCTTTTCTGTTGTTCTCTTTCTCACCTTTTTGTCTCGGTTTCTTAGGGCCGGTTTTCTCTTCTGTGTGTGTCGTCTGTTGGGGCGCTGGTGTACACGTTTTCGTTGTGTGGCCGACTGGGGCTCCGGATTTGTACGGTCCGAACTCATTCTCTCCGGGGTTTGCGATGAGGTTAATCGGTTTTAATTAACAGTAACTTGTTCTTTGTGTTATATTCGCGCGGCGTCTTTCGGGCGCTTTCGTGATTTGCTCTTGCGTGGTAATGGGCGTCTCGCCGCGGGTGCATGGACGCCGTCTGTTCCCTCTCGCTACCTGCGGTTTTGTCGTTTTGCCGTTGGTACCGGCGTTTTCACTGCCCCCGCCGCCGCTGCGCGCCTGTCCGCCCCGCCCGACTCCACCGCCGCACATGGGGCTCCGCTGACGCCGCCCGCCACCACCGCCACCGTTCTCCCATGGTTTTACTGCCGCCCCCCGCGACGTCCCCATTCGCGGCCGCCGCGCCCCGACGCGCCGCCTCTCGTGTGACCGCCGCCCGACGCCGCCTCTCCGACGCGCGCCCGACGTCGCCCCGACACGCCGCCCCCTGAGACGCGCCCCCGAACGCCGGCTCTGCCGATCGGCCTTACCGCCGCACCTGCGTGTGGCTGGTGGGCCCTGCTTTGGTTGGGTGTGACCGTGTGTTGTCTGTTGTGTGCCGCCCCGCGCGCCCCCCGTCCCCGCCGGCGCCCCGAGACGCAGCCCTCGCCGCAGCCCTCGACGCTGCACTCAGCCGCCATCCCCGCCGCCACGTCCTTTTTCGCCGACGCCCTTCTTTCGTCCTCGACTTCCTTTTCCCGACGCCTTTCGTTCCTGCGTTCGCATCCTTCGTCTTCGCTGCGCCCCACCCCTTGTCCACTTACCCTCGGCCTCACCCCCGCCGCCGCCTTGAACCATTCCGTCGACATACTGGTTTGCCGCCCC
This sequence comes from Gryllus bimaculatus, assembly GCA_017312745.1. Classification (NCBI taxonomy): domain Eukaryota; kingdom Metazoa; phylum Arthropoda; class Insecta; order Orthoptera; family Gryllidae; genus Gryllus; species Gryllus bimaculatus. The sequence goes on from BOPP01000205.1 coordinate 1,602,961, forward strand.
CGACCTGTTTCCCCTTGAAGAGCCGCGACCAACGCGCCACCCAACACGTCCCCACTCGCCGGCCTTTGCCAACCGGCTTGGGCCCTAGCCGCCTATTCCGCCAACCTCGACTGCCGCCCGCTGGGACGCTTTTGGTTTTGCTTGCCGCTGCCGCCCCGGTCGCCGTCCCCGCAGTTGGTCCGGGTGCCACCGGCTTCCCCGCGCTGCTGGCCCAAAACTCGACAACGTACGCACCACTAATTACCGAAATCACCGACACTTGCCGGCTGGTCTCCGCCACCTTGCTCTCCGCCGCCGGTCTCTCCGCCACGCTGTCACCACCGCCTCAACAACACTGGTCACCTGGGAGGCTCTCCCGACACCTACGCTCCCAACGTGCCGCCTCCGTCGCGTTGCGTAGTCGCAACCGCCATCCTCTCTTCCTTGTTGTGTTTGTTTGGCCTGCGCTGCGCTTTTTTTTTTTTTTTTTCCGTCCCCACGCGCCCTCCATTTTCCGCCGGTTCCCCACCTGCCGCCGCACCCCCCACCGCCGTCCCACCGCCGCCCCCGTTGCGCCGCCGCACCCCGCGACCCCCGCCGCTCCTCACCTCCCACCGTCACATCACCCACAGACAGCCCACCGGCGCCGCCCGGTGGGGTGCGTGCCACTAACGTTCGCTCTGCACTGGAAAGCTGTTACTACTCTGCTAACGATTCCAAACTGCGGCGCGGGCCCGAGGGCGAATTGTGACGTGGGAATCTGGGCAGTTATTGTTCAGGTTCTGGTTTCACTTCCGTGGCGTCCATCAAGAGCGTGAGACAGAGTTGGGAATGTTGACTTACGGCGCGGAGGGTGAAAAACACAGGTTCTACTACTTTGGTTTTACACAGGGCTTTCTGTTTGTTTTATCTAACACTCGCGGTTAGTCGATACGTAGCAGGAAAACGGCTTGCTTGTCGTCGCTCCTGAGAAAGGGAAGGACAAAGCGACCGTTATTGCATGAAAATGTGTTTGTCGTTCTAGAGTGCTCATTCCTTTCTCTCCGGTTAATACTTTTATCTTTTCAAGAGGCTTTTCAACACGAGACTGGGATTCAACGTAATTTGAAAGGGTATTTTAGAGGTAATGTACTTTAACAATTAAACAAGCAAAAAATTATATCACTGAAATTTGACAAAACTTTTAAGAAGAAAAATCTAGTCAAACGTATATTTATTTGGTTAGTTTGGTTATGTGGTTAGATAACGTTATTGCTGAGTCGCCTATGAGTCGAATTTATCAATTTGATTTTAATTTCATTTTTAAGATGACAGTCAAGTTAAGATTTTTTTATACTTACAGTATGCAAGACAACTGAATAGGAACGCCAGGTCAACGCAGGAGTCTGGAACAATCGTTTTGTATTTTATTATTCACGGTATTTTGTATGCTACCAGTGGTATGTTTTGGAGGTTCTTCCAGTTTGATAATTTCTCTTTTAAACATTTACACACATATTCTGCCGACCAGAGGACTGCAAAAAATAGGAATTTTGATAAGGTTCCTTTTGCAAGACCTTTTCTTCCTGACCCATCACAATAACTAAGTTTATAAGTTTAGTTGACTCTTTGCAGGTATATATGGAGTTTCAAAACAGATTATAACAAGCACATGGCAACGTAGTGTATGTTTACTCTGTGCTTCTAATCGAGCATCCATTCTCTCGTATAAGTATGAAATAAATGATGAAGTATTTAAAAGAAAATGAAAGCAAAAATGTGTATTTTTTTCATTGTGCATTAAGTTTTTCCTTATTATTAATTTTAATCATTCTTCAATTCAATTAGTTTGACCATCGGGTCGTTTGTTAAAGTGAAGAGTAAATCATGCATACCAAGTGGGCCCAACTGGCGTCATTACATTTCTTTTAGTGACTTACGGCACGACGATCCAAAAAATTATCACTCCCCTGGCAGGGTAGCAAGTTGGTCTGCTGCTGCGACGGTCCCCGTGGCGACGGGGGTTCTCTGCCCCCCCCTCCGTGGGGGGCCTTACCGCAACGACCCATAAATCTTGCTTTCCTCCTGGAGAAAAAAATGTTTATTCATTTTACTGTGGCTAATGGAAGCGTTTATAAATAGGGCATTCGTGATTCGAATTAATTGCGGTGTATTCCGAAGAGTGGTGGTTGGGCGGGGCGCGGAGTTCACATTTTTTTTTATTGGAGGCGGGTAGTGGCTTGATGTCGGGGTATATGAAAAGTGGGGTAGAGACAGAAGCACAGATGAGCGTAAAGAAGGTGTGTTCCGCTGTAAGGACGGGTAGGTTCTGTGGCGGCGGCGTGGTATGGCAGAGGAGTTGGACGGTGGAGTTAGCAGTTAATATTTTTGCCTGGTGATGTTGGGCGGTCAAGTGGGCGGTTGAACTTGAGGTCGTAGTTGGCGGTTTCGAGTCGGCTGGTTGACTTTGCGGTCGAGTTTGATGGTTGAGTCGGGTCGTTCGATCGGCGGTCTAAGTTGCCGTTGCGGACTTGGCGGTGTTGGCGGTTGAATTGGCGGCGGAGACGACGGTCGTAGTCCGGTGATTCGAGTCGGTGATCGAGCCGGTGATCGAGCCTTAGTGTGATCGAGTCGGTGATCGAGTCGGTGATTCGAGTCGGTGATTCGGATGTCCGGTGACGATTGGTCGTGTGATGAGTCGGTGATTCGAGTCGCGTCGAGTATGGGCGGTCGAGTCGGCTATGAGTTAGCTGTCGATGTTTGGCGGTTGAGTTTTTATAGTCGAGTCGGCGTGGTATGATGTAACCCTTGTGAGGCAGAATCTTGTAGTAAAAGGGGATGGTGAGGGAAGTGTAGGTACATGTTCCATTCCAAGGAGGCGCATTGTTCATGAAGCATTTAGCGGACTGCAGCGCGGACGGATGGCACAGTGACAGATACGTTGGTGGTGTCGGAACGTGAATGTTCTCTGCATTATCTCGCAGTCGGAGACCCGAGATTCTTCTTGTGATCTTTCTTATCTCTCTGACTCACTCTCTAGAGCCCAGCCTCCATTAAATTTTCAAATAGTTGTTTTCTTTTGGAGTCGGACTTGGATGGTTTATAACGTCATGGAGTCTTCTAGGCAAAAAATATCCTATATTTTTGCGGGAACAAATTTCAAATGAATAAATTTAGCTTAATGTTTTATGCAACAGTCGGATTTCATCTATTTTCTCTACAATAAGTCGTATGCTAACAATTATGTCAACTGAGATACATATAAATTTTTTTCATCGTGAAAAGTTAATATTTTAAAGGCAATAATGATTTTCTATCAATTTATAGGAACATAAAAATACTAAGAAAATATTTTGCAAGCACTACTACCTAAATAATTTGATTCGAGAAATTATAATTGAAGTAAATACTACTATAAACTGTATGTAAATAATTCTTTGAAATAAATAATTATATAATCATAGAATATGGGTAAAAATATATTCAAAGACGTGCAATATGTTGATGAACCAAAACGTGCTACACATTAGGAAATACCTAACGTATGGTTTTCTCATCAGCTTCTGAGAGAGTGAATAACAAATCGTCAGTTAATCCAATAATGAATCAATATAAAAAAATGTCTACATCGGGTTGTTATCTGGCACTTGGAAACAACTATCACATATATGAAGCAATAAACAAGAACAGAGTGGCGGGCGGGCCGGTCGAGAAGTCAAAGAAAACTATTGACTGAGGCGACAAGCATCCAGGAGTGTTCACAAGACTTCTAAAGCGAACTACGTGGTATACGTATTCTGAATCATAACCTGCTTATATCTTGTAGCAACCCTCAATCTACTGTGCCCTCATGAGAATATACACATTCATTTGGAAATCATATCTTCGAGAACACAGATGCTTGTTTAAATTCAGAATTAATCAATGTACTAGGGATAGTAAATTAGGCGAATTATTCAAATTCATTTTCGATGTTACTTTCTGCGCAGTTATACTTTCAACTTAAAACTGTGTATACGATACTAATCCATTGAAATTTGGCGATGCTTTGTTGCATAAGAATGGCAGTACTTCAAAGTAAAACTTTTGTATTCGAACATGTTACTTATACATTCACTATACGAACTTGTCTTTCCTATAGGTCCGTCATGGTGGTTCTATAGTTTGGCTTTCATTGTTTATGTAACATTCTATCTAAACTTGGCTTAGCTTGCCCCAAAAATCTCGGGCACTTGTCCATTCATCATCCGTTCGGGTTTTTGTAATGATGTGCATTCGATGACATTGGGCGGGGCAACGGCAAATTTTCACATTTTTGATTAAGTTCTTTGCAGGAGGATCGTAATCTCTCTAAATTACTTTCCTTTTTTAATTTGCTTTGATTTCTGAAAGGAAAATGTTAGAATTTATGCAAAAATAACAACCGTCATATAGCGGCAGTTATTTTTTGTCATATGAATTCACTTGAATTGAAGCAAGTTAACGCCACACTAAACAGTATTCGTACTAGTTTTGGGTTCCTCGAAATTAAAGTGGACCTCACTCACATATCCTTTAAATTATGTCCGCTAGGCTGACGTCTTCGCTTCAACTGAACATTCGATAACCGAATCGAAACCTCGACAAAGAGCCTGCGTCGACGCGTCCAATGTTTCTTTCTACCGAGTTGCGCCTGCTAAATCAAGCCGATCGCCTCAAGATCGTAATCTTTGGCGGACGCGTGAATACTCCATTTAGATCGAATAATAAGTCGAAATTTCGGATGGACCGAGGGGAGACTTGCCATTCACACCTGAATATCTCCCCTTCATTTCCCCTCTCTCTCCCTCTTTTTTCCACCCTCGCACTTCCCGATTCATTCATCGCGTCCTTTCCGGCGCTAGAGTGCTCTGGTGGCTTTGAGATTACCCCTGTTTGGCGCGGTCAATTTCAGGTAAGGTCCTGAGCAGCATCTGGAATTAAGCCCCTTTTCTCCCCCCAACGCCCACTAATCCCTTGCTTTCTCTTTGGTGGGCAATGCGCTGAAAGTTTTGTTTGTACTCGTGTGTACTGGCGTCAACTTCATTTTTGTTTGAGCTTTCAATAAAATGCCATTTTTATATTGACAGGGATAATGTTCATGCGATATCTTGAATTAAAATATGTTAAGTATATTAGTCATTAAATTTTAAATTGTTAACACTGACGAAAGTTGGAAGTGGAATACAGTGTAATTCGTGAAAACACACATTATTTAAAAAATGTTACGCATTTAAACGCGTAAAACTTTAACCCCATTTTTAAAATTGCAGAATATTAAACGAGTATTAAGATAACAATCTATAATGTCATTTTTCATTTTGGTTTACCTAATTATGTTTGATTTTGTAAAATCATTCATTTCCACCAATTATTTTCAGTGGATCTGGCTTTAAATATTAAAAAGAATATCCATCTACGTCGTAGCATTAAAAAGCTATAGTTCAATCTACAAGACGATACGGTAAGTAGAAGAAACAAATGAATTGCACGTAGCGTTTGTAATGAATTTTTCCATTGAGAACTTCCTATCGTAGAAATAAATATAATAAACCTTATATTGTGCATTTATAAGACATAATAAATATGTTTTTACAACCGTTTATAATATCTAAATAGTTTTTAAATATTTTAAAAAAAATTTTCATTTAAGCAGCGCAAAACTTGACTACCAAAACGATACGAGCTTTTATTATTTCTGAGCACAAAAATAGGTGCACGTTGAAAGAATTCGTTCAGATTTGGAGCAAAAGTTTAGGTAATCGTGTAATTGTTCAAATGAGCATATGTTGGATAATGACATCACGGTTATTATAAAACATCAGTGATAACGAGTAAGATGGCTCGCCGGTGCAAGGCTGTAGTAGAACGTACGAAAGCGTCTTAAAAGACGCGTAGTCCACGTGGGGCGAGGTCTTGATGGAGGGGAGCAGTTGGCGGCAGCCAAAGTTTCTGAAGAAAAAAACCACTTTTTAAAGCAAAAACTTTTTGCCCCTGGGGAAAGGGCCCGGGCCCCCCGAGGACCAGAAAACCTCGAGAAGAACGCCCAGCTGCCTATAAGGTGGACTTGTCGTGGAAATTGTTCCGTGTGCGAGAGGAGAGAACAAAACATAGCCAAGCGGTCACCGCCACGAAAAACTATCTCCTACGTACTTCCTGACGCTCGGCACGCTTCCTGACGCACGAGTACACTTGTCTCGCTAGCACTCTTGACAGTCCGGAGTTTTTGAAGGGCAACCGCTGACGGCAATCAGGAGTCGCTGGGTGTTTAGATTCCCATTGGGGGCACCGCGCGCGCGTAAGTTCCACTTCCCCCCCTCCAGCCCTAAACCTTCGCGTACAGCAGCAGTAGATATGTGTTGAATATTACAAATGTGAAAACAAAATGTGATTTTTTTTAATTCTTTGGAATAACAAACCATTGACCTGAGGCAATTCAATGTAATATCGAACAATTTCTCCCACTTACTAGCAAGTTGTTTCTTAAATAAAGATAAAATGTCCAATATTACATAAGCAATAAAAGAAAAGGTAATTTCAAGCCGTCCCCCACAAAGAGTTTTCCCATCAAAGCACACTTAGTGAGGATTTTTTATAAGAATTCCTTATTAAAACGTCGTCGTTCCCAGTAACTTGTTACTTTTGTTACATCTCTTGAATTATTTCCGTGTAAACTACATTACCTTTATTTTATCCTACGTCCTAATCGTCACATAATCGTTGAACAAGGAGAAATTGTGTGGAAATATTAAACTGAAATTTATAGAACTCGTGATATCTATCAAGAAATGAAGAGTGGTATGTTTACGGCAGACCCTTGACCATGCGGTTGCATAGTGTCGTAGCTATTGCTTGTCGTCTAACGCTCTTTCCTCTCACCCCACACCGCCTCCATTGGATTACAAGGCACGTGCAGAGTAGGGTCTGGCAAAGCCCTTTATTATGACTGGACTCCCTCCCTCTCCTTGGTTTGCACAGCCGGAAATTAAAAACTTAGACGCGGCGCGGCAGGCGCTCTCGGTACCGGGCACGAACCACGCGCCAGAGAGAACACGAGAACGAGGGGAAGGCGGAACTAAGAAGAGCAGTGCGGTCTCCGCCAGGAAACACAAAGCTGCGCTAGTCGGTCTTTACTTTAATGCGCCTCTTAAGGCTGGTCGTCACGTATTTCTGGTGGGAGGGGGGGATACCAGAAGTTTTCTATCAGCGCTTCGTTTATCTTTGAATCAGTTACCCAGGCGCGGCATAAATTCCAAACGGAGACGGCGCAAGAAATTTCCCGAGGCTCTCTTGACTAATTTATGCTTTGAAAAACTGGAAGCGGCACGGCGCGAACGCCGCGCCTCGTGCGGTGCCTCTGTGGAGCGGCAGCGGAAATACACACGCTGTTCTTGCATGTTTAACGGTGGCCCTGAGCTGTTTGTTTTTTTTTTTTTCTTTTGTTCGGTCGCTCCGCTCAGTATGTTTGTTACCTGACCGCCTTTTGTTTGCGTGAATTGGTTTTTGGAGTCAAGTCGTCTGTAGGAAGTTCAGGCGACATATTTTTCTTGTTACTTTGAAGGACAACTTGCGAAACCTTCAATCGGCTTTTTTTAGATTAATCAAGCTTCTTTTCCCAAAAGGAATGAATGTGGCATTCATCTTCTTTTGGTTGGAGAAATGGCGTTAAAAAGAAATCTGCATTTCGCATGAAATTAACTTTTTCTTTATTGTTCGAGAAGCGTCACTGTTCCTCGTTAATAGTGGGAGCAAATTACGTCAAATGAAAGGTATCAGTCCATTTTCAAGATGACGCAAAAAACATTCAGTCGAACAAGCGCCTGTCACACAAAATAGTAAGGAAATCTTCAATTTCAAGAACAAAACATATAATAGATATTTTTTTCTAATGGTAAAAATGATATGAAAAAATGATTTAAAAAAGTATAGAGTTTTAAAGAAACATTGTATCACATTACTCTCAAAGAACGAAAGATGGCACGTTTTTGGTACGTAAACGATACTTTTATTGTAAATATTCCAAAAACTCTTCCATAATATTGTTTCTGCTATATAAGTCGATGTCTTAACAGTATGCGAAATTCTTTTATGAGTACGGTCCATTCTCTAACGTATACAATACGGGAGAAAACGTGGATACTTTCAGAAGCTGTTTGTGTCACGGAACCTCAGAACTAAACATCGAAATGTTCCAAATCAAACATCTTTGTTAATAAACTGTGGTCCAAACCCCAATCTGTTTCTTTAAACATTCATGTTTATAAACTAGTTTTAAGTCCTCGAACATCACCTGCTTGGTGAAGGTCTTTATTACAGAATGACGCATGTTTTATTAATTTATAATTTAAGCGTAAGGGTTCGAAAAGATACAACAATATAAAATAATGCAAAATATTAATTCTCATACTATTGAATAATAAAAACTCACAATAAATTCTTTTAAGAAAATATTGATACCAATGGCACATTGATATTCTTAATTGTCCTCTTCGCTTTCACATTTGAAGATGCCCATTTACACATGAGAAAATAATGCGGTTTTTTGTATTATGTACTTGTTTTTAAAAACGGACAATCGCCAACGAAACAGAACTGCGGTAGAAACTCCGTTTTCAGCAACTCCTGGTAAAAGCATTGATATTTGTAGAAGAAGCAGTGTTGTTACGAAAAACATGGAAGCAATGTCGAACCTAGCTGGTATGCGTTCTTAGTAAGAGGAGCCCTTGGATTCGAAGTGTCCGTTAGGGCGAGCTGCGAAAGGCCCTTAGAAGCCGCAGCGGTCCCTGCTGCCGGCGGCGGCGTCTGCGCGGTGGGCGGCGGCGGGGGGTGGCGGGGCGGTGGCAGCCGGGGGCGGTGGCGACGGGGGTGGGGGCGGCGGTGGCGGCGGTTGCGGCGGGGACGGCGGGGTCGTCGGCCGGGGCGGTGGCGGCGGCGGGAGTGGGGTGGCTGTGGGGGCGGCGGTTGGCGGCGGTTGCGGCGGGACGGCGGGGTCGTTTCGCGGGGCGGTGGCGGCGGCGGGAGTGGGGGTGGCTGTGGGGGCGGCGGTCGCGGCGGCGGCGGCGGCGGCAGTGGCAGTGGCAGTGGCAGTGCTTCCCATGGACACGAGGCTCCCAGGCTCCTCCCTTCCCCTGGCCCCGCGGCCCTGCCCCGCAGCAGACGGCGTAGCGCATCTCTCAATTGGATGATTAAGGGGAAGATGAATGGTCTATTTATGATGTATGCTCCGCGGCCTGTCTGAAGTCGAAGCAACAAGTCGAACGGGCTCTGCCTCGCTCGATCTCACTGCACGTCGACTCGGGGAGGGTAGAAGGCGACCGTTGCTAACCAGCTATTCTCGCCCTTTCGTACTCTCGCTTACCCATCGGCCAGCCAGCACCTCAATGCTGTCCCACCAGGTTACGGTTCTCTGCGATTTATCTGTCCACAAGCTCACAACTTGGCATCTCGTTCATTGCTTTCATATTAGATGAATCCGGGCTTTGTAATCGATCATTAACTCACTAATCCGCCTATCCGCTTAATCGATTTGATTATCACACGCTGACATTGCTCAGTCTCATTTCGTTGCATTTAATTACGCACATTTAATGATTTATTTCTTCTCGAATTCCTCGTTGCTTTGCTCCGTCTCACTGTACGTCGACACGTTGAGGCCAGAAGGCGACCGTTGCTAACCGGCAATCAGGCTTTTTCGCCCTTTCGTACTCGCACTTACCCACCGGCCCACCAGCACCTCAGTGCTGTCCCACCAGATTACGTTTCTCTGCGATTTATCTGACCACACGCCCGCACCTCGTTAATTGCTTCAATAATAGAAGAATCGGTGCGTTTTAATATTTTTTTCTCTCACCATTCCTCCTACCCGCTTAATCGATTTGATTATCACAAGCTCATATTTTCTCCGTCTCATTTCGTTGCATTTAATTGTGCAGTTTTAATTCGCATGTATGATTTATTTCTTCTTCAAGTTCTCGTTGGTTTGTTTGTTCTCCAACTCTATATTCTTCTAAACATTTTGACCATTTGTCACTGTACATTACTATTACGACTATTACTATACCCGACGGTCTAAATTACTTTATACGACTTCGTTTCCGTAATAAACCAAATCTTATCTCGTTTCATCTTTCGCTTCTTCAATTACATCCCGTTTCCGTCCTCAGGCTCGCCCATTGCCGTAGTCCTCGCCCACCTCACAGGTGGACTTCATCCCTCTGCTGTCGCCTTTCCGTCGTTGCCGTCGCGGCAGGCGCTCAGCTCGCCGGCTCCCACTTGGCGTCACGCTGCGTCTGGAATTTTCTCTCACTCGTTGGCTCTCGCGGGAGCGCAAACGACCGCGCCCCTTTCAAGAGGGTCGGTTTCATTAGTACCGTAAGTGTAGTGAATGATTTTTCCTTGGGAGTTGGCGGTGATCTTCCCCCGCTGGATGGCGCCGACGTACCGTCAGCTAGCTGGTTTTCCCACAACTGGGTATCTCTGCGCCACCGCAGCCGGGACAAGCTCTAAGCTCCCGACCGGTCTCTCGGCAGTGTGTGGTGGTGTGCTGCATGTTTGTTTAAGACTATGGGTGAGGATAGGATATTGAAGAGAAAGGAAAGATCGCGCGCGGTCCGTGGCCCGTTTCTTAGAGCACTGCTCTGGCATTCGCCTGGTGTTGATCGGAGAAACCACGAAAAACTACCGATCAGAGCAGCCGATCCACAGAATTTTCCTCCAGGCAGCGGTTGAATTCTACCTAGCTGACAAGCTAGTGTCGAAAATACTGCCACTTGGGACATCAGCCTGCCAATCCTGCCAGTCAGAGGCACTGCAGTGCCATTAGTTGATGCCCTGAGCCACCTTTTTCGCACCAACTAATGAAAGAAATCGCGAAGCTCCGCTGTGAGAGTGCCACTTTAACACGCTTGCCCGCCGTCTCCCCTCCCCGCCTTCCCCGCTC
>BOPP01000205.1:1622079-1640908 GCA_017312745.1 Gryllus bimaculatus
CCCTGCCCCCGCCCCCGCCCCCGCGCCCGCCGCCGCCTCGCTCGACAGAGCCATCGACGCCCTCGCTGTTAATTTAGCTCCTTCCGCGGCGGGGAGCGCTCGCCGCCGGCCTCCGCGCAGTGTGCCCGCTCGCTGTTTTGTGGGGACAAAGGGCCATCTTGCTCTCTGAGTTGGTTCGTGAGAGTTGGACACGAACGAACGTTATGGAATTTTTTTATTGAAAATAGTTATTTTTAATGAAATTCAATTAACATTCATAAAATTTAAAGCCAATCCAGGAAAGTAAAATTGAAAGCATTTTTTTCGGTCCTCCAGCTGGTCTGTCGGGACAAAGGGACATCTTGCTGAGCTCGTCCATATTGGTGGCTGGAGGTTAATGAAAAATTAAAATGAAAAGCAAACTAGGTGGACACGAACGAACATTATCCATTTTATGACACGGTTTTTTAAAGTGAAAATATTTTATTTTTAATTGAATCCTATTAAGATTCAGAAAATCTAAAACCAATCCAGGAAAGTAAAATTGAAAGCACTTTTTTGGTTCGCCATCTGCTCTGTGGGAGCAAAGGAACACCTTGCTGTCTGAGCTGGTTCGTAAGAGTTGTTTGGTGGCTGGAGGATACTCAAAATCAAAATGAAAAGCAAACTATTTGGACGCGAACGAACATTATGCATTCTGTAACACGTTTTTTAGTAAAAATGTTTTTAATGGAATACAATTAAGATTCAGAAAATCTAAAAACAATACAGGAAAGTAAAATTGTAAGCATTTGGATGGGAACAACTAAACTGTTTAGTTTAAGAGAAAGTGTAAGCGGGAGTACTCTTTAAAAACAAAAAGATGCGAGTTATATGAGGGCGTCACAAATAAAACGGGCAAAATTGATTATTTGTTGAAAATTTTGAGCCTCAGTTTCTTTAAGTCATGACAAAAGGTCTTAATTTCTCATGAATTTGAGAAATTGAGTATCAAATGTTTCAACATAAAATTAATTCCGGTTAAGTAATAAAATAAAAACAAAAGTTTTGACCAGTATGAGATCTAAGAGCTTTGTTCACTACGAGAGACAGAACATGGTTTACTTTGCCAAATAACCTCTTTATTACAATTTTCTTAAAAACGTGGGCTTGTTGTCTTATGGTTGTGAACCCCTTATGTATAGAAGAGATATAAAGTGTGTACTAGATAGAGAACCGTGAGAGATATTTACGATTGAATGTACATTATAACGATCAAGGTTCAATAAAAATTCATCGATAAAGGGTTGGAAATGCACAATGTAAGCAATAGAGAATTAATCCTTGAAATCGTACAGTTTTAATTGCAAAATATGAGCGAAATCGATACTCGTATAGATGTTTATCGTCTGACCAGATACCAGTGGATTCTACTTTGTGTAATCGCTACAGCTAATTTGCAGTAATCAAATGGTCATACATAAAAATATTTTTATGTATGTTTTTTCTTTGATTTCGTAAAGAATGTCTCAAGTATTAATATTGGGCAACATTGTTAATAAATGTGTTAATTATGTATGTGATGTAGTAAACTCGTACTATAAAAAATCATATGCAGGATTTTTGCGAAACATATTGATAATTCTTTGCAAAAGTAACAATTGTTTCATTATTATCTGTAAGTTAGATAATGATGCCGTTTCCGTATTGTCCTTCATACTTTTGAAGTTCAGATAAGTGTCTAACTGTACAAATTAAATTAAACCAAATCTCAAATCCAACTATCAATGTTGATGAAGAGTCGATTCTTACAGTTTACAGACTCTATTCTACACATGAATATAACATCATTTGTTTTCAACAATATCTGCTACATACCATTCAAAGCGATGAATCGAAAAATTCTCACCCCTTGTTGTTCAAACCCCACTTCTAATCATAAGCTGATGTGATAGATCTACATTATAAAAAGCAGAGTGAGAACTGCAATATTCAGTTTCATTAATATAATTAATATATAGCGTATTTTCAAGCATAATTTCATTTACTAAATTATCGATCGTGCATTAATAACTTCCAAAGCACTTAAGAGTATTACCTATGAAATATGAAATTGAAACCTCGTCAAAAAAGAAAGGCTGAACACTTTTTGTCAGTAAAAATTGTGTCTACTGACGATAAAAAATGACGAATGTAATTATATTAAGTTTGGTTTTAGTTGGTAATATTTATTTCTATCTTTTTTGTAGGTGAGTTTCTACTTGTACAATACCTCTTAAAATTGGGGCAGGGGTAAGTGAACATTATTTTATATAAGTCGAGTACTTACAGTTAATTCCATGTAATTAAAACACGTATCTCTTAGTAAAACAAATATTTCTTAAACCAGTTTACAATATCTGATATGTCAATTAATATTTATTAATCAATTGTGCATACTATAAAGAAGAATAATTTCAAATCCATCATAATAAAAATTACTTATCATGCGGGGTAATTGCCACTGTTTGCTTTTATGCTACTATTATTATTTTGTTACCTAACCCTGTTTGTAACAGATAATTATAATTTACCATTAAATGAACTTGTATGTTATTAATTTAGTTTCGTGTGCTATAAAACGTTTAATAACCTGAGTTGTTAATGGCTCCAGGTGATATATGCATTTCGATTAGAAATCAAAAAGTTTGTGGCCTTAATTTAACGAATTTTAAACTACAGTTGTTTGACCACACGGACAACGGTATCGATATCTTCTTTCAAAGTGGCGAACATGTTTCGTCAAAATTATATAATTTTCTAGCAACACACCTGGGCGCTTTGAAGATGTTCTCCGTCGACTTTTAAGAAAGAAAGATGTGTATGTAGGTGGACAAACGTGCGACGAGCGGAAACCATTTCTCGTACACTCGGCGGACAAACGTGCGACGATTAAGACGTGCGGAAACCATTTCTCCGACCAACACGATCCGTCGGTAGAGTCGTTTCCTTGGTTGGCTTTTCAATGCGCCCGAATGTAGATGCTTCTTCCTTTCGAGGCCGCGAGCAGTCTGTCCGGCCCAGTGTATTCGCCGGCGCCCCCACCCCCGCACCGACCCCAGCCCCAATGCAAGGCACGCATTCGTTTGGCGCGGCGCGGCGCGTCGGCCGGCGCTATCAGCGCGCTCCGGCGGCGCCTCCGCTTATCACGCAGCGGGCGCCGCGCGGCGAATGAATAAGAGGCGCACGCAGCCCCGCCCCCTCCCTCTACCCCTCTCTCAGCCCTTCCCCCTTCCCCTCCTCGCGAGCGATGGGCTGCGAATTGACTCAAGATACGTCAGCGGACGAGCGAGCAAGCGCAGTCAATCCACGCCCGCCCACTTATTCGCCCGCCCACCTATTCGCCAGCCCGCTTATTCGCCCGGCCGCATATTCGCCTGCTTGCTTGTTCGCTTGCCCGCTCGCCTCGCCCCCATATGCCCATTCCCCTGCTTACCTCGCACACCCATCCGCCTGCCCGCTCTCCCGTCCACCCGCCCACTCACCCGCTCACCCGCTCGCCCACCCGCCCGCTCACCCGCTCGCTCACCCACTCAACCACCCGCTCTTTTATTATAGGGTCGATCAACAAATGCGGGATGGTATATATGGTACCGACTTAATTATTTCAGAAATGGAAATAATTCTGGAAGTAATTCAGTTTAAATATTCCAAACATTAATGTGTATCTAACAACCTAATGCAACTTCTCCGTTTACATGATTAACATTCCAGCAAATCCTAACTCAACTTAACATTGGTACTAAGTTACTAAAACGCTAATTATACTACATAAAACAGCTTGTATTATCACAAGCTCAAAGTTTAAGTTCATAATGTTAGGGCGTAACTTATATGAAACTTTGCGTTGTTTTTCCTTCGAAACAATTAACTTGATTTTGTATCAAAAACTGTCGTTTGTTTTTCTATCTTCTTCGCAACAAAGCAAATGTCATAAACTCTTGAATCACTTTCCAAGACTGTAAATGTTTCAAATTTGTACAATTTGTGTGTTCCGAGGTAACACCTTACGGGCGTGAAATGGTAAGCCATCCTCACGAAACCTTGCGTCTCCATTGAAGAATCGTTTACCTGGCTGGCATTTCAAAACGCATGTGCTACTTCATCTTGCCGCCCGGTCTCATTGACGAAAATCCAATTTCCTCTATGATTCTGCTTCTTTTTCGATGTTTAGGTACAGCCACGGAATATATGTTTGGAGAAGATTTGGGCCCTCGCTCTTTGGCTCTTTGGCTCTTTGGTGCTCGTTTTCCACGACGCGATCCTGGGATCGATTCCCGGTTGAGAATAATATAGTGTGCGTTTTCCTTTCAATGTCCCAGTATTTGGTGCTTATTGACGATGAGAAAGCTCACTTGTCAGGTTGAGAACAACAGAAATACAGCGTAGGGATGGGTATGTGCTAATCACAAGTACCTCGTAATCCACGCCCGCAAGGCCGGGACGTTGCTGACAGGTCCTGGCCCGTACGCGGGCTGTCGCTTCAATTACAGACTGAAAACCAAGCACTGAACAATGTTGAGATATCAGCCTGCCTGTCGGTAAATGAGACTTAGAAATAGTTTTCATTAGGTATCTTGTGAAATTACATATGTTCTTTTCCCGTGTGTATTAGGCTTCACGTTTTAATGTTGAATGCTTGAACATATGATTTCTGATTTCTGATAATGATTTCTGATAGTCGGAAACCTCAATTGGCTTTGGATAATGATCATCTAAAAATAGGATGCTGATTAATTATTTAGATATGTTAACCTTCACTCACGAAGCTAGCCATAACGTTAGCCTCTGAAGTAAGTGGCAGAACGAAAGAAATAGATTTTCTGAATTGTTTTCTCTTTATTAACTTTATTTATATTATAATTTACTATTTATTTTGATAATACACTATCCTGGATTATTTTGACATAAACATGTTTAGTTATGTACACTTTATGAAATTAAATAATACACCTTTTAAATATTTTCATTACGTATTTTGCCTACGCACTCCATTGAAAGGAGATATTTTCATTACTACTTGTAATTTAAAATTTTCTACATCGAGTGCTCGTTAATTCCCGGAAGTAGCCTGTAAGCCATTTTGTCACTCGCCTTCCGAGAAATAAATTAAGTCCAGGCGGGCCAATAATTTCGGGCTCTTTATCCCAGGGCGCCTTTCAATTAAGATCCTTCATTATTAAGTTCTTAATTACCTTAATGAATATAAATTTGGCTTTATTACGAGACCAGAAATTAGGATAAAATATCACTTTTAACTTTAATTACTCATTTGCGGGTTCTTCATATTCTGAAGTAATTAAATCATACAATTTATTCATATAGTGAAAAGGGTTATACGGAAACGCTGAATAGAGATGAATTTCCATAGAGTTATTTAGTTAGATAATGTAGCTTTAAAAGGAAACATTTAAATACGTGAAATAATTCATAATTATGTAATTAAAATTACAATTTGCTTTTGTTCACTTCCAACGGGATATACACAACATTCCATAAAAATATTTTAAAATTAGAACTACCGTTAACTGTGTTCTCATATACGAAACCTCGCGATGGTGGACGAAAATATCACGAGTTCAGGATCTCCATAGCGTTGCGATTGTAAGCCCCAATGTTCATAAATACACGACCAATTCCGCGGGATTTCCGGGGGCCTTATCTGACGGAGCTAAACCTCTCAGTATGAAATTAGCAAACGGCAGGAGCCTCCCGTGACCTAAACGAACTTCTGCACGTCAACGCGATTTCTAACTACTTTACGATTAAGAGGAGGCTGACAGGTTCGTTAAGATTCACATTTGGATTCCGTATAACAGTGATCTACTTACGCGTATCATTCAAGATGGTGCAACTGATTCGGAATAAAAGACGGATGTTATCAAGAAGGCATTAGATAAATCAGTGACGTCAAGTGGACAGCCCCCACGTCTCTCGACGTTTGTTGTCGTAAATTGAAGTACTTCCAGTAACTCAAGAAATCATTTTCAGTATCGGAGTTTGTAGTTATAAATTATGATTGCATTCTAAAAAAATCACAGGTACTAGGCTGTATAGCATTTGTCGAAAATATTACAAAAAGTAGCATTTAGTGGACGATTTCTTCTGATGAAGTACTACACTGATCGATGAAGCTAAACACTAATTTGAAGGTGATCGGACATAAAAAACAAAAATAACAGAATGTCTGAAAAAAAAATAAGTTACTTTAGAGGATCAATGCCAATGCTATCTTCAAGTAAAATTACATAAATTTCGTCGACGCACAACGACTGAGATCTCTATGGTAGGAATTTTAGAACTATAGTTTCCAATTTCGCACCAACGTATTATTTGTTTCGTCACGAGTTGACCGTCAAGGACCTCACGTCCACACTCCTGGACTTACCGAGGCACATTTACATGTCTCCCGTGGAAAGTATACTTGTATGTGACTTTTTTTGTTGATCACCATTAGGTTGAAACCAAGTTTTATACCCTCGGGTTGCTAGACCTGAGGGATGGAAGATGGAATGATGATAATGATAATGAAAGATGAATTCACGACACACACATACAGTAAACACGCTTATGCCCGAGCCGGGACTGGAACCCGCGATCCTTCCGTCTGAGGTCACCACGGCCTTAGTGATCCCAGCTATCCGAATCTGCCAACGTATAATTGTTGTTATTAAAACTAATATTACGACATTTTCAATTTTCGTACAATGTTTGGAGATTTTAATTGCGACATTCTCGAGCAAGTGGCGCGCGCCGGAGGAACAAGAAAAGAAATGTCTGAAGCTCGTCGTCGGAGCGAAGGAATGCGGCCGCAAGCACTGGACGCGGTCGATCTCCCGGAATGAAGGTTCCGCCCCCTCAGGCCCCTCCCGCCCCGCCCCCCTCTCCTCACCGTCCCCGCCCACCCGCCGACGCCTCGGCCACAAGCACGCCCCCACACCCTACCCACACCGTTCCCCTCCGACCCCACCCCGCACCACCCAGCCGCCCCATGCCCGGCCCCCACCTGCCCCCCCCGCCCAACCCCGCCACCCCGCCCCACCCCGCCCCACTCCCGCCCACCCCCACCGTCGCACCCACCCTGCCCGCCCCACGCCGCCCCTCTCTCCCAAACGCTCGTCCCACCTCGCCCCACGCCGACACAGCCGCACCAGCCCGCGCCCAGCCGCATCAGTCACGCACCACATTGCACCGATCACGTACCAACCCCACCCCTCTCCCCCCACGCACCTTTCTCCCTCAATGCTCCGCCCACCCCGCCCCACACACAGCTACCCACGCCCACCTTTCCCACCCAGCATCCCACCACCTCCCCACCACCCTCTGCGCCCCAACCACCTCAGGGCACCCCACTCCCTCCCACCCGCCTCCGCCGCGCACCTCCCCGCACTCCCAACCCCATTCTTCCCCGCTCTTGCCCCTACCCCCCTACCCTTCCCTCTCTGCCCCGCCCCACCCCGACCCACGTGCCCCACGTGCCCCGCGCCGCTCCACGCTTCCCCACGCCGCCCCACGACATCCAGTCCTCGTCCTCCGCCGCAGCGAGAGAAGGAACGGGGCAAGTGCGCCCCACGCCGCACCGCGTCTCCCTTGGTCACTGTCCGACAAGACAAAGGCCCCGCATGCGCACTGCGGACGCGCGCGGCGAGGCTCGGCGGGGGCGGACTGGGCAAGGCTATCGGTTCCTTCGTGATGGGGCAGCAGCGAGATGCAGAGGGAGACCGGCAGAGTTGGCTCAGGGCAACAACTGCTGCCACTGCTGAGACTTCGTCGGAGTTTATGCACCCTCGAACGTTAAAGCACGATCGATATTCTGCGCATGCGCAATTCAATTCACGTTTCGCGTCACTTTAATACATTACGCATGCGCAGAAGATAGATGGTGTGCACAAACTCCTTTTCGACCGAGAGATTCTATACTTCGATTTAAGCATTATACATCGATTTATTTAAAGCTGCATCTGGGAGTATACACGTCACTACAGGGATGTCACTATGGTAACGTTCAATCTACCGATTGGGTGCCACCATAGCAGCTGGTTTACATCAAGAGCAGTTCGGTTTAAATCCACACTTGATCAGCTGTGACGCTGTCATCCAATCGGGAGTTTGACGATCACTGTAGTGACGTCACTGTGGTGACTTTCAAGCTCCTAATTGGTTGACAGCATCACAGCTGATTAAGTATCAACGGAGTTATTGTTTTAATCGAAGTGTATGGTTGGTGTAACGGTGGCGGTTTTGCAGTTCTAGCTACGCAGCTAGGACGAATTCAACCAATACCTGGAGGAGAATTCTAGCGATCAGCTGCTCTGTGCAGTGAATTTCGTGGTTCAATATGTCAGTATGTTGCGCATGCCGAAACGGTACCGCAACCAAAGGACTAAGGGTAGGATGCGATATTTCCTTCCTCTTTATTGCCTCTCTCCAACTTACGCATACGCACGCGCACACACACAATCACATACACACATTTTAATGCACTGTACTTACACACATCATGTCAGGAAACCAGTCGGGAGTTTAGAGCTTGCCGCAGAGGGGGCGGCGCCTCTCTGGAGGAGATAGTTTGAAGGGGGAAACCTCGATACCGTCGTGTAGATCAGAGCTGCGTCTCAAGTACTACTAAGGAAGGTACATCGCCAACTCCTGCAATTTAACTAGAAATATACTTTACAGGGCTAAAGACGATAGCAGTGTTGTCTCCAGAAATAACCAATAAATCAATGGATGAGAGTCGGTCAGAGCGGTAGTGACGTGGCGATCACCAATAAATTAATCGCTGAGAGTCAGACTGGGCGGAAGTGACGTGGCGATCAAGTGAGCACGGCGTCGGAGTGAGGAGCAGGAAGGGCAGGGAAGTGGAGGGTTGGCGAGATGGCGATGCAGGACGGCCATCAATTCGATTAGCGAGCGTTGTGTTGAACCTCAAGTGCGAGAGGGGGTACGCTGGCGCCTAGTGGGCGATGGTTTAGGAATGAGACGGACGGGTGGCGAGGAGGCGAAGAGGTGAGATGGAACATTTGCATGACCGGTTACGCGACATGTCGGAGGAACGGCCAGATGACAAAGCGACGAATTGATGAATCTGGCCGATTTGATGGCAATCGAGCTAGTGAATTGGTTGGTGGGTAAGGTGGCAGAACAGTTTTGCCAGCTTAGAATCCCCCACTTAATTTAGTTTTTGTGGAGATTTTTAGTGGTTTTCTAGGGTACAAATTTCTTTTGGGGCTTTTGTTGTGTCATCATAAACAATAATATTTTTCGTATTTTTTTTGTATTTCCATACATCTCCATATATATTTCAAACATGACGAAATCATTTTTTTTATTTTTTGGTGTTTACGTTTTAGTGGTTTTCGCAGGGTTTTCTAGTGGGAAATGATTACGACGTACACTGTAACGGAACGGCGAGTTCACGCTGCAAGTGTAGCGGCAGCCAAGCGGCGCAGAGAGACAGGGCGTTAGCGGCGTTGAGGTACTGTGACGTAGTGAAATAAGAAATAAATTTCAATAACAAAAGAAAAATAATATATTAAAGATTATGTACAAGTTACAATGTATTGCTAATATTAAAACACTCCGGCAAACTTTTCCTTTCAGAACACTGCTTTACCGCAGAAAATACAAGCCACGCGTGATGCGCGCTGTCGGACCTCGGTCCCGTGACAATTACCGTCACATGGCCTGACGCCAAAAGTTAATCCGGTCGTGGCGACCGTGTGCCTACAGCCCGCGAGATTGTCTGGCCCTTACTCTCCGGACATCTCGCCCTCACTCCTACACTCCTCGTACACACGCGTACAAGCTTCCCGATGCAAACTGAATGAGAACGCGGGCGCAGATGGCGCCGCGTTAAATAGTTGAGGCTGACACCCCCACCACTGTTCCATAGATAGGCTCGCCGGCTGGCGCGAGGCTCGCAGGCCAGCCTTGGTTTACGCCCCCACTCAGGATGCTCAGGGTTGGCTGCCTGCTTCCGTAAACGAGGCTCGCCGGCTAGCATCCTCGGAGTTTACAGCCTACGGTATTTTTGGCTCTGCGGCTCTACCTGAGTCACCCGCCAGAGCGCAAACTCCCGGAAGTTCAGGTTCAACCCCTTCCTCCCCCGCAGCGTACTTTCACCGACCTAACGGTTCTGGCCCTCGTGTTAACGACGCCACAGTACATCGGGGGCAGCGTGCAACGTACATGGCCGAGAGACTTCCGGCAACGGCGAGGTCCACGAGGTACACGGGCGGCCACGTCAACATCGCTGCGCTGATGTGTGAGCTCCAGCGGGTCGCCGCCCTTATCCGTGACTCGCGGTGGACGCTTCGCGTGGCTTTTGCGTCGATTGATGGACTGCCGAGCGGAACACGAGGGGTCGATGTAGACCACGAGGCAGCGGTGATCCGGTGTGGGTCTGGTCGGCGAGGACGGTGACGACACGGTGTGGGTGGGGCGAGAGGGGAGGTGAGGACTACATTCGCTAAGGTGGAAGCGATGACAGCGCCTGCCGTGGTAGATAGATACATAGATATATTATTTCTGCAGGTAGGTATAGAACCTGGTGGCACAACACTACAATTTACATATTACAACTAAGAATACTAATACACTGTAATTTTAAAGCATTTTAAGGCAATAATAACAATAATATAACAATAATAATAATAATAATAATAATAATAATAATAATAATAATAATAATAACAGCATAACCTATACACTTTATGACTGCCCTGCACGGAATTTTTAAGTAAAAAATACACTGCACTTCACTTTACTTCACTCCACTCCACTTCACTCCACTCCACTCCACTCCACTCCACTCCACTTCACTTCACTTCAATAACTCACAACAGTGATGTTAATGCGAGAACAGGAGTGTGACGAATCTTTGAAACCGCAGGGCGGTGGGTACGCCGGCTACGACGGCTGGTTAGTTGTTGGGTTGCTAGTGATTCAGGGCGCGTTAACTACTGAGGTCATTACTCTCGTAGAAGTAGTGCAAGTTTTTTTTCCTAGGGAGCTGGCGGTGATCTTCCCACCCTGATTGCGGGATTTTCCCCAACCAGGTATCTCCCACCAGCAGAGCACCGCCTCAGCTGGGATAATCTCTAAGTTCCCAATCGGTCTCCCGACAAGTGTGGTAGGGTAGTGCATGGTAGTGTGTGTAAGTAATGGCTAGGATAGAACAAGGAATGGGATGGAAATATCACGCGCGGTGCGTGACCCATTTCTAAGGGTACTGCTCCGGCATTCGACCTTGATGAAACCATGAAAAAAATCGAACATCGTAGCCTGGTGATAGAATTCTCCTCCGGATAGCGACTGAATTCGATCTGGCTGACCAACTAGTGTCGAAAATCCTGCCACACAGGAATTCTCTCCAGGTGCCGATGCTGCGATGAGGGAGCAAGACACAGTAGAGAGGATGCTGTGGGGGTGAGTGCGGGAGGATCGGTGGTAGGAAGAGCTTCGGTGAAGGCAACGTCTACGTTTTGCTGGCGGTAGAAGAGCACGATCGGCGGTGTGTGTGTATTCTGAGGCAGCGAACCTCACCCTGGGGGCTCGCGATGGATGGCCTTGTTTTGAAGGAAATCTCCCTACGTCCAGTGCGAGGGCTGCACAGAAGTTCTTCACCATTCACGAGACGTCGTGCATCGCATTCACCCTCGATTATTTCAGCCTTCTGATTCTGTTTGCTTCATATTTTCGTGAATCTCAATGCTGTGTTTTGACTTCGGATAATCTATCAGCATTATCGTGAGGTCTCTACAAAGTTCGTACCGCATTTTTTTGTATTTTTGTAGCCAATTATCAATTTCAGATGATACTACCCTCTACGAATCTATCGTCGCCGCCTTCGCCGTCGAGAACGTCCTGTTCTACGTGCACAAATTGAAGCAGAGAAAAGACAAACAAATGTGTAACTCCAATTGTTTGCAAAAATGTTTGATAAGGGTTTAATCAAATTTTTAACAATGTAAGGGTAATATTGACGTACATTATATTGTATTAAAAATGTGATCACAAATGTTATTTTATAATAATGTATATAATGTCGAATACACTCCCGATTACATAGAAAATTGGTTGTACTCAAATTATCCCAGACATTTTCAGACATTTTTAAAAGTAACACATTTTTATTGAAGTTTTTATAATCGATAGAATACTTATTTGAGCGTGAAATCTAAAAGCACTGTCAAAAATACGAATCCCTCTCTTTCATTCCCGCCATCACCTTCACCTTCGTTCTTATATGTAAAGTCAAAAATACGAATCGTTCTCTTTCATTCTCGTCGTCTCCCCGATCTTCGCCCTTGGACGAAAAATCCAAAAACCACAGTCGAAAATACGACTCTTTCTCTCTCCTCGGCCGCACCTCCACTTTCGCCTTTGACCACCGCACCGCGCCAGCTGCTTCGCGCCGCAACCACGCAATGCTGCACCGGCCAGAGCCCTCGTCCGTCAATTACTCCGCGACGTATGGAAATGCGCGCCGCGTGGGAGCGCCGCGTCTGGCGGCGGGGCGGCTAGGGCGTTGCAGGACGGAGTGTGCGGTGGCAACGGGGGCGGTGGGGACGTCGGAGGTGGCGTGAGGGAGGGGGCAACGGTGGCCGCGGGGGCGGCTAGGGCGTTGCAGGACGAAGTGGGCGGTGGCGACGACGGAAGCGGCGTGAGGGAGGGAGCAACGGGGGCGACTAGGGCGTTACACGACAGAGTGAGCAGAGGCCGACGGAGTAGGCGGGGGCGCCTAGAGCTTTGGAGAACAAGGTGAGCGGCGGGGCCGGCGAGGGTGACGGGCGTGACTGGGGGGAGTGGACTGCGGTGGCGGCTAGGGCGTTTGCAGGGAAGATGTTGGATGGGGCGGCGGCCTGTGTAGTAGCTTAGGTGTTGCCAGACTGGAATGTGGGAGGGGTACCGACGGGCGAGTGGTGCCAGCTAGGCGCTTGCAGGTACATGTGGACCGGCGGAAGCGGATGGCGTTGCGTTTGCAGACGGTTATGGGCGGCGGAGGGCGACGTGCGGAGGGTGGCGGGCGGCCAGAGCTGCGGGGTGGTCCTAGGGCGTAGGAGGAGGGAGAGAGAACGGCGGAAATCGGGGGCGGCATAGCGCGGGGGTGCGGTGGCCGCAGAGCTGGCGAAGACGGGCCACGAGTGTCGCAGCGGCGCGTTTGGATGGCAGCGAGCGGGGCGACGGGGGTCGGCGACGGGGACGGCGGCTCGCGGCGGCGTTCAGGCGGCGGTTCGCCGGTGGCTCGGCAGCGGAGCGGGCGGCGGCGGAGGGCGGCCGGCGCCTGTTCTACTGGCAGAGTGAGATCGGATGGCGGTTGGACGCCAGTGGTGGTGATCGGCGTGTGGCTGTGGCGTGAGAGCGGTGATGGGGGTGTGGCCATGGCAGGGCGCGCCGCGAGATCGCCGGCAGGAGCCGGAGGCGATTTTTCACCGCCGCCTGCCGAGTGCCGGGGGGGGGAGGGGTCAGCACGTGGTGCCGCTCTGCTGTGCGGGATGTGGGAGGACAGGAGTCGTCCGACTGGGAATAACATCCGTGGGGCTGTATCCTCTCGATACGCGCTACTCGGCTCTGGTGGATTTTTAAACTGCTTTTGCAATTGTACCTGCTGCAGGGTGATTGTACCTGCTGGAGGGCTTTTCACTTTTTAAAAACGTCCTTTTGAAATTAAATCTTTTATTACGAACCATTCGGGTGCGTTGTTTGTCATTTATAAAACAATGCCGAGATCTAAAGAAAATCGTCAAAAAATTGCAATTTGAAATAGTTCTAAAAGCGGAGGCTATTATATGTGTCTTTATGAACGAAATTCGTTATATTTTTTCGTAAATAACAATACCACCTAACTCGTATATTTAATTTCGATCTAATAAAGGAAATTTATTTTATCATTTCTTCTTGTAATATAAAAATGTTAAGTCCTCCTATGGAAACAGAATGGAAGAACAGACATGGTCATGCAATCTCTTACACTGTCATGCACACTGTTAGACCGACATGAAACAAAATTTGAGACCAAAATCTACCCAAATGACGTGTCATATTAAAGAAATTTACAAAACTTTCTTACTCTTACTTTTATTGAGGTAGTAAAACAAAATTATTAAAACGTGTCAGAGATGAATCAACACATGTCACAGAGTTTCATCTTTTGAATGGATTTAAATATAAGTAGATCCGTGAGTGTTAACCACGTCTATTCCGTTATTTCAATCAACAGTGAAACATAATATAATGTAAGGGGCAGGTTAGGGGTTCAGTGCCGCGTTGAGCTAGTGAAATTCTCGGGACCACAACTTCTTTATCCGTCGTGTCGGTGCGCGGTGCGAGGAGTTTTAGGGGGCCGCGTAAACGCAGACAAGTGTTTTCACTCCCGAGAAAACAAACGCCGCCCAAATCGCGGCGTTAGCTTCTAGCGAAAAAAAAAAAAAAAAAAAAAGAAACTGCGCGAGCTCTGAAGTCTCGGTCCGACGGTCTTCCAGAAACCTCACGGCGGGGGCATATAAATCGCCCTCCTCAGACTATAGACTGCCGTTTGCACTCCGCGCCGCCGTCTGCGCCACCGCCGCGTCGCCGACATCCCACTACGGCAGCTCTCTGCCATCTTCGTTTTCGTCGCTGACTGCCATGCCGCCTCCGTTTCCGCTACCGCTTTCGCCGCCGCTCCACCGCTCCTAAACCTTCTGGCACCGCATTCGTAAAAGGTGATCCCACCCCAGCTTCCGTTACCTTCTCTTTCTTCCATTCCCTCAGCCTCTACTTCTGCTTCCTCCAGCTCTGCTTCCTCCACACTGCTTCCTCTACGCCCTCTTCTTCTACCTTCGTGTCCTTCACACCCGCTTCCACTTCATCCGATTCATCCATCTCCGCTTCCTCCACCTCTGCTTCCTCCACCACGCTTTCTCTACCTCGTTTTATTCCCTCTCCGCTTCTTCCACCTCCTCTTCGGCTATCTCACTTCTACCCTCTACCCTGTCTTCTTCTACCACCACTTCTTCCACCTCCACTTCCTCCTCCACCGCCTCTTCTACTTCCGTTTCATCCATCTCCGCTTCCCCTACCTCTGCTTCCTCCACTCCGCTTCCTCCACTCCGCTTCCTCTGATCCCTTTCTTCCCCTCCTTTCCTCCACTTCTACGTCCTCCACCCGCGCTTCCCGCATCCGTTTCTTTCATCTTTGCTTCCTCCATCTCCGCTTCATCCGGCTCCGCTTTGGCGCCTCCGCTTCCTCTACCACACTTTCTCCATCTCTTTTTTCACTTCCGCCTCCTCAACTTTGACTTTTTCCATCCCCACTTCTTCTACTCCTCCTGTCCCACTTTCTCCACCCAACTTTTGCCACCCCGCTGCCTAAATCTCCCCTACCTCCTCGCCCTTCTCCCCGGGTGCACTGTCTCTCTTACATAGTCTACACCAGTTCCGCTGCCTTCACCATCCCTGCAAGGAAATCTCCGCTGAAAACTGTACCATTTCAAAATTCACCGAGATCCCGTTTGCAAGCTTACTCGTTTCGTTTCGCCCCCATTTTCACTAGCACTGCCGCGCCACCGTCACCGATTCAAGTCACGCTGACACCAACTGTATCTCAGCCGCCACCGGTCCTGCATCCACTACCATTGCTTTTCAGTCGTCGCTCCCGTGTCTTCTCCAACGCCGAATTCCCCTCCTCCTCCACCTCTCCGGCTCCGTTGGCTGCTAGCTTCGCTGCCCCGATTTCCACCTCCGCCACAGCCAGTGCTGCCAACCTAACCCTCTTCCGATTCGGGTTCCCCTTTAACGCGGCAGCCGCAGTTTTCCCACCTCCATGTGCTCACGAGAAGCGTTCCCCCTCTTTGCTGACGCAGTCATTTTCCCTTCTCAGCCGTCAGCGCTCGTACTGCCCATTCTGCTGTCGATACTTATGCCGGCGGCAATGTCAGCAGCGCCTATCTCTCTCTCTCCTCCTCACATTATTACATTTCTTATCCCTCGCCAGGGGTACTTCTGTATTTTGAGTATCCCCTTCCCGTTACATAATCTCTTCTCTGCGAATTAGACTATAATACTACATTCTGTACTTTGTGCAATAATTTCCACGATCTGATATTTTAATTCAATGAAGCAATGAATTGTTCTCGTAATTTTCTTTACCTATTTGTCATTTATCTATGTGTTTACTCAGAATGTTTCGTATTTTCTTTCTACAACTTTCCTTTTCATGAGATTTACTTCTTTCATTCTCGATTTTCCTTTTCGCATTCTTCTCCTCAATACTTACCTCCTTTCCTTAGAATCAGAAATTTTCTCTAGCTGATGTTTCCAAACAGGCAAACAGAGGCACTACTTTCTCAGTCTCTTCAGAGGCAACTGGCGTTTCTTTCGTCGGGAGGCATCCTTATGCCACTGCTGTTTCTCCGCCGTCGCCGCTTTCTCCGGTCCCGACCACCGTTGCGTCGCGGTCGCGGATATTCGCAGGCTTCCCCCTCTCTCTCCTCTCACCCCCCCTGCCCCGCTGCTCGGCGAGAGATCAGCCGCGAGAACGGCGGGGGAGGACGGAGGGGTCGCGGTGGCGTCGCATTGAAATACTGTAGCCGCGCGGAGCCGCGACACGGGCGCTGTGCTCGGGTGCGTGGCGGGGACAATGGCGGAGACGGACGCGGCGGCAGCCGAGTCGGCGTGCGTGGCGGGGAGAGCTGTCGGGTTGGAGAATGGCACAGTTGGAATGCGAGGCGCGTGGAGCAGATTTTGTGCTTCTCCTTGGCGGAGCTGGGGGGGGGGAGGGGATATGACAAGTAGAAGGGACATGCAGGGCTGGGAGATATATGCAGAAGCCGGGTGTGGAACCGTTTGGGCTGGCAATGAATGTGGCAGGTATCGTGACTCACAGCTATGAGAGGGGCGACGTGTGTGTATGTGTGTGTGTGTCGTGACAGGTCGGCACAACTGAAGCGTTGAGCGTGGCGGGGACAGTAGCACGTGCGGAGGTAATCGTGGGAATGTGGCAGTCGGGCAGAGCGGTGTGCATTGATTTGTAGAGTCGGTCAGAGAGGCGGACGCTGCGGGTATCGTGTCGTAGGATCGTGCGATCGGAGAGATGGAGGTGTGATCCACGATGAGAGAGGCGGGATTGGTAAGAAAGGGACGCAATGCTGGGACGTGTTGCAGGAAGGGAGGGTTGCGACTATGAAGAGGGGAGGAGTGGGACGGAGAGGAAGCGTGTGTCGTGAAGTCGTGAAACAGTGGGTAGAAGAAGTTGGGGCCGTGGTAATGAAAGGGGAAGGACGGGGTAGGGCAAGACGAGACTAGGCTAGGAGTGACATGGCCAGGCAGGTCGGGGATGGACGGGGCGAGGCGAGGGTGAGCGAAGGTGGAATATGTTGATCGCTATGGGACGAGGCTAGACGGGATGGGTCGAGTTGAAGCGGGGAGGAAAAAAAACGTGATGGAACGGAACGGAGCGGGGCAGGACGGGGCGGTACAGGGATGGGCGTGTCTGGGCTGTTCTGGGACGAGCTGGGCGGGGAGGGACAAGGTGGGACGGGGTGGAACGGGACGGAGCGGGGCTGGGTGGGACGGCACGGCACGGGAAGAGGTGGGGAGGGACAAGTGACGTAGCTGGACGGGATGGGGAAGAACAAGGCGGGACGAGGTGGAAGGGTGCGGGCAGGAGGAACGGGAAGGGGCGGGGCTGTATGTATGTGGGCGGCGCTGGGCGGGACGGGACTGGTCGGAACGGAACGGGCGGGACGTGAAGGAGGGAAGGGGCGGGCGAGGAGTGCCAATGGCGGGATGGATTGGAACGGGAGGGTCGGCGCTGGGCGAGGCTGGGAGGGACGGGACAAGGAAGGACAATGCGGGGTGGGCTGGAACGGGGGTGTGCGGGACGGCACGGCGCTGCGGGGGGAAGGAAGCTTCTTCTTTGCCACTGGGTCAGCAGCAGCGGCGGCGGCGGCGGCGTCGAGATGCGACGCCCAACTTTTCTTCCTGCCGCTTCCTCCTCTCCTCCGCGAGTCTTAAAGCGACCCTCCCGGGACGCGTGTTGTGCGGGCCGCAATGTCTGTTCCGCAACTGGCTTGGAAACTTAACACTTCCTCTCCTCGGGAGATAAAAAAAGTTGCGCGTGATTCTTAACTAGGCGCCCTACCTTCGGTGGTACGCCGAGACAGGAGACTTGTCGCTGAGATTTTCCTACAAACCATGCCTCCCCCGCAGACTTGGTTTTTCGCTTGATTTGTTGGGCATGAGTACTGTAACATCATGTCATCTACTATAGTTAGTCTCGGTGTTGATGAATGTGACATATACTTTTTGCATGTCATACCTTTTTACAATAATTTTTACGATAGTATAAATATGTCACCATAGTATAAATATATCACCACATGTGTGTTTATAATTTATCACTATTATGCCCGATAACTCAAAAGAACATTACGAAAAATGTCTTAATTTTTACATTGATTTTGATGTGGAAAATTAACTACTTGCGCCCTACATTTGTACATTGATGGACATCAGAATTTGATGTCGATGATCAGATGCTCAGATCCTGAAGCAATCTTGTTGGCTCTGTTTACAGAGTTTAAACAACTTGCTCCAAAGGATTAGTTGGATCATGCATTGACCTAAAATTTATAGAGTACTGATATTTATGTTATCGTTTTTGTTTATTGACGCAAGGAATATTTTTTTTCAAATTGGTGCAGCTCATTGCAGAGGGCAGCCGGTTTGAAGACATGTGCGTCCTTGACTCGCCTTGATTCGCCTGCGGCTGTCGCGTATTGACGCCGCCGAAGAAAGTGCCCGCGCGCCACTCACGCGCCGCGAGGGAAGTTTTTGCCCTGACTGGC
>BOPP01000205.1:1669116-1707419 GCA_017312745.1 Gryllus bimaculatus
TTACATCTCTCCAACACTTTCTTAAGTAGTCCCTGTACATCCGCCACTCATTTGTCTTAAATGAAACAAAAGTCCATACACACCGGGAATTCTCCCAACGGAACGGAAAGTCCCCGCTTCGTGACGACAAGTTCGATTTTAACGCAAAACACCCCACCTTCAGCCACCGCGTCACCACGGAGTGATGCAAAAAGCGCTGTCTTCCGTCATAAGATTCATTACATTTACTGCCTACAGCGCGGACGCTCTTTTATGAACATATATACTTGAAAATATAATACGTTCGTTAATTAATTTATTTAAACTATGTGGACTGACCTCGGATAGCAGATGCAATTCAGATCACGTTTCAGACGCGTAAAACATAATTGGCATGACGTCGTTAATAATTCAAGAGCAAACATGCTGAATTCTTCAAAACACATGGTTAACAATTGATTGTAAATGGAGCTCGGGACGAGGGCAAATGGTTCAAATATTCGTCCGCCTCGCGGGCAACTGTTGATCGGCCGCCTTCGCCGCATTGCGGCGAGCGGCGGCGGCTAGCGCGCGTTCGGACGGGCGGACCGCAGAAACCGAGAGACCCGCACACGCCATTGATTCGCGAGGCGGTCGCCCTGCACCGATCGCGGGCCCATCCCGTCGCCCTCGCCCGTGGGCTCGGCGGCGCGGCGGCGCGACGGCCGTGGCCCTTCCCGTGCGCGCCCCCCACTCGCAAGAAAAGTTGGCGAGGAGGTCGGCGGCGAGACGGCGCTGCTGAGGCACGGGCGGCGGCGCGACCTGGGCGATGCCCGGCTGCGGCGGGCCGGGCGGACGGGTGGCCGCGCGGGAGAGAGCGAGGGCGCAGCTGCGCCGCGCGCAGGCCGGTCGCGACCACCAGTCATAAGGGCGTGGGGCAGGGGCAGCGCAAGCCCTGTCCACTCGCCCGACGCTTCAAAGGCGCGCGGCGGCGGCGCGCGAGAGGAAGGGCGGGCCGGAGTCCTTCGGCGAGGGCCAGGGCGATGGTCAGTCGTGCTGCGTCGGCGGACGGTGGCTGATTAATGAGGCAGGGTGACCAGTATTCGAGAGACGATAAAAGGATTATGGAGAAGAAAAGGAGACGTTGTGGTGGTAATGAAGCGACGTCAGAGACATGCGCAGATCGGCAATGGATAACGAAAAACTGAGAGAACGCCAAGAAATAGCAATCATACTGGCTGTGGATGATATTTGTTGTAAGGTTCTCCGTTTGAACTATTGTGGGGGAAAAACTCACAGTAGCGGAAATAGCGTTTAGTAGTCGGCCCAAACGGGGCTGATTCGATAACTTTAACAAAAAGACAGACGAAAAAGAAGCCAAAACAGAAGTGGCGGCGGGGCTGCAGGTGTCATGGCTCGAATAGGCCGGCGGGCGGAAGCCCGCAATGCGCCCGTAGCGGAGGGCCCTGTCGCGCAGGCGACGGCCTGCACGTCAAGCGGCAAACGCGCCCGAGGCGACCAAGGCGCACTGAAGGGCCGCCGACGCGCCTCCCACTGTCCGACCCATCTCATTCCTCATAGCCGCTCTTTTATTTTATTCATGGAGCGGGCGCGAGAACGAAGGCGCGCCGGCGCGGCGCGACAGGGGCAGGGGCGCGGGGCGGCGGGGGCAGGGCTGGCCAGCAGCACTGGAGCTCCGCCGGCCGCGTCGCCTCAGCCGCCGGCGACCCACTTCCCGAGCAGTCGCGCGTCCGGCCCGGCGCCGCCAAGTCGTCGCGGCGCGCTTCGCTCCCGCCGCCCGTCTGCCCGCAAGACGCTGCCCGCCGACCTCGTTCCCGACGCGACGGGAGCAGTTCGAAAATCAGCCACTGTGGCCCCGCACACAGAGCGCAAGGGGGGGGGTTGTCTCTTATTGCACGATATTTTGTCGAAATTTTACGCGCTTTCGTGCATTCACGAAAGCGAATAAGATTGACAAGAAAGTTTGACCTTATTTTCTGAATATCATTAAAATCAGAATTAATGAAATCTATGCCATGATTATTTGAGGTAAATGAAGTATAATTGCTAAGAAAACTAAGTAACGATAGCTTATGGTATCCAGTAAGTGTATTGCGAAACTTACAAAGATCATAAACAAGTCAAGAGAGGACAACAGCAGTGCAGAAAATGTATCTGCGAATATGACTGAAAGTTTATGTTCATAAACCATAAGACAATAATTCCTCTTCCCTACTGTCGTACTTTTTCTCTTTCTCGCAATGAGTCAAATTATCAGTCGCAGAGAGATTATTATTAGCGAGAGAAAGAAACGTTCGTGCTTGCCTTCACTTGACCCACGCGAACGCCACACACGAGCCAAGGCGACGTTTGCAGAGGCATCGGCGGCACGCCCAGCTTAGGAAGCCACCGCCCGCGTGGAACCAATGCGGCGCGGGCGGTCTGGGCGTAGGGCGTGGCGGGCGAGACCTCAGGCGCCGCCGCCGCCGCCCCTGTGGCCCCCACGCCAGCCAGCCTCCCCTCCCCCGCCCCCGACCTCCGCCTATAACGACTGACGAAACACACGCGCGCCTCCGCCTGCTCGCCTCCAGCCGCGGGGATTAGGATGCCGGACACGCCACCGGCGCCGGCGGCGGGCGTAGCGGGGCGCGGGTGCTACGCCGCGCCTGCCGGCGGAACCCAAACTTTTTTAAAAGCGCCGCCCTCTTTCTCTCGCTGCGGAGTGCCGCGGCCGGCGGTCGCGTGCGCGGCCGGCAGTAGCACGCCGCGGCGGCACGGCCGGGCCGCCCCCCCACAGCCCGCGCCGCTACCGCTACCGCACGCGCAGCCCGGGGCCAACTCGGCCGCCCCTCCCCCCTCACCCAGAAAAAAAATAAATAAAACAACATAACGTATTGATCCCGTGACTTGTGCGTGCGGGCGTGTTGGTGGCGCCAGGGTTCGCTATAGGCTCGCCCGCCGCACATGTGTGTATATACATATATTGCAATATTGTAGCTTGCTGCCACTGCATCATACCGCCCGCCCTCGCCGCCGGCCCCGGAGTGGATTAGGAGGCGGCCGCGCGCCAGTGCCCGTGCGGGTAAGGGAGCGAGTGGCCGAGAGGGGCCACGCCACATGAGGAGGAGGGCGCAGAGGAAGGCCCGCGGGAGGAGAGGGGCGCCACTGTACGAGCCGACCTCCTTCGTTGTCTCCCCCCCGGTGCCCCCCGCCTCCCCGACCCCGCCCCTCCCCGCCGTCCTCCGCTGGCCGCCCCCGCCGGCCCCCTGCCGCCGCCCGCGCGCTTAGCGCGCGCTCCGCGCATCGGATACGCGTATCACACCTGCCGAAGCGGAAGTGAGTCGGCCCAGTAACTGGGCCATCATACAGTAGAATCGGTGGCGTAAAAGAGAACCAGTCCACTCTTGCCAACAAGGGAGGACCAGGATTGAGAATCTCGAATGAAGCAGGGCGGGCGAACTAGCCGTCGTTTAAGACAGGTAGCGCCCACGTACTCGCCCGGAGGCGGTATACGGTAATGGTCGAGCGCCGTTCCGAAAACGCCCAAACCAAATAACAAACAGTAACCGGCGCGTACGACAAAAGTTCCCAGCGGACTAGCGCAACTCGAGGACACCCAGCCACCCTGCAAAAACAATCAATTGCAGGAGTGATAAAAGCACCGACCCAGTAACCATACTAATCTAATACAAGCAGCAACTTCATCAGCTAGTGAAGCCCACGTAATGGCAGAAACAGACATTCCGCGCTCAGACCAGAAGCAGACCATGAAGATTCCCAGACCGAAAGGCTAAGTGGGGCACGGAATGGGATAGGTTGCCGCGTTCACAACACAACACATACTATTCTAGGAATTCTGAGACCATACGTACCCGATTTTTATGCCCTGCCAATAACTGCATATTTGACTACGGCAATGTCAGATATGAGACCACCAAATACTACCTCAGCCAAGTATGCGCGGAAGATCGCCGCGCGCGATGACCAAAAGCGGCGGCCAGACCTGCAGACGAAAGAACAGACTAGTAAGCGGAACATACGATGGAGCGCTATGTCAGTTTGTGGGCGGCCGCAACACTATAAGGGCGCGAACACGAGGCTCCACACTCGCACATAGGGAGTTGAATGCACAGAGTCGAGGGCCATAAGAGCATGCGCGTGCGCGGGGGCGGAGAGCGGGAGAAGGTAAACAGGTGTGGTGCGGGGCAGATGGCAGGCGTCCAATGATTCGGAGTGGGCCTGGTTAGATAGGCGGGGCGGCCTTGCACTCACGGTGCAAAAGGTCGCAAGCCGCCGATGAAATACCTAATAACTGTATAATAAAGAAAATCATCAATTTTAATACAGACCAAACACAACATGATTCGCACGTTATGTTACCTTGCGCAAAATTTTCAAGTCTGAGCGCGGAGCCAGCCACAGGCAAGGGAGTGGCTCGACCACTTCGACACTCTGCGTTTAACACAAACATATAGTACCCTGTATACAAAATTCCTATATGCATATATTACATCGAAATACAGGTAGACATATCGAAACAGGACGAATCATTTTCACTCAATTACCCTCGCCGTAACTATATATTGAAGTACAGAAGAAATTGCTAGGAAACAATAGCTGAGGATATAAAAACACTTTTCCAGCATCTATTTGATTGTGCCGTGAGTCAGCAGTGAGTGGTTATCAAGCTGCAACTCGGAGATACCAACAATTTCTGTAGTGCAAAGACGCTCGGAGGCCACGGCAACATCATTAAACAGGCCCGCCCAAAACCAACGTATGATGGCACTTTATGCGGAACAAGAAAAATAATTCGCGGGACATGGGGACTCTACACCAAATCGAACCGGCCGAACACCTACGGGTGGTGTCGCGAGAACGCATACAGCCAAAGACAATAACACCGACCCGGTCCTATAGTGCCCAGTTGGGCGCCGGGCCCCGGGCCCTTCTCGGCCCGGTCGCAGGGTCCACCAAGGGGTGCCACTGGACCGGAGGAGAGCGCGGCTGTCCTACGCGATATATACTTACACTTCAGATCTTAACAGCAAGGTACATTCCAAGGTACCGTGATCACATTTATGATTCATTGAAAGGGACTTGTAGTATTTGGCAGGAAAGAAAAAACTCGCCCCTGCCAGCCTGCAGAGTCCTAAACCTTCTAATATACGTTCTTTTATAAACCGTGCCTTTGGATGGCAGAGTAGGCTGTTTCGTAGTTACCCGGCCCTCTTGCACTACCCCCGCATCATAAATGTACACCCGGCACACTCGGCGGTCGCTCTCATGGTGGGTCGCTACGCGCCCTTTGTGGCCGCCTCTTCGTGACCGAGACGTACACCGGCCCACCCTGGTGCGCGTAGATCCACGCCCACCACGCAGTCCAAGCAGACATTTGTTAATTTGAATACGTACGAGTTACATTTTTTACTACCGTTACCTACACCCATATTCTAATCTATCATGCCCTACTCCAATTACTCATCTCCGCAGCCTCATCGGGGGTTTCTTTAAAGCTCGCCCGACGTCCATGCTTGACACTCGTTTCAAACAATCGACTTCTACGTTCTCGACTGCACTCAATCTCGTCGCATGTACTGTCCGTTTCGGAAAAAGCCCCCCCCCTCCGTCCCCCGCTCCTTCGTCGCTACCCATACGCGACGCCTTAGCGACGTCAACCCGCGACGAGCCGGCGCGGGCGCGGCCGGCGGCTGGGGACGACCACCGCCTGTCAACCGTCCGGCGGCCGCGCTGCGACCGGTCCTGACATTTCTCACACGCACCACAGACCAGCGGCGACCGGGCGACGGCGACGCCGCCGCACTCTGTCCCCCGCTGCGCCATGCAGCGCACACACAGGTCAGCTTGCACTTGCCGCACAGTGGGCCCGTGCAGCCCGCCCGCAACACGGCCCGTCCCCGCTCCGCCCCGCCCGCTCCCGCTCCCCGCAACTGTGCACCCCCTCTTTCCCGCCTCTGCCAGCCGCCTCCTTCGCGCCGGCTCGTACCCCGCTTCTTCTGCCAACTTTTTTTCTTGCCAGACGCTCACATCACCCCTGCACCTTTCGGCTTGTTCCCCCGGCTTCCTTCCCCCCTTCCCTCCAAGTCCTACCCGCCGCCCCCACCAACCCCAACACCGCACCGCCCCCCAAGACGAAACGCCCCTGCACCACCCGTACTAATTTTCGAACACCTCGTGACATCTTTAAGTTTTGCCGTCGACTTGAGTCAGGGCTAGGTGTGAATTTTTGATTACCTAAAAACGGTCTACAATATAATGGACCCAATAACCCCATTTTGCATTGCAATGCCTAACAACATCTTGAAAAAGTGCCTCTCAAACAAAAAAAAAAACACAAAAGCAGAAAAAAATGTTCCAAAAATACATTCACTTTGTGATTTTTGTGGGCAATGACAATTCTTCTTTTGCCAGTTGAAGTACAGAAATATATATAAGTCAACCCAAGACCTAACAGCGTGTACTTACAAATAGGAATAAAACATTGTAGAATTAAATTTTAGAAGAAAATAAAAACTGTATGTGTTAAATAGAAATCAAACTATATAAAAATATTGTTTAATTCACGATTGACAACACCTGTTTACAATTCATGACATTGCGATCCACACTGTTGCCTCACACCTTTGACAGTTCCTTTTTTGAAAACTAACTGTCGCTGTAATTATTGCACTCGCCCGGCGAACTTTATGTTTAATTGTTAAGCCGTTACCATTCTATTTAGAGGTACAAAATTGGGAGAAGCTGAACAGGAACTATGGACTAAGAGCACACTCAGTAAGAAAATGAAAAAAATGAATGAACCTCACATGGAAAAGATAGACGACAGAAACCAGATATTATCAAACTAACCAAATTAATAGGTTTTGTATTTTAACTGAGAAAACGCCTACATTCCAAAGACGCCTGTTGACCCCTCGCACGGACCCACCGCCGCACAGCGATAACGCGGCGGCTCTGACACTGCATATGAAACTTATCAAAGTAACAGGCTGACAAACGCACGAAATACAACCACGACATTTAAAGACAAAAAACAGCACAAAGAACGCACAAAAGTTATAAGCGAAACGGAGACACCGCCAGGACTACCCACACACCGTCGCGCCCGCCCCGGCCCGCCACACTGCGCGGCGCATTTTGAACACGCAATCCCGTTTCTCACGCAACACGACCAACGCTCGCCACCTGCTAGTTTGGCCCCCGGGGCGCGGCGCACCGAAGTAAGCCGGCACAGAACCGAAGCGCGCATATCGGCGGCGGGGGTGGGGGAGAGGGTGGGGGAGGGGGAAAGGGTGGGTGGTCATTCGCGCCCCCGCGGGGGTCCGCCAGTTCATTTCGCAGGTCGACCGCGCCCGCGAGGGTTTCTTCGTGGCGTGACTCTGGCCACCTAACCTTCAGTCGTATGTTCTCGCCTAGTCCGCCGCCCGTTTCCCCAGCATTACCCTCCGACGTTATCTCCCTCCCTGCTGCTTTCCCGTCTCCTTTCTAGTCATTGCCTCTCCAAAGCAGGATAACTTCTTGTTTCTCACTTTCGAACACTCCCTTTGCCTGTTCGAAACACTGCTTTTTTATTTCTTACTAGTGGGCCAGGGCAGTGCTTCGCTATTCTAGTTTATTACACATCACATGCTACTGGTCTCGAGAATGTTAATACCGTTTTACGATACACTGTGCGAAATTTTGATGGGCGTTGATTGCGTTGATTTTAATGGGTGAAATACTTTTTCGAAAGTTCGGGTTTGTTCTTTGTCCTGATTTGGACATGGTTGTCAAGAATCCTAATGTTAAAACGTTCTTTCTCAAATTTGAACATGCGTTCGCTATGACAATATCTTGGAGAAATATGATTTACTTGTGCTAGATTCAAGTAATTATTCCAGCCGATATTTCACAATCGCAGCGGCAGATGGTGGCTAACGTTTCGGCCAGCGTATTGTGGCCTTCATCAGAGCGTACTGCATAGGAGGGGGAGGGAAGTACGCTCTAGGGAAGGCTACAATACGCTGGCCGAAATGTAGCCACCATGTCAGTGACGAGGCTCGTCCCGGATAGCCTAGATAACACAAACTCCGGTCGTAGAAACCTACGCTACGATGCCTAATACGATCTTGGAAAATTTCTTCAGTAATTAGTAAATGTTATCGTACATTCAGAAATATAACTGTAGTTGAGGGATTATAATGTCATTTTCAGAATCAAATTTAAGAGAATGTACGCAATATATTGATGACATTTATTTACGATTAATGAAAGTTTCAAATTATTCTTTTATTTAAATCTCGTTTATTAATGTTGTTTTCTTTCTTTATTTTTGATTTTGTTCTGCGTTACATATATTTCATGTCATACAAAGTGCAGCAGTTCAAAAACGACATTTTCTGAGCAGTTTCAAATTATTCACTTATTTTAAAAAAGCCAACCAGACGTATTGTCATGTCTTCATAATGACCACGCTCTAAAAAAAAGATGAGAGTTGAGCAAAAACAGAAAATTGACGAAAGAATAAAAGTATGTCTTAAGGAACATAACACTTCTTAGGAGCACGACAGAAAGTAACGTTCTGCAGGAAATATTTCATCCATTCAGTCCTAGTCGCATCTGCACTTGCTATCGGTGTCGCTGAGAGTATATAGCGAGGAGATGAGTCGCGCGATCCCACAAATTAGCAGATGACGCTTCAGCAAGCAGATTTAGCGATGCCGGCCTATGCCGTGTCACGTGCGCCGAGCCTTGTTTACGCCCACGAAGACTCCTAACACTGCTCAAGTTATGATCGCATCTGGGGCTGCGGCCGACTCGCTAGTGCCTCGCAGAATGTGCATTCGGCGAGTGATTTACGGCTCGAAAGCACTGAAGAGGAATTTAAACCAGACGTTGTAAGACATTGCTCTGAATACGGCGCGAACGGAAGAGAAGGAAGAATGTTCGCTATTTCGCTACATTAATACGTATTATAATGAGAATGATATTAAAACACTTTGAGTTGTGGATCGTGTTACTGTAATTTCAAAACATTTGTTTTAATAAACACATCATTGTAACTACTTTGTAATTCATTTCAATGAATAAATTGTTAATATTTTACTTGCTTTCTATACTTTGGATTACGCGTTGGCATGGAAATGGCAGCAGAGGACGGAAGCTCTTTAAATGTAACTGACAAATTAGAGAACTTTCATGGTAAATGACGTGTTTTCTTTCTTTTAGTATTAGCATTTTTTTTCTTTTTGTAATATATATTTCCATTGTATGTCTTAGCAGAATGTGTTTTAAACACTTCGTCCATTTAAATTAAGATGCTGGAATTTATCACTTGATTATTGCTTTGAATTAAGATTATTATTATTATTATTATTATTATTATTATTATTATTATTATTATTATTATTATCATTATTATTACAAATGCTTGTTACTTTCATGAGCATGTTTCCGAAAATAAAGTGAATAACAAACTGTGATTATCATTTACACCTGTTGTGCAGTGCGGTTAAGATTGCTAATGAACATCGGCGGCGATAGTGTAACGGTTATACCTAAGTTGGCGGGTTCAAACCTCATCGAACCCGTGGAATTTTAAGGGTGAAAAAATCCTTCGTACGTCTTCCTTCGGAGGGGAAGTGAAGCCGGCTGCCCCATGTTAGTAGATTTACTTGCATGTAAAAGATCCTCAAGCCCAAGTGAAGCATCTGAGCTAAATTCAAATCGTCTCTTTCGTCGCGCATGTGAATTGAGTATAGCGAAATTTACGGACTGAGATGGAAGAGTAGGCATGACGGCTTGAGTCTCGCCACGTGAAATAAGGCGTCAATTCAATTCAACGAACAGGCGTGCAAAAACACTGTCACGAACACTGTCATATCAATAATACATCATAAAAGTTGTCATTTGCATTTCATAATGCAACACATGAATAGCAAATTTGTAATAACGGACAGCCTCTTCCTTGAAGCCTTGCTATCGCAAGACGTCAGCTGACAAATGCGGTGGCGCACTGGGTATGACAATTCAGTCGGAACATGCAGTATAAAATTCGGTAAAACTACACAATCAATTATTTGCATTTTGCAGTGAAAATGGAAACTGTTTCATTGTTTGTGTTTTTTCTTGAGGTCCTGGTCATCAAATCAAATAATTAGTAGTGTAAATACTCGTAGATCTCGGTATATTAACCCCTGGAAGAAAAATAGTTTAGTTTGCCAATGTGCCAGAACAACCTGTGCCTGTGCCTCAACAGATTCCTGTACTAAATTAGTTCGAACTTATCTTAATATCACCTTACGTTGGAGATGAGTGTTGCTTTTCAAATACCAAATCTACTCCATTAATATGCAACCTCATAACACAACTCTATATTCTGCTTGGAACTATTTTTAATGCTCCCTTTTTTAATAATTTTGGGTCAAACTTATTTTACCCAAGGAATGGGTGTGCATTGGTTTGATTTTGACTGAAATACATGCATTCGGCTTAAACATTGGTTTTTAATTATTTTCAACATTATTATCTATTTCGAATATCTCATAAAAATCAAGGTAATCACGATAATGCGTGATAATGCAAATTTTCTCACTAACCATTGGTCGCGTTAACCGCAGCGCATGCTGAACAGGACTGGTAGAAACGCTTCCAAGTCCTCGTCCGCGTTATGTTTGTTTATCAGGGTATTTTTCATAGAACGTCTTCGGAGGTTACGTAAATGTCACGTACTTTGTTTAGCCTTTCTCCCTCAATTCTCTTTCACGAGTTTTTCGTGTTTGTTTCTGTCTGTCCTTGACCTCCTTCGCCGCTCTTTCGCATATCCAACTTCCTCTCTCCTCACTCTCCAACCTTGTTTCCTAAAATTCTCGGACCGGCGAGTTCTACGTTGGAGAGATTAACGATGTTGTCATGGCGCCGAAAAGTTTGGCTTTACACGAATTTAAATCAATTCCTAGTGAAAGACACGTCAGCTTGCCGCTACGCCGAGCCCAACCAAGTGGTGTTATCCGTGAAGATAAATAAATACCCCCCCCGGGCTACAATATAATTCCTGCAGTGGATTTTGCTCACGTCCAAAAACTGCGCGTGATCATTTGTACAGCAACATTACGTGGTGGGGTTTATTACTTTTATTTGAATGGAAAAGGTTGAGAACAAATTTCGCGATTGCAATGTCCAAGCGTCAGCCTGTTGGCATTTCTATCTACCACCAGTTACGATGATAATGTTGTAATTAGTTAAAACAAAGCCTGTCTATTTTTCAAACTGCCACAAAAACTTTCCTTTGTGCCGTTGGGGCCCTGATGTAAGGGAAGCCTTAATTAAAGCGTTTGTTTCGAGCGTTTCCAATGAAATTGTAAACAAAGTCGTTTTATTTTCGTTTCTGTTCACACGCATTCACACAATAAGTGCCATTTAGGCATTGAAACGTCAATAGAACGCTGTGAAAAAGTTCATTGATCTCAACGAAAAAGACTTACAGCGATTTAGCTGCTAACGTGCGCCCATTACAAGTCATAAATACAGCTTTAATGTATCAGCTAATTGTAAGACAAAAGTGTTACAGAATGAACAATTGAAACTCGAATACAGTATTACAGAGACAAACATGATTCAATACTGAGCTAACAATTAGTTAATGAAAGTAATGCATCCTCTTTATTCCGTAAATATTTGTGAACACAAATTATATTTTACATGCTTATGCTCTGACGTACTTCTAATAACAATTCTAGTTTAATAGTACTATTATTTTTGTTACAGGTCAGTTGCAGTGTATTACGGCTACGTGCCAAAAATTTGGTGAGTGCTCCAGCCTTTCGAAATACTCGTTTGGGGGGGGGGGGTAAGCAAAGGAATCAAGAAACTAGTGGTGCTACAGAATGGCACCGACTTTCTCGTATTATTTAGATTTCTAATTTCTTAGTCTAGCTTTTCGGTATTGCTATATCCGCTTGGCAGCTGCCATCTATCGTCGTAGTATATTTTTTGAAATTGTATTTTATGGTTTCTGAATAATATAACCGATATGTTACTTTAAAACAATTATAGACCAGTAAAACCTTGTACTATATAGACATTTTTGTTTAAAAATTTTCTGTCGTTTTTAAGAAAATGTTTAAAATGTACTGTAAATGCATAACTTGATGTATCTTTTTCAGTGTTTTGAGAAACGTCTTCAGTTTTTCCGTTTTCGAAAAACTTCTTTAAAAAATGCAATAATGTATTCAAATTGCTCGAAATGTGCATTTTAACGGGGTAGATATTTAAAATTATGTATTTGCTTAATTTTTTGAAAAACAAAAGAATGAAACAAAATGGCTTTTATGTCATATTATATTGTGCATTTTAGCCGTGCAAAACGTTTTTGAGAAAATGGTGTTTGAGTGGTTCTCAAGAAGCAGAATTTTGAGTGCATTTTTACGGGGTAGGTGGGAATTTCGATTGCATTTTCAACGTTGATGGGTGGAGTGTATATATCACTACCTAATATAAGCCATAGTACGAAGGAAGATATCAAAGAAAAGTCACTAGATTTTTGAGATTCTTTTTACCTAGATTGAAATCACATAGAAGCTGGAAACTTTATATGTGTTGCTTTTGTACTAAGTTGCGTTAACTGCAGTTCTGTGGACCTTATTTTGGAATATTTTAATTTGGTTGATTGTTGTAGACACTAGTTATGCGACAACGATAAAAAAAACATCGATGTTAGCAAACATCGATTTTCAAAATTAAAAAATCGATGTTAAAAATATACCTTTACCAACATATACATTTCTTTTGCTAAAAATTTGCCAATTAGTATGAATTGTAACTCGAAAATTAGAACATTGTGATCCCAGCGAAACAGAAATAGTGTTCACAGAAACATACACGATAGGCAGAATGTTTTATGCGGCTGTTTTCTCATCTCACGGTGATTACGACATTTGTCAAGATTGCAGAATGCGAAGCTAAAAAATCTACTTTTGAACATCCGCGAGAGTTCTTCAGGCGAAAGTGGCAGCCGTGCACTGCGCGACGCGCGTCGTCGCTGTCACCTACAGCTTCATTCCACGCGCTGCGGCGCCACTCTGGCAGCCACTCCGCCGTCCCCACCGTCTCCGCCGTCCCCGCCGCCCTTCCGCCCCCGCCTGGACAAGTTGAGCGCGCTTTGCTTGGCAGCGGGGCAGCCGCGGTGAAGCACTTTCGCGCCTCAGTGCGTTCGCGACCGCTTCCGGAGCTGCTGCGAGACCTGCAGAGCTCTCCCGGATTCTTTAATGTCTCGCCTCGAGGCTGCTGGTTAGGTTCGCGGTTCTTCTGGTGTTCTTTGCGCTCCTTTGCTTGCCCTTCGGGGGAAAACTCAGAGATAGGTAAAAGAAAAGAAAGCAAAGGTAATAAGGAAGGATACTCGTTTATGAAAGTTTTCTAAATTTTATTGCGATTTTTTTTCTTATTTTATAGCAAAATTTATTTTTATTTTGAAAGTAGTCAGATGTAATTGTAACGTATAACGAAACGAACATCGTTGGTAGGAAGTCTGGCGCTGAGGTGCGTGCGGGCAGGATTAGGCAGGTCAAGATGCCCAGGGGAGGCGAGTAGAGAGAGGCTGAATAGAAATTGAACTGAGGAGGAGGCACGCCGACGTAATTTGGGAACTTCCAAGAATCCATGGCGAGGATCAGTTGCTCCA
Organism: Gryllus bimaculatus; assembly: GCA_017312745.1. Classification (NCBI taxonomy): domain Eukaryota; kingdom Metazoa; phylum Arthropoda; class Insecta; order Orthoptera; family Gryllidae; genus Gryllus; species Gryllus bimaculatus. The sequence goes on from BOPP01000205.1 coordinate 1,682,753, forward strand.
CGTGTGACTGCGGTCACGAAGTGTTCCGCTGAGTGGCGAGGACCGCATTGATATCTGTACCTAATCACCGTATTCCCAACATACAACAAAGCACAAAAAAATGACTGAGAGTAGAAACTGAAATAATCACTTGCATGTTTCATACCCAATTTATATAAACACGAATTGGTAAACGATTTATCGCCTGCGATACACTACTAGATTTATAATATTAAAAAATATTTCCCTTGCAGTCGCTTGGCAACGCCGTTTAACATAGAAACCGACTTCCATATCTCAAAGAAACAGAACTGTGCCAATTTACCTGTTACAATTAACATGAAAATGAGAGCACTTAATCTTCGAACACGGCGCTCGCCATGTCGAGTTTTACAATTCATAAAAACAACGCAACTTCCGGCGCCGTCATTCTGCCTGACCTGGAGTCATGCGATTTGAAGGGGTCGTCGCTCCCCACCACCCCACCTCTAGAGAAGGGATGCCCAACTTGCGAGGCCTCATAAGCTACAATTAAAACCTTTAATAAGGTGTTGTTGGCCCTCTAGATCTCTTTAATAAGGCCACACTGGGGTGATCCACACCTGACATTCCCGTGTTGTTGGCACACGGGATGCCCGGCTGCTCTGAAGCGGGGGGAGGGGGGAGCAACCATGAGTAATAACTAGGGGCGGATTTTGATGACCAAAAACGCCAAAAATAATCTATAAAATACATTTAAAATGCTTCTAATTACCCTACAAACAAAGAAATATGACGTAAAAAATTGTTCAAAACCACTTCAGATGAACAACAAACTTTTGGATGTGTTGATGATGAAATCGAGGCTTTTTGCTTTCGTGCACGTGAACTCAGCTCACGAACATTGAGTATGGACTGTTCTTTAAAAGAAAATATCTGCATTTATTTACCGCGAAAACGACGGAACTGGCAATGGCGCCGATAAGCGTCACAGGAAACTCACATCACTTTAGTACTCACAACGGCTGACATTACAATATATGAACGAAGAAATCGAATAGGCTAGTCAGGAATTCTGTGATGTACATTTGTTGCAGCTCGTAATTTTTTTTTGAAGCAACTACCATTAAAATTATATTAAAATAGATGAATATGCGAAAAATACAGTAAACAGAAAAACTAACTTATTAGTCGAAATTGACGAAAAGAATAACCCATAAAAATCAGTCATTTCGTTTTGTCATGACATAAAAGGAATTTCTATATTAAACGGCATTGTTCTAAAGTGAAAAGGGAAAAAAATGACATTTCATTATAATCCACTCCCTTGCAATAACAGGCCATACCATGCATAACGCACTTGAACACATTGGTATGATTTTGGATTTATGAATATACTAGAAAAAAATCTGAAATCTAAACTTAAGCGAGTTTTACATTAAGGGGGTGTAAACCGCGCACAGTGTTCACGCCCGTCGTGGATGAAATGGACTTACACTTTTCACCGTTCGTGGGCCAGAATAAACGGTATCGCGAGCCGCATGCGGCCCGGGGGCCGCCAGTTGGACAGCCCTGCTCCATAGCCAACAACAGCCCACCGACTCCCCAGCTACCGCCACCACCTCTACGGTAACCTTCCATACCACCACCTGGCGTACCGCTGCTTTCACCATCTTAGAATGAACTGACTCCGCCAACTCCGTCACCACGTATCGCTGCCTTTGCCGTCACCTCCGCCGTTGGTGCCATCGCCTACCAGCCACCACCCGCATTGTTGCCGCATTGTTATTGCAGGCACCGCTCGCACCGTGACCATTGCTACTCGGAAGTTGCTCGTATGAGAAGCAATGTTTCAACATTTTGCTTAATTGCATAAAATTATAATCTCCATATCACTCTAAGCTTCCCCATTACTCGTTTAGTACTTTACTTTCGAGCTAGTTACGTTGTCCCATCAACAAATTTTTGTGTTTCTTCTTCTTGCCCGTGGAGGAGCCGTGGACTCTTTAGTAAAAGAATATATATGTTTTTTTTCTAACACACTTGTGATAAAGGCAAAGAAAAAATGCCGGAAAATATACGGGTTCATATTTTCATAAGAATCATAGAGGAACAAAAATCACTCACAAAAATGGAATGTGGGGAAAACTGATTGTTAAATTATTTACTGTGCTGATTACATGGAAATATTTTTAATGGTTTGTGGTTGTTTTTTAATTCATATAGTTAAGTACAATGTTTGAACATAAATATTAAATCTAGCTAAAATATATTGTGAAAAGGCTGCACTTTAATATTTCTCGATTTTCAAAATGAGTGTATAATTTTTCCAAGCTCCCTAACGAGAAATAAAATGCTGTTATTATTGCTGAATTCCGTATACGACGGCTGGCACTTTTTGAGTGCAGAATGCCTCTGAACTCCACAGAAAGTCCGTTTATAAAGGTAAACCAAAAATGCCGTACGAAGAAAAAATGAATAAATAAAATATCACTAATAGGTCTTCATTTGTGTGCAGGGGCGAAGGAAATGTTGAAGTCGTTATATGTATTACTGCTTTTTGTCTTCATGAAAGTGAACAAACCCACAAGAAAAATTAATTTTGGAAAGAACAATTCCAGGCATGCTCATTGGAGCGTCTTGCATCGTATCTAAAATGTGAAAAAACTCCAGAGGTTCGTCAGTAGAGTCTGGACTCTCCAAATGCAACCCTTCAAAAGGGGTGTCGTCCACATGCCTCCTCTCACCTGCGCCTCCCGGAACCTCCGCAACCTTGCGCCCCCGCTGCGCGCGAACCCCAGGTTAAAACGCGACCCGGGCCCGACGGGCGGGGCGAGTGGCGGGCGAGTGAGGGGCGATGGGCGATCCGCCCGCGGCAAATTCGCCTCTCGCGTGCGCGCACAACGGTGGCGTCGTCGCACGGGCGACCGGCGGGCGTGTTTCCTCTCGTTACCGGGAAGTAGGCGCTCACCCCGCCCGGCCCCCCGCACCCCGCCGCCGTGGTAGTAATTGAAGCCTCTTTGAGAGGGCGTCGCCGCCCCCGGGGGGGGGCATGGGGGGGGGGATCGACCCCGCGGCAGCGGCTGCGAAGGGCCGCCCCACGCGGTCCAAATTCTTCACCTCAATTTTGGCTCCCCCCCTCCAAGTGGGTTGTTTGTTTGGCGTGTGGAGCGAGACCTACTTAGGGGCACGGTTAATGAAGGAGAAACGTAATGACTGGTGATAAAATAACATTACACAGACGCTTGTGTTGTGTTACATTGTGTGTAATTAATTAACGACGTCGTGTAATATGCTTGAAAGGTTTTAAAAAAAATTGTGGGAAGTGAAATATCTTTCCGCTTCCTCTTTAGATAAACTTTATACCTATGATTTATTGTCACACTCTGTTTTATTAATCTTGCAACATACTGCTGGTGGTTAATAAAATATTTTAACAGGTGCGAGAACAATATGTGTTTGAGGCTCAACTCTGAATAATGTCAACTAAAGTTCTCTAAAATAATGTTACTAAGTAAATAACTAAATAATGGTAAATAAAAGCTCAAAGCAATTATACACAAAAGGAATTTTTGAAGGCTAACTCGATCACATTGTGCAATATAATAAGAAGAACAGGTCGCTCAGCATTTTGTTTTGTATTTTTTCTATTAATAAAAATTTTATTAGGTTTTAGAGTATTCTTGTATTGCTGTAAATAGATAGCGATTGATGTGATAAAAATAAATACAGTAAACCCTCCTTAACGCAAATTTCAAGGGACCAAAATAATAGGACATCATGTTCGTGTTATACGTGTATTACAAATGACCGTATTATCGTAATGGCTTGCCGGAACTAAAGTTTTGTTCGTGATATGGCGAAATACGTGTTAAGTGAGTTTGTACTGAAGAGGGTTTACCGTATCAACAAATATTACATGACAGATAGGTTAATAGAGCACACACTTGTCGCATATCGCCAGTACTTTTATCGGATAGAGGATGCCATTTGCACTTTATCAAGAGCTGATTCTGCCTGGTGGATCATTTGAGAGCTTAAAGTGTTCAGAACAGGTCGGCATCAGTTTCAAGCCCTCTCGGCTGCGCATTTGCAACTTCGATTGCAGATTAATTGATTTCATTAACCAACGGCCAATCTACCGTACACAATAGACCCTGATATCTCTAGGTAAATATTTAATCAGAATATGCCAATGATATTTCCACATGTCAATCTTTTTTATTATTATTTCATTTTAATTTTTTCTTCACGTCAGATCTGTATTTTCCATTCGAAATTAATATTTATCTTCGATCTGTTTCAATCAAATTACCTTGCCTGAAAATCATATTATCAAAACCAATTTATAATTTAATCATTCCTATATTCCTCATGGAATGCGAATTGTGCTACATTATTATTATTAATGATAAAATGTTTGACTTTCTATTGAGGGAATACTTACGGTGCATCTGGATTTCGTAATTTCTTCCTAGAAAGATGTTTGTCACATATGTGGCAATATGCATTAGGTCTTGAAGTTAGTTCTACGTTTTGTATTAAAACATTTGTTATAACAATAATGATAAAGATTAGAGTGAGAGTCATCATCGATTATCGAACTTAGTCGAGAAACGCAATGAAAGTCTTTATGCCTTCCGTTTATTGGGAAGTTAATCACAGCCGCTGCAGTTTGTTATTATCTCCATGAAGGGGGTAGGATGGCCGTGAAATGTAAATTACAGTAACGGGTGAATTATTATGTATGAGGTTATGTTTAAACGAGATATGTGATTCTGGAAAGCGAACTACCACATACTCACATAACTCCACTCCTAATCACAACGTGTCTTACGAAGAGTCTACAGTCATCTGCTCTGTGTAGTTGAATGAACCTTCAAGACCAAGATACTGACACGAGCAGTTACACTTACAACTGCATTAATATAAATATTAATTATAAATACACACGGCGCATACTTTTTGAGTTGTTTAATCACAGATTTCGTGAGGAATTATGTTTGTGTCATTTCGTTACTCAAAATAATTACAACAGAATAAATGAAGTTGAGCACGATTTTACCTCATCAACTCATAAGTCATTTAAGGATCCACTCTTAAATGTAACATTCGCACGATTATTGGGTGGAAGAATGTTAAGTTGTACGTAAACAATTGTATGACACGTTTAACATTTATATCTTATTCTATGGATTTCCACTTTGCCACCAGCTAAGATGGCTCAGGGCATCAACTGATGTCACTGCAGTACTGACCGGCATGGCCTAGGATGGGGGCATGGTTTTCGACAGTAGCCTCATAGCTAGGCCGAGTTCAGCCGCTGTCTGCAGGAGTCCTGGCAAACGGTTGCTTTGATTGATAGTTTTCCGTGTTTATTTACATTAACGCCAGGTGAATGCCCGAACAGTACGCTATCAAACGGACCACGGAACGCGCCCGATCTTCAACACTTACTCACATACGCGTACATGCATTACAGACCGGTAGATTACACATTGTCCCGACTGGGGCGGTAACCAGCTGATGGAAAATACCTGGTAGGAAAAACTTTGCTAGCCGATATGTGAATCGGCGCCAGATCTCACCATCCAGCAGCGGAAGATCACTGCCAGCTCATAAACAAATGAACATGCGCCACACTTACGGAACCTAGCAGTTGACGCGCCCAGAAACGTGGTATAATCAATCATCCCCCCCTTCGCCAACACGATCAGGAAATTTCTCTGTTTATTTCATTGAAAACTTCTGGAACAATATATAACATTTTGAGTCCGTAATCTCGTGCACTGAGCAATGGAGCTCTTCCTCCCGATTCCCCGGAGGAGGTGGGGAGGAGGGGGGGGTTCCCGGGTAGTTCCGCGCTCCGCCGCGCCGCTGCGAGCGGAGCACAATGGAGCCGCGAGCAGCGACCTTCCGGGCAGCCTCTTTCTGCCGCGTGATGAGAGTCGAGAGAGCCCCCGCCGGCGAAGCCCGGCACGACGCTGGGACACCGAAGTAGTGCGCCTAGTAGGAGGTGGTTTAACAACGACGAGTCAGTGGATAACATTTATCTTTACCTCACCCGTTTCAACCTCGCTCAAATCCCAGATTTTCGAACAATAATTAAAAACATGTTCCCAATTGAAGGTTTTTGAATATGCAGACTGAGTTGGCCAGTAAGTAAGGCACTTTATAATATCTCTTACCCTCAGTAGTTAGTTTAAGAGTAAATTAAGTTAGTTTATAACGTTAATTTAAGCTGCTACATAATATATTTGTAAAAACACCACAGTACTGTGATCTACGTAATTTGGGATGCTAATGAAAAGAAAACGAAAAAAACAAACATTTATCTTTATCTTCGTTCCAATCGTTCGTCTGCAACAACCTTTTACTTTCTCGTCCTTATTTCGTAAGATGAGAAAGTATTGTAAGCGTTAGCTGCAAAACGGCACTTTTGGCAGAAAAACTGTTATTGACTTGGCCCAATAACGAAAAGGGGAATACATGTTTTTACTAAAAGGGGAATAAATTCCAATTTATAGGAATAAAAGTAATATATAATCAACTATTGTACCAATAAATTTTCAAAATTATCCCTGTTTCAGACTCAGGTTGAAACATCGTACGTCATATGATTAAATATTATAATATATATTATTCCTTAGTCGATTACAATGTCATATCCAATGCTTACCTGACGTTTATGAAAATGTGTTTCAAATTTCTTAGTTGTCTCTGTAGCTCATATAAGTAACGCACTATGCGGTACGCGTCAGCACGTCCATATCCATCAGCGAGTGCGACGCGACCGTCACTGACATGTTTTAATTAACGTCTGTCAATGTCTCTGTGCGCGCAGACGCATTATATTCTCGGACAGCGGAATCACGAACCTTTTCATGGCTCATCGCCAGCACATACTTTTTCGTATTCGTAGGGATACATGTTACTTCAGTGTCGATTCTGGAAAGAACACACAGGGAATCACCGTTTTCAACAATAAAACAAAGCATGGAAAATATATCAATAAACAAATGTGAGGAGGAAATGAATTTATGTATTAATAATTCCACTCAATTTTGTTCTGCCATTTAATCATATATTATAATTTAAAAAATGATTTTATCAGTGTTAATGTTACACATCGGGATTTGCTGTTAGTGTGCCAAAAATAACTATAATTCTATAGCTCAAATATCTTGAAATTTTTCGTAACAAAATAATAACAATAGAATGGTATTCTTTATTAGATACTTTGTACATTTACTTCCCCCACACGTCTTGCGAGAAACTTCACTAGTCACGTGGGAAACAAACTAGTCAATATTTTTGCTTCCATTCATCTTCAAGGAAATTCACTAATTCTTCTTTCTGAAAATAAGTCAATATTTTAGTAGGAGTAAAAAGTGATTTTGGGATAACGTTAACCCGAAATAAAATATTTCTAAATAATGGTGTTGCATTGACAAATGTTGCCTGGAATGTCAGGCATACGACTTCGACTTGCCCGATCACGACATCCGAAGCGACGAGAACTCTACGTTCTCCTTTTATTCCGAAGCAATGTTCTTCCATCAAGGGCAGCAGAACGGGGTTTTACATCAGCGTTAAAGCGCCATTTGCTGAAATCACGTAACACCGCCCTGTGAGCGGCACATTCGCAATACAATGCGAGGCAAAGACGCGTCTGCAACGGAGGCAAAAAAAAGCGCAGCGGGGGAGGAAATGGCGGCGGCTGGGGGCGGCGGCTGTGCGCGACGCCAGCGCCGACGACGGCGCCGACGCCGGCTGTGACGCCCTTCGATTTACAGGCGTCGGCGGCGGAGGGCGTAAAACCGAAGTGGGTGGCCCTATACAGCTCCGCCCTTCTGCCGCATCCGACCCGCTTCGCGACACGAGGACGGGGGTTTTGGGCGGAATTTGTCAGAGAACGGCGGGCAACGGCGAAGTCGGCAGGGTGCGGTACCGCGGGGTGCAAAAGGTTATGGCTGAGGATGATAGGACGTGGAAGCCTGGCGTTGGGTCGCGTTGCGTCGGGTTGCGTTGGTTTGTGACGCGAGGCACAGCGGTGGGGTGGGGTGGAGAAGCGAGACGTGGGATGTCGGGCCACAATGGGCCAGGCAGGATGGAGCGGAGCTGGGTACGATGGTGCGAGACGTGACGGAGCAGGGATTGACGGTGGGTGACGATGTGATGGAGTGGGGCGTGATGGTGCACGGGTTGATGATGTAGGGTGTAGAAGACCGGGGTATGGGGCGCGTGAAATGGTGGCTGGGGTGTTGGGACGCGACGCGATGGGATGGGAATTTGTGGTGCAGGTCATTGGGGTTTAGGAGGGGCGACAAGAAGAGGGAGGCAGCTGAGGCAACTTACCCCTGGCCCTGACTTCATTGGGGCACCGAATATTCAAATTTAATTTTTTTATTTCTTTGAAATAAATGAATGATTCATCTGTAATCCAAATTTAACGTTATAGGGTATTTCTGATGGATGGAAAAATTAATTCTGTTTATGAATTGGAGGAGTATGGATTTTTTTTAAAATGAGGGGTCCGCAGAGTTCTCATGAAGTGCTGCTGGGCGGTGCGTGAAAGAAAGCGGTGGGTTCATTAGTTATTCTGGACGACTGAACTGTTAAGGTCATTAGTCCCGTAATTGTAGTGTGTGTTTATGGCAGGAGGCTGCCTTGATGATCTAAGGGAGAAGAATAGGACATGGAAGAGGACAGAAAGTTCGCGCGCTTTCCGTGGCCCGTTTGTTGTGGCATTAGCGTGGTAGCAACGGAAGAAACCACGGAAAAGTACTGTTGAACAACCAGTTGAATTGAATTGAAATTAATTGAATTAATGCCTTATTTTACGTGGCGAGACTCAGACCATTAGTCCTGTTCTTCCGTCTGACCACGCAAATTTCGCTACGCTCCTTTCACCAACTAGCAGAGAAAGAAGGTATATTTCTTGGGCGAGAAATGGGTGATTTGAGTTTAGCTCAGAAGCGTCATTTAGGCTTGAGGATCTTTTACATGCAAGTAAATATACTATCATGGGACAGCCGGCTTTACTTCCCCTCCGAAGGAAGGCGTACGAAGAATTTTTTCGCCTTTAAAACTCCTTCGATCGGGTTTGAACTCGCCTACTTGGATACAACAGTCCGTAACACTAACCGTTACACCATCGCCGATGCTAGAATTCTCCTCCAGACATCGGCTAAATCCGACCTAACTATGCAGCTAGTGTCGAAACTCCTGCCGCTGTCGTGACTCGAACCCTGGAAATTCCCGGTGTCAGAGACACTGCAGTGACATCAATTCGGGGTGGGCGGGGAGGGCGGGAGCGTGTGGGAGAGGAGGGGCGAGGCGAGCAGCCTCACAGCGCGACGGGGCGGCCAGGAGACGGAGAAGGGTGATGCGCGGTGATCGAGGATGATGTGGAGCGGGTGGGGGAGGTTGGGGGCGTGGCGCTCGACACGGAGCTGGCAGCGATGAGACGGATTTCGGCGCCGATAGATTCGACCTCGCGAAGGGAAGGGAGAAGAGAAACGCCCCGGCACGATGTCTGAGGCGAGAGATGAAGCTACGTAGAGGAATCACAAACACACAAGTCACGTAAGGAATTGTAAATCAAGGAAATGTTTTAAAATTAGATGTATTTAAAATTTGATGAAGCATAATTTTCTGCGGTTGAAAGGATCTCAAAAATAAAGTAGTATTATTGTCTTTAAGATTTCTCATCCACGCCTTTCTTTAAAAAACATAAAAACTTATTTTGTGCTGGCTTTCAGAATTTATGTTAACAGTCACAATGTAGCGTGTAAGTGTTCTAATTATAGTGTCCTAATATATTAATTATCTAGTAAAGTGAACATGAAGCACATTTACTGAAAGCAAATTATTGGGAATGTGTTGCAGATGCAATGGGATGACTTTTTTAAAAAGTATTTTATAAAAAATATGCATTTTATATATTATATATTTATATATTATATTTTATATTATATTATATGCATTTTATTGATTTAAACGATTAATAAATAGAAACCCGTGTAAAATACATTGGCATAAAAAGTGTTTCGATTAAATTAAGGAATCTGAAATTGCAAACCTTTGATTCAAAGCCACTAAAGCGTTTCTTGGCTGCCTAGCTTGGGTAAGGAGGAACGTTTTAGGGAAAGAAAAAAGATCAGGTTCCTTGAGCGTGGGGTATGGAAAATAGAGGTTCCCAAGGGATTCTTTAGGTGATATTAATGGAGTATGTAGGTCATAGTATTCGAAAGTAAATATTGCGTTCAAATAATGTTATCTTTGGTCGTGTCTTGTATTTGGTTGAATCTTGTTCAGCATACTTTGCTTTCTATGTAATGCGAATTTTTAATTATTTTGTTCTGGAGATAGTTACTATATACTCAGACTCATTTGCCAGTGTAATTTATCATTCGTAAATCTATTGGAAAACAAAACTATCTAAAATAACAATTTTTTGTTTTCCCACCTACTGCTGCTAAGAATTGGAATGCTCTCTGTACTATTTACTTACCACATATGCTATGTTTTTCATTTTAATGGTAAAAAGAGGTATGAATATTCGTGATATTGTAGAGTTTATTCGTAGCTGTTTTAATGCAGAAATTCACTCCTTAATGGTAGTGTATTGTTATATTCCTTTTAAATAATAATTGCTTCGTAATTTTCCATCAATTGTTGTATGTTGCAGTGGATCGCATTACGTTGCAATAACGATGTTCAATAATAACGGCTCAAGGTCATACGACCACAGCGTAGTTACTAGTCATTAATAGCAGTTTCATTCCGACATACTACTCAACAACTGTTCTAACCCTACAATACTAATAAGTAAAATTTTTCTTACTGGCAAATATTTTTACAAGTAGCATTACATTCATGGTGTTCCGAGGCTACATAATTTCTCAGTAAATTATTTATTCATCGTGTACTTTTATGCTCGTAATTTCATTGTTGTTATTGTGTTTGTTTTCTTACAATGAACAAATATCTTGAGATCTATGGGGAAAAAAGTTACTTACTACTAAAAATATTGAGGAGCCCCGGTTCAGCGGGACTTTGATATCTAGTCTTTTAGAAATGTTAAGTGATACTGCACAAGTTGTTTTAATGTTTAAAAAATTAGTAGGCATGGAGCATTTTAATAAAGTTATTGAGCGATATTGTAATTGGAAATCGCTCAATCTACGTTTCCCTCATAGAAATTGATCACTTTTGAAATGAGAAAAATTTTACTCATCACTAGTAGAAAGCGAAAATCTTTAACATTATAATACTTCGATTTTTGTAAAGTGGCCGATGGCGTTAGGTCATTGTTACACCTCCTGCCTTACAAAATCAGTCTTTTTAAGTAATTCGCGAATGTCCTTCTCAACGGAGCTCGTGGCATCAGAAATGTGCTTACCACTGTTAGTGTGCTTAACACTCATTTTATGAGGCAGGCAGGAGGTGTAACAGTGACTCAATGTCTCTGCGCCCGGCGATGGTGTAACGGTTAGCGTATCTACCCAAGTTGGCGGGTTCAAACCGGATCGAAGCAGTGGATTTGTAAGGGCCTAAAAAATACTTCGTTCGCCTTCCTTCGGAGGGGAAGTAAGCCGGCTGTCCCATGTTCGTATATTTACTTGCATGTAAAAGATCCTCAATCTTAAATGTCGTCTATGAGCTAAATTCAAATCGCCTGTTTCTCGCCCAATAAATACCTCCTTTCTCCGCTAGTGGGTGAAAGGACCGTAGCGAAATTTGTGTGGTCAGACGGAAGAGCGGGCCTGATGGCTCGAGTCTCGCCACGTAAAATAAGGCATTAATTCAATTCAATTTAATGACGTTGACCACTTAAAAAAGAATCGAAGCATGGTATTCCAGTACTAACAACGTTTGTCTGTACCATTCTTTTGGAAGCAGCGAGTGAAAGTGTCTCGTCAGCTAACCAGTCGTCGTGTGCCCGTTTCCAGAAGCAGGTCCGCAGCAGTAGGGGTGGGGGGTCTTCCCTGAAGGCCGCTCCCCTCCCGAGGAGTCGCGTGCGGGCAGAGGGTGCGTGAGGGAAGGCGAGCGATTGCAGGGTGCGAAGGGGTGGGGTTCGCCCTGCAATCGTCGCCTCTGCCCCACTGACCCTCTCGCAGCCCAACCACCTAAGCTTCTCAGAAAGCGGACGACCCCTCATTAAGGAGACATGCGAAGGGAGGAAAAATGGAAAATGAATTAGAGAGGGCCTCTGCAGAGCTGTTTCTTATCTGATGATTATTTTCTTTGTAATGAACGGGTGAAATTGCTTTGTGAAAGCATTGCCGTTCCCTCGGCAGAGACACTGAGCTGGAGGTCCCATGGTTCCAGCCCGATGGCGGATTATTGACTCTAGTCGGATGGGTGGGTCGAATGCAACCGCTGTCTGCAGGAGATTTATAGCGACCGGCTGCTCTGATCGGTAGTTTTTCGTGGTTTCTCCGATCAACACTCGGCGTAGGCCGGAGTAGTACACTGAATCACAGGCGTACGGCCCGCGCTCAATCGTCTTCCTCAGTCTTTTAAGGCAGTAGGCTTGTACCACAGTGAAGATTATTTTACTTATTAATTATTAATCATTCGAAGTCAGTTAATATCACAAAATCAATTCATTAAGTAAGGAACTAAAGTTCGGTTACAATTACTTCCCGTTACGAAGAGTTGTTTCTTTTTAATGGAAACTAATATTGAATGATTGGATTTACAAAAAGTGGTGTTATAAATAGAGTATTGATAATTCATAATATCGTATTATTTAGTTATATATGACAGAGATGAATATGTGACAGTATTTTATTTTAATTGAAACTTAATAATCGAATCGTAGATTCACGCAGATCATTTAATTTAATATCGTATTAGTTATACTATTTCTTTTCCTATTGTAATCGCATGAATTTTGTGAACGTTTAAAGAGATTCACCAAAATGCAGATATTCGAGGTTCTATGGCCTGTCGTGTACACACTGGCGGTTGCTTACTGCCGCTTTGCGGCGTGTACTCGCCCGCCCCGGTCTGCACTGCAACCTCCCGCCCCGCCTTGCTACGCTCCGACTACCACTTCCCCTCTCCCTCCCCTCCTTTCCGTCCCTTCCCGCCCTGGTCTGTCCTTCCCCGCTCCGCACCGCCCCGCTCCGCCCCGCTCCACCACACCCCACCCCACCGTTCCTCACCCAACCCCGCCCCACCACGGCCATGCCGCCGCGCCATCGCCTTGTCGTCTCCCCGCCCGCCCCGCCTCCCTCCACGCTCCCGCTACTCCCCCCACGCACCCTATCCACCAGTTCCTAACCCACCGACCGCACCGGCATGCGCCGCGCCTGCCTTGTCACCGCCCCGCCTCCCACGCCTCGCTCCGCTTCACCCCGCCCCGCTCAGACTCTCTCCGCCCAGCCCGTCTCCTCCCCCTCCCGCGGACGGCCGCCCCGTACGCGGTGCGTAGGCAACAGGGGCGTGGGCGCGCGTTCCCACGGCGCGTCGCCTCTCCCTCCCCTTGTGGGGACAGCCTCATTTAAACACAGCTGGAAGGCAGCGCTCCAGTGGTTCCAATGGACGCACAGCTAATAGGTGCTGGCGGTAATTTCGGGAAAGGGTTCGCCTGAATACTGTCCTTTACTTGAATTTCACGGATTACAATTCGGTGTCATGTATTTTACATAAGTATTTTCTGCCATGTTCCTCATGTGTCCTTAATAATAAAATTATATTGTTTTAAAAATTATGAGTTGTTAATATATAGGTATGAAAAATTGATCAATCTTGAGTTAATTGTATTTTTCGTGTTTTTATACGCATTCTTCATGCAAGCCACTTTAATAACAATAAAATGCAACTCGAAAGATTCTTTTACACCAATATCGTTTTGAGTAAGGTGTAGTTTTTCTGACGGTGTATTGAGACGATAAGGTATAAACAACACATTCCACTTTAGAAACTACGTCTGTAAAACGAAGAATTTCATGAGAAAACCCAAGCGTATTTTTTGCAGAAGTGTTTTAAAATAACTCTAAAGAATGAGTCTACAAACGTGACGCGTTTTACCTACGTTTTTTTTACCAAAGTCCTTCTTAACAATAGTTAAGTACAGAATTAATGAGACAAGCGGGCATGAATAAACTGAAAGAAGACGTAAAGAGTAGAGGAAACGTAAGTGACGCACGAGATACCTTCCATATGGTCATCACGGCAGAACTTCTACATCGCATATCTCGCCGTTCTCTGTTTCCTGAAATTCTGGAACGTCTTTCTGTCGGCGGTCCTGAGGAAACTGGGCCAAAGAGCTGGCGGGCGCAAGTTCCTGGCGCGTCAACAGGGGCCCTCCCTCCCGCCTCCCCTCGTCTTCCTCCCTCCCTTCGCCCCCGCGAGGTCTTTGCATCGCGGGCGCCGCAGAGCCTTCGCCGCGTCTTCGGAGTCGTCGCGGTCTGCGGGGCGGCGCGGTTGCAGCGAATATTGTTTACTGCATAATGCGCGTTAATTGCGAGGGCGTTCCACAGCCGCCGCCCCGCCGCCTTCTTCCGTGCCCGCCGCCGCCTCCGACTGTCCCCGCCTCCACTCAGACCCGGCGCCCGGCCGCTCCGTTGCGTCCGCGCCCCGCCGCCCCCGCCGCCCGCAACCCTCGATTCTCCGCCTCTGCCCCGCCTCCGCCGAACCCGCCGTCCCCGCAGCCCCCTCCTTTCCGCCGTCCCCGCCCCCCCGCCACCGCCGCCCCCGCCGGTCCCGCAGCCCTCGACTTCTCCGCCTCCGCCGAACCCGCCGTCCCCGCAGCCCACCTCCGTTCCGCCGTCCCGCGCCCCACCACCCCGCCACCCCCGCGCGCCCCGCCGTCCGCACCCTCGACATTCTCGCCTCCGCCGAACCCGCCTGCCCCGGCAGCCCGCGTTTCCGCCGCCCCCGCCCGCCGTCCCTCGCCATCGCCCCCACCTCTCGACGCCCGCCTCCGCCGAACCCGTTGTCCCCCGCGCCCCGCGCCCGCCGCCCGGCCGGCCCCCCCCGTACCGCCGCCCCCGCCGCCCTCCGACGTTCCCGCGCCGCCGCGCCCTCCGCCATCCCATCTGCCCATCGCCCTCGACTTCCTCGCCTCCGCCCCCGTCGCCCGCCGACGTTCCCGTCGCCCGGCCGCAGCGCTCGCACTGTGCTTCGTCCCGTGACCTTCCCGGCCGCTTATGTGCCCGAAATGGTGCACCACGACCCTTCCCGTTGCAGCCGCGCCCTGCTTCATTACGTCCTTCATTGCTCTCGAGCGAACCTTGCTCGGGGCGCGGGGTGAGAACGCGGGCGGTGAGGAGCAGCGCTCTTGCAGCCGTAGCTCATCCTCTGCACTTCTGTTGTGTTCTTTTCAGTTGTTTATTTTGTCACTTCACTTCGTTTCTTCTCAATGGAAGCCCATTCCATCGTATTCTCAATGTGTTTCATACCACAACGTGTTCTCCATTATTTCTTCATTTTCTCTGTTTATATTCCTGTCTTCGACGACGATCTCTAGGGTGGTTTGTAACGGCATTCTGTCAACTATCTCTACTCATTCCTGCTCACCCCTCTGAATGAAACACTTCACTTTTTACTTTCTCGCCTTATGAAGTACTTTGTAAGATAAGAAAGTTTTTTAAACGTGCGTTGGAAAACGGCGAATTTTCGGCAGAAAAATTCTTATTGCCGGGCCTTGATATCAAAAGTGGATAAATCTTGTTGTTAAATATATAAGAAACATCTCTAATATGTAGTGTAGCCAGAATCCATGTTTTGTGAGTCCTTGCTGTTGATGGGAAAATGTCTGTCTGTCTGTGGTCTACGCTAGCGGTTAAACCATTGCGCTGATTTTCTTCAAATTTGATATCCCCCAATCGATTAGAATGAACTCGGGTTTTGGATATTTTCTTTTTTTAGAATACTTTACATGAAGCTTCGGAAACATTTTAAACATTTTCTCCAAAATGACACTATTTTCTCTTCAAACATTGTCTTCAGGTAGCGTAGTTTCTACCCAGCCCAATTTTATCTTCTAACCTTCCTGTGTTGTTCGTACGATCAGTTCGTAAGACTGCACCCTCTACGTATTCAGCATCGGAACGCGAGGGCAGTGAGTTGCATCCGCGAGGAGAAGGATGGAACTATTGCTTTTAAAGAAGCGCATTCAGCACAGAAGGTACGAGAAAGCAGACGCAAGGGCGAAGATGAAAGAGATACTGACACTGTTTCTGGGGAGAGAGAAAGGCAACATTACAAAGAAGAACAAACTCGATTGAGCTTCCGGGACAAAAACAAAAGGAAAGTATGGTAATGGAGGAGGTAGAGCAAGAAAACGAACCAGATGTGAAATGTTCTCAGAGCAAGATGTTTGCTGAGATCGTGTATAATAAGAGTCAACAAATTTTGTACGACCACTTGGAGATGAGGCCAACCCGGAAACTGGGGATGCTGGAACCCGGAATGCTGGATAGTGAGATCCGATGCAGACCTACCGTCACCTAGCGGGGAGCTTCCCCAACCAGGTATCTCCCACCAGCCCGGGCACCGCTCCAGGCAAGTCAAGCTCTAAGCTCCCGACCGGTCTCCCGGCTCGGGTGGTAGTGTAGTGCATGTTAGTGAATGTGTCAGGGGTGAGGAAAGTACGAGCAGAGGTTGCAAAGGTCGCGTGCTGTCCGTGGCCCGTTTGTTAGGATACTGCTCCGGCATTCGCCTGGTGTTGATCGACGAAACCACGGAAAACTACCGATCAGCGGAGACGGCCGCTAGAATTCTCCTCCAGACAGCGACTTAATTCGACCTAGCAGACAAGTCAGTGTCGAAAATCCTGCCAGCGTGAGGACTGGAACCCAGGACCGCCCAGTCAGAGGCCCTGCAGTGACATCAGTTGATGCCCTGAGCCACCTCTCCCAGGCGTTGCGGACGAACAACTACAGCGGGAAGTGGAAGGGGCGTGAGCGGCACGGAGAGACGATAAAGCGGCGGCGCCGGCTGTGGCTTCCCAGGAGGGCGGGCTGCGACGGCAGGAGCCGTAGGGGCGACGGAGGCGGGGCGGGGGCGTGGCGCCGGCTGCTCGCGGAAGCACCTGCGCCGCCGCGACGCGCGCCACCTGCAGCTGATGGCGCAGCGCGGCGCAGGGCGGCGCAGGGCGCGGGGCGGCCGCTCTGGGGCGCAGGGCGCGAGGCGTGGCCGCCCAGGGCGCGGGGGCTGTCTCCTAGGCAGGTGGTGGGTAATGGGTGGGTGGAGGCTGGAGGGGCTCACGAGCTGTGGGGTAGAGGGGAGCGTGGAAAGGGGGTGAAACGCAGATTGACTGATTGGGTATTTCGTGTTTACGGGACCGCCAACTGCTATGCTTATTAGTCATTGTGCATGTTTTTATCACGGTATGGTCATTAGTGCATGTTTTTATCACGGGAGGGTGGAGGTAGGACGGGAGTGATGTGCGGTGGGGTAGAGGGGAGCGTGGAAAGGGACGAAGGGGGGTGAAACGCAGATTGACTGATTGGGTATTTCGTGTTTACGGGACCGCCAACTGCTGTGCTTATTAGTCATTGTGCATGTTTTTATCACGGTATGATCATTAGTGCATGGTTTTATCACGGGAGGGTGGAGGCAGGAGGGGTTGGGTAGAGGTAGGAGCGGGGAGCGTTGAAAGGGCCGAAGGGGGGTGAAAAGCATATTGACTGATTGGGTATTTCTTGTATACTGGCGCGCCAACTGCGATGGTCACTGGTCTCTTTTTGAAGTGTGGTAAATGTTTTTATCACGGGAGGGGGTGGCGATCTTTCCCGCTGGATGGCGAGATCCGGGCCCAACCTACACACCGTCGTGCAGCGGTTTTCACTAACTAGGTATCTCCCACCAGGGAGGCATACACAAGCTCTGAACTCCCGACTGTTTTCCCAACGTGTGTGGTAGGGTAGTGCTTGTGTGTTTATAAGTAAGATTGAGCAAGAAAAGAGAAAGGAAAAATCACAAGCGGTTCGCAGCACGTTGTTTAGGGTATTGCTCCAGCAGCCGACTGGCGGAGAAGCCACGGAAAACTACCAATCAGAGCAGTCGAATTCCCTCGCAGCTCCCGCGACTAAAATCGATTTAGATATGTAACTAGTGTCGATAAGTCGGCCACCGCCGGAACTCCAAACCTCGGATCTGCTTGGCATAGGCACTCCTGCGCTAGTGGGAGAAAGGAGCGTAGCGAAGTTTGCGTGAGCAGACGGAAGAGCCTGATGGCCTGAGTCTCGCCACGTAAAATGAGGCAACAATTTGATTCAATTCAATTCAAGACATCATTTGATGCTCTGAACCACCTCCGCCAGTGCGGTGCGTGATGGTAGAGGTGTGAACTAGGGTACGGAGCGATGGGGAGTGGAACGAAGGAGAGGAGATATGGGTAGTGGAGGTCGTGTTGCACGGAAGTAGCTGCGTGTTGCAGCATGGCGCTTCTCGACTCGAATAATCTTGTTTCATCCATTATTAGACTCCGGATTTCCTAACTCTGGAATGTAATGATTATTTACCTGTAATTAATGTTCCGTGGATCCCCAGTGTTCTAAATCGATCCGTTGCAAGCTTCCGACATTTTTTATTGCAACGCCACTCTAAACAGTAATTGTTTTTACTATTTCAATTTCGGAGAGTTGTCTTGAAAGGCCTGCATGGCGTCACTTGTGAATGTCTCTTGCCGAATCAGCAAATTGAGAGAAAATGATAATTATATTTATTTGAGAATCAAAATGCTGACGTTAACTACCAAACAAACTTTTGACGAAAAGGAAATGACTAATTTGCGAAAAATTTCCTTTCACTTTCTTTTCATCACGATAATAACCTCTAGTGTTACAGTTATTGTCTCAGCGTTAACAATTGCGCATATTAGTCGGTGGCTAAATAATCAAATGTATTCTTCAGTTTAAATGGTATGCAACTTTAAGTTAGCTAAATTTTTAATCATATATTCAACACTTAAAGGCAAAGTAACATTATTCAATAATTAGAACTTTTGAAGCCGTGAAATGTTTTCAGCAATATTGCCGAAATTTCACTAACTTGTGATTCTGTATGAGATTTGTCTTGCGAAGGCGGATTTCAGTACAATACGTGATACAGTAAAACGTTTATGAAAGAAGAAGTTGCATACGTAGCATACGGGGAAAAATTCATTGCATAGCGATAGATTTAGTACACGTCCATTTGTTTATTGTGATTTATTCTGTCTCTGCACTCGATGTATAGTTTCCCTAGGAAAGCGAAATAAAAATCAGTACTTCAAGTTTGTCTTTCAAGATTGAAAATGTCTGTTTGATGAATTAAAGTGGAAAAAACACAAATAATGTATTCATTGTAATACCCTTTTGTTCTAATTTTGCTTCTTTTCTCCACAGTAGTCATTCTGAAAACTCGAAAGGAAAATAATTCTTTCTCGAGTAAATTGTTTTACGCTAACGCGAAAAAGTAGTGTTTCTGTTCTTTCATCTCCTGGACTGAGACGAAAGATGAAGATATTCTCGTAAAAACTGACAGCATTTTATTTTCTGGAAAATTGCTTATGGAATAGTTCTGTAAACGTTACTTACAGATGTTGTCCTTTCTACGGCAGCACACGCCGTTTTGCAACACCTGCTCCGAAGAAGGCGGTTCCAGTGGACCGCCAGTTCGCGCCGCCAAATGTAACTTCGTGAACGCATTTCTCGCGAACAGTCACAGCATCTCGTAAAAAATACCGCTTCAACTTTGCACCGCGTTCCGCCAAACTTTCTTTATATTCACAAATAAAGAAATATACTGTTATTGTATCAAAGTTTCTGTATGAAATGAAAAGTCTCCCGTCGACTGTTTCCCCCCGTATCTCTTTCGCTTTTTTAAAGGTTTTATCGTTCGTAAAAAAAAAAGCCTTCCAACGGAAGCGATTCCGCTCGGAACAAATCTGACGTGGGGTTCTCGTCCGACGTGCGGCGAGCGGAAAGCGAGGAAGGAATAAAGCATACGAGAAGGCGATTCCGGCTCAGAGACGTTCTGACTGATGGGGAATCTCCTGCGGATATCTTCGACGTTCCGTGGCCCCGAGGCGGGCCCACTCGTTAAACTCGACTCGGTATCCAATCCTTCCGGGCAGGCGGTGGGTATCGGTCTGTATTTATAGGGAGCTCCCACTCTAGCGCACTGTGAGTACGTCGGGAGGAGATTCGTAGATTTAATAAGGGAAAAGCTTCTCTGGGAGCGGCGCCGCGGGGCGCGCTCCGACTGATGTATTGGGCTTCCGGCACCAGCCAATGCGAGTTCCTTCCATCCGCGACATTTTCACCGAGTCTTCGTCGAATGCATTCAGTACGTTTGGAAGCGCGCGCGCGCGGGTGTGAGGGTGTTGCGTGTGTGTGTGTGTGTGTGTGTGTGTGTAATGACGCGTTGGAGCGTCAGCGCTGTGGGAAGCTCACCCATAGACGGGTGAGTCCGAGTGCCGAGACGGGTGATTCACTGCTTCAGATTCCGCAGGTGAGGGTTCGGGCTAAATATCTCCGAGGGGTCAATGGCTGTTCCGGCGGGGCGGCGTGCACGGGGATGAGGGAGGGAGGGGGGTGAGTCTGTGGTTTCGGTGACGCACGGGTAACTGCGCTGCCCGCAGAGTCGGCGAATGAGGCAGGAGCGCGAATGGCTTTCAGGTGGGTCGCCAAAGGCGAAGAGTTTGCTTTCGAGGCCGCTTCTGAAAATGCGATGAGAGGAGCACTTTCTCGAAATTAAATTGCAGTAACGGGTTTCGCGTCTCGTGAAATCACAAGTTCAGTTTAGTGGATGACACTGATGTGTGTCGAGCTACGAAAAATATGTTCTCGCGGTGACCACGTTTATGCAATAGGGACAAATATTAAAGAAATTAAATTAATTTCTGGCACAGATTTCTGTTGCAAGCACATAACATTTTTTTAAAATTTGTAACTAACTTTGGATTGAAAGATTTTGAAATGTATGAAAGAAATTTAACGGAACATTTTGAAAATCCTCGCTCTCTTGGTTTATAGGAGTTTTTTTAAACATCGATGTTTTTATTCATAGAATTGAACCAATTGATTCATTTCTCACATCTATTTATTAAATCCGATGTTTTCCAACATCGTTTTTTTTTCACATTATATTTGGGAATGAATTTGTCCAGTAAAAACAATTTTGTAAAAGTTAAACTATGAATTAACTGATACCACTCAGTTTATGCGGAATATGGTATGACCTGTTCTTTCTGTATCTTTATATGGCAAACTGAGCACTGAACTTTTCTAATTTACTATTTTTTTCTCATTTTCTAAATCGTCTATTACTATTTTTATTAATTCAGTACTCGCCACCTTGATGTTGTAGGACGATTACATAGAATTTGCATACGAAATTATGAATGGATAAATGGTGATGAAGTTAATATTGTGACTTATATTGTGGTTTTCCTTGATTCATCATCCCCAACTAATCCAACTAATACTTACAAAATCGATAATAACTGAAATGGTACTAAATTAGTTCGGTCGTGTACATATCAAGTCTTTAAACCTACGACTTAAAACGTACGAATATTGCGAACTTCCGAGTAATAAATGTAACTTCAAATTAACTTCTCCCTATAGCATG
Organism: Gryllus bimaculatus; assembly: GCA_017312745.1. Lineage (NCBI taxonomy): Eukaryota > Metazoa > Arthropoda > Insecta > Orthoptera > Gryllidae > Gryllus > Gryllus bimaculatus. Next base: position 1,704,293 of record BOPP01000205.1, read on the forward strand.
TCACACACAGTTTTGAACATTTTTGGCGTAAATAAGTAAATTGATTAATTAATGAATTCTCGGAACAAGTGAGTTGAGGACTCAAGGACATTCGGACACAAATGTCGTACCCATCGCCTGCAGCCCTTTCCTCCGCATTTGACTTTCATCATTGCCGACCCCTCTTGAAGAGGAACCATCCCAGCGTGCCCCAGAGGGCGTGCCCTGCCATCCCACGTCGTGGGGGACGGGTCCCCCGGGTAGAGTTCTGGCGGGCGCTGCGCGCCCCGCGACGCACGGGCCACCGTCCCCCGGGCCCCCTGCAAATTGCGCTTCTCTCCCATCTGCGTCAAGGCGGCCATTCGATGGGGCCGTGACTGTCTCACTGTCTCACAGATTTCATTCGCTACGTGAGGTAAAGCAGGTCTCTCTAAAGTAATAGTATCCTATCAGTCTAATTACCATAAGTCTTAACATACCGTGAGGGGCACATACCGGAATGTACTGTCTGTATTGTATCATGTATATCATTTGATGGGCTTTGTCATGTGTGCATTCCTCCAAGAGAAATACATTCAGTGAAATATTTAGTGACTTTAAATAAGGACTTCTTCAAAACTATTCTTAAAAGAAAATAAATTAGTGAAAAGAACAAGAATAATTGCGGAGACGAAAATTGGAGAGATATGGTTCCGAAGACCACATTGTAGATACGAAGTTCTAATGACATTTGAAAATCAGTGCCAAAAAAGTGAGAAAATTATATATTCTTTATTATTGTGTCTCTATACCATAATAATAATAATAATAATAATAATAATAATAATAATAATAAATTAGGATTTTTATAAACATTCTATGGTATTTTAGAAATCGTTACAATTATTAATAATCCATTGAATACGAAAAGGGAAATTGAAATTATCGGATTCTAAATGATTAATGCACAATGAAAATGGTCAATGGTCAATGTACACTGGCTTCGCAGATCTTTGCAGCACTTTTTTAAGAAATTACTTCATATAGGTTACACCGACATATTGTGGAGATAATTTATTTAGTCGGGTTGCTTATTTATACAATCATCAGTATGTGACCACCGTTACCTCTCGCTGTTCCATTCACTTCACCACGATACGGACTGACAATAGTTGTGCAATAGATATTGGGGTTCAGAAGACAGGAGACGGTGGGTGACACGGGAGTAATTAGTTTCGAAAGTAAATTTCGCTTTCAAATTTCATTATAATTACTGTTGCATTGAATGAAATTGTAAATTAATTTTACGACTTGTGTTTATCATTTTTTATCATGATTTGCATCGCTGACAACTTTAGTGCATTGAAAAACGCAAATATAAGGATCTACAATGTAACATTATTTTCGTCGCATTTCAGAATGAGCAAACATGTTTTTGCAAGTGACATAAATTTTCAACTTAAGCTATTTGTTCATATAGCACTCAAAATTTTTCCCCAAGTTACTATTACTTCTTACATTTCTTTATATCTAGTATTTTGGAAATGACCGCCATATACGAATACACATGGTCTTTTAGCTCTGACTTATCGGTTTACAATTCACATAGCTGGCCGTTTATCGAAATTGACCTGTCACCGAGGACGGGCGCAACGGGACGCCGGGATAGGACAGGACAGGACAGGCCAAGACAGGACAAGACGGACCAAGACGGGACAAGACAGGACAAGACGGTACAAGACGGGACAAGGCAAAGCAAGGCAGGACAGAACGGGGCAGGACTGGACACGGTAGGATAGGGCAGGACATGGCAGGTCAGGGCGGGACGAGAGGAGAGGAAAGGGGAGGAGAGGAGAGGACAGTACAGGACAGCACAAAACAGGACAGGACAGAACAGAACAGAACAGGACAGCACATTACAGCACAGCACATTACAGCATATTACAGCATATTACAGCACATTACAGCACATTACAGCACAGCACAGCACAGCACAGCACAGCACAGCACAGGCGGCTGAAGACTCGCCGACACAACGCGATGACGCTCCATGGTCGTCTCTCCTCCCGAAGCCGCGACCCGCGGGCTGCGCCTGACAGTTATTCCTCTTTCTTATACGAGTATTTACTTAACCGTGCACTTGACAGAAATCAGCTGTTCACGGGTTCACCCAATCGGAAGCTTGAACGTCTCCCAAGGTGACGCCACTGTACCGACATATAATCTCCCGATTGGATGAAACCGCAACAGCTGCGGAGAGCTGCGATACATCGAATCCCGATCATTGGTAACAGAGGGATTTTTCACCGCGAAGCATTGCAGGAATCGACTTTACTATCGATCTTATGAGCATGCCTACATGCCCGAAAGTGGTCCGAAACCTGAACTGCCAAATTGCAGCCGATTGCTGTAATGCTTTGTGAAGAAATCGACTGTATCGACTGTATCGATCTTATGCGCATGACTAGATGCTCAAAAGTAATGTGAAGCGCTAACTGCGCGGGTGCAAAAGATCAATATTGATGACGATTGCTGGAACTCTTCGCGAAGCAAACACTCCCTGTTGTAATAGCGAGTTTTAGCACGGCCTAGCGTCCAGCTAACGAACGCAATCTCGAACTTCTGCTATGTACAGATGCATAAAAGCGATCCAAAACTCGAACTGCACAAGCATAGAAGGTCGATGTTGACGATTGCTGTAGCGCATCGCCGTACAAAACTCTCTAATGAGTCTTGTCGCGTCATCAACTTCTGTGGTCTTCGTCTCGAAAGATTAATCCACGTTATATATGCCACGAGTGGGGGTGCTTCTCCACTGCTTTGAGATCCGGCGCGGACCTGCACTTAAGCGCGTCGTTTTTCGCGCTCCGTATCTCTCCCCCAGCCGTTCACCGCCTCAGTTGGAGCGAGCTCTAAGATTTCTATTGGACTCCCCAGATGCGTTGTAGTGCAGATTATGTAAGGGAAAGAAGAGGATAAAGTTGAAGAAGGAAATATCGTTTCTTTTTTTAATTAAAACAACAATGGTACACAACCTGATGCATTCATATTAATTCCTTCCGCAGATTGCCGAATTACCCAGTAAACTGACAGAATTTTCTTCGTGTTTTGTGTGTTATATATATATATATATATATATATATATATATATATATATATATATATATAT
>BOPP01000205.1:1718441-1741550 GCA_017312745.1 Gryllus bimaculatus
CCTGTGACCCCGCTCCCCTGCCCCCCTCCCCAATCCCCGGTGCCCCACAGACGCCAGAGTCGGCCTCTCGTGGCTTCACTTTCTCGGGCTCGCTCGTGGCGTTTTCTAGGGGACGTGGTCTAATATCGCTCTGTTATCATATGTCATCTTCATGGTGGAGACGAGTTTAGTAAATCCTTGAATTGTGTGGTCTAATATGGCAATAGGCGGGACTTATTATCTTGTGATCGTAACTTTTAATTCCAAAATATAAACCACTTGTATTACATTATGTCAGTAAACGTGCTTTATTTCATTAATGTCAGGTAAATCTCAGGTACATAATCTGAGTTCTTTCATACTCGTTCAATAATCGGTTGTAGGGCGTTTAAAGAACTCTCAATGAGTGATGCGTTGAGTCATGTTTGGTAATTAGATGTTATATTGCCAGATATTTGTAGAGTAATATTATCATGTAGAGATTTTAATTTTTTCTAAACTTTTATCATGGCAAACTCAGTCTGCAGTATTCACGTTGCGCGTGTGACGCAGGCATGTCTTCCAATGTTTCTATGTCAGTATATATCATTCATTTACGTACAGCATTGTTTTCGTTTACTTTTATTTTTAAACGTAGCAGAGTTTCACCAAACAAAGCCTAGTGTTTCTGATATTTTCTTAGTATACCTGTTCCATACATATATCCTTGTAACTCATCCCCCCCTACATAACATGCTTTGAACTTCCCTTTGGGATATGTGATAAGAGAAGATTTGCATAAAAGCTTTTAGTAATGTCTATACTCCCTCGGATATATCCACCGCCCCCTGCTCTCGCAGTACGTCCATCAATGTACGCCCGTCGTCTCTTAGCTTGCACAAAATGGACGCCTGCTGTTCCACACTGTTCCATCGTTCGAGAGCTGTGAAAATACGCCAATGTTTTCTTTTTTCTTATTCGAAGCTTGCTTTTCTTTTCTTGGATTTCTCCAGCTTTATTTCCAGTACTTTTTTTCTCTTCTTCACTTCTCCACTTTTCGTTTCTAGCCCCCCTCCCTTTCTTGATGTGTTGTGCTTTCTTTTCCAATCGAATTTTGTTTATGATGTTCCACGTCGTTTCGTCACTTTGGAATCGGCGGCCGCCTCTGCGTGGCTCTGTGCCGTTTCGCCGTCACTTGCACCGCTTCGGGGCACCGCCCCCCTCGCGGCCCCAGCCATTTGCATCCGGCGCCCTGTGCATCGGCGCGCGCATTTGCAGAACGACTGGAGGCAGATTTACGGGATGAGCTTCGCTCAGGCGCCGCCGCCGCCACCGCCTTCTCCCGAACTCCGGAGCCCGACTTCCTCGCCTTCTTTTTGACACTGACGATGCCGTTGCCAGCGCATCCTCCCAGGATTATGAGGTCCCCTCCCATTCCAGACACGACACCCTTGCCACCGCTGTTGCCACTGCCTCGTACCCAATCCCGGATTATGAGGTACCTCCCTTCCAGACACGACCCCGTTGCCACTGTCACTGCTGACGCCTTCTCCCCACTCCTGTATTCCAAGTTCCCCGCCCCTTGCCGACACAGACGACGCCGTTGCCACCACCTTTGCCACCGCCAATGCCACCGTCTCCACCCAACTCCTGAAAAATGAATTTCTCTCCCCCTTCCAGACACGACGCTCTTGGCACCTCTATTGCAACTGCCTTCTCCCCACTCCCGGATTAAGAGATCTCCGCCCTCTTACAGATACGACGCCCTTTCCACTGTCACTGCTGCCGCCTTCACTCCACCCCTATATTCCAGGTTCCCTGCCCCTTGCCGTCACTTACGACCCCATTGCCGCCACCACTACCGCAGTCACTTCAACCGCACATGCTATCCCAACCGCACCCGACGCTTTCGACATCCCCTGCCCCCTTCCGATGCCTCTGACGCCCCTGGCTGCCTCAACAACTTCGTCGTCCTCGCGACCAGCTCAATGCCGCAACGTACCCGTTTGCGCCTCTGCCATCAGACGCCCCCCATGATCACGTACCCACCTCAACTCTCTTGACGCCCCGACCCGCACGACGCCCTCAAACGGGTTCCTAGAGCTCGTGGCAAACTGTCGCCTTTGCAACAGTGTTGACACAGTGGTCCTAGGGTTCGATTTCGATTTCCAACAAGAGCTACACAGCTGGATGGAAGTCATCCGCTGTCTGGAGGAGAATTCCGGCCAACAGCTGACGACTCAGATTGGTAGATTTCCATGGTTTCCCCGATCAATACCATACACATGGCGAAATAGTATTGTATCAAACTGTTTACGGACCGCACGCGATATTTCCTTGTTCATCGCCCTGCCCTCCTCTCCCTTGTACATACTCACATGCATATTCATGCACTGCAAACTTGTCGAGAGCTTGAAGCTTTCCCCACTGTCAGAAACTTCTGAATGGGCGAAGAACCTTGTACGATGACTCCTGTTTCGGCGCCAGATATGACGTTTCAGCGAGAATGATACCGCAGTCTTCCGGAACAAAACATGCTCATCATTTGCTAACTCACTAGCTCACGCGCCCAGAATCACTATTCGCTTACTCACTCCCGTTCGCGACTTGCTCTCCACCCTTGACGCCTTCCTTACCCCGCACTCTCTTTCTCCCCCTCCGCCCCTTCTGACATATCTGATTCGCCACCGTGTCCGCAGTCTCAACGCCCACCTTTGTGCCCCAGGCAGCCCACCCTCCACTCTATTGGCGCCCCATTCCTACTTCCTCAACGCCTTCGCGCCTCCCTCTCTGCCAAACACTCCTCCCCGCCCCCGTTGCCTGAGCTGCTGCTCCTTTTTTGTAGACTCCGCCCCGTCCGCGTAATGCGATGCGCGCGTCTCGGCTGACGCTAACTTATGTGCCTCGATGATCCCGCGCTGCGGCGCCCCGCCCCCTCCCCATCGCCGTCGCTCTCGCCCTCACCGTCACCAGCACCCTCGCCCGCGCCATCGCCCTCACTCGCGCCCTCGCCCGCGTCCTTAGCCTAGCCCGCGCTCTCGCCCTCGCATTCGTCCATGCCTTCGTTCTCGCCCTCGCAATCGCTCTCTACCGCGCCTTCGCCCTCGCCTGCGCCCCCACATTCACCTGCGTCCTCGCCCTCGCCCGCACCCCAACCTCCGCACCGCCCTCCGCCCCTCGTCCCGCACCTCGCGCTTCCGCGGCCCCCGACCTCTGCCCGCCACCCCGTCCTCGCTTCTCCCTCATTCTGCTCTCAATTTCCCTCTCTCTTTCTCTCTCTTTCTCCTCTCTTTCTCTCTCTCTCCTCTTTCTCTTCTTTCTCTCTCTCTTTCTCTCTCTTTCTCTCTCTCTCTTTCTCTCTCTTTCTCTCTCTCTCTTTCTCTCTCTCGTTCTCTCTCTTCCTCTTTCTTCCTCTCTCTTTCTCTCTCTTCCTCTCTATCTTTCTCTCTCTTTCTCTGTGTCTTTCTCTCTCCCTGTCTCTCTTTCTATCTCTTTCTCTCTCTCTCTTTGTTTCTCTCTCTATTATACACACGTCCTCTTGCTACTCTGTCCCTCACTGAACTCAGTTAAATACTCACTTTCTCCTTCTCTTTCACTCACCGCCTACATCTGCAACTCACACTTCTACGAGAGCCCCCGCTGGAGAAGGTCACCGGGTCGCTATTGATTTTTGGATTGGGACGGAGGCAAGACTTGTGAGATCGGATGAAGGCTGTTATAAGCCAAATGCCGCGGGTTGGAATCGGATTGTCATATAATCCGCACGAGCACTGGTTTACGCGCGTGACTGAGGAGGGGATGGGTCGTTATGAAACCTATTTTTCAATCACTCGCGTGATCCTGTACGAGAGAAACGATTGGTGATCCGACATCCTGTATCCGCTTAGGGGGCTTAAATTGAAAAACCTGGTAATAGTAACAGGTCTTATCCATAATACGTGTGCATTCCACAAATAAGCGTGCATTCGATAAATATGCGTACTCATCCATGCTGCAAAGAATGCAAAATTTCCAAAAATCGTGAATATATTTTTATCAACAAAATGTTTATGTTTTTCCCTAAAACTTTAATAATCAAATTCAAAAGTACGTGTGGAAACATCAATTTCAAAACAATTGGTATCGAGGAATGAATCATTTTCGGTTGCCAAAGATCTACCTCATCTTATGTGTGTTTTATTTAAGTAAAATGCTCATGTTGATGCCACCCTTAGTTATCGCTTCGAATTTATTTTTAAGTTTAGTTTCCACAGACTTTTTAAAAAAAATACATGTTTGTGATGACTACGTGCGTTATTTTATGCTTCTTTGGTAAAGTTGTATTGTTATTATCGGTAATTAGTTATGAGTGCTTTTGTATACGTTCGTTCTGCTAATATCCCTTTGGAGGCTTTAAACTGAAACGATTTAAATGAGTAAAATATTCACCAAGTGGGTAAAAAGCGTTAATTATTATTCCTAACGAATTTTTAGAGTTCTTTCTAAATCCTTGCTCTAGAATAATATTTAAAATCCTAACAAGTGAAATTAAATGTTATGGATTAAAGGATAGTTTGAATCAAGATCACGTAGGGCACTCGACTCCTGAACAGTGTGTTATTTATTAGAGTCGAGGTGGTGTTTATGAGCAACTGCCGTAAACACCTGTGACATGGAACACGTAAACAAACTGACACGATAATAAATTAAAAGCTTACTGAGACCATTAAAGCTGAGCATGGTTGGTATCCACCGCTTTCTCTTACAATACAGACTAGGCGATTAGAAAATGATCACACGCAACATGCGTGAATGTAACATTCACATTAGCTTACACGAGATGACAACTGAATTACTATTACGTGAAGCCATCGAGCGATTCCAATGACTTTAACCAGTGAAATAAATATACATGCATTGCAAAGTGTAGTATTTAGAAAGGAGGAATTCTGAGTGCTGCGTGAATATGGGAATCACATTGCCACCCAATGGAAATTTCATGGAGAAATTGTTACCTTCATGTCACTCAATGTCACTCAATGTCCGACAGATTTTTCCTTGTAAAACAGCAAAGGAATAAAATCGACTTCGCCGTTTGGACGAGGGACAACTGTCCTTTGAACAGAAATTCTATTTTCCTTATGGACAAGTTGTGTGATGCGGCATCCTTACAAAGAAGGTGTGGTGAATAGAGAGTGTAAGTCGAGGAATGTTAAATATCGAAAGTTGAGTCAGAAGAGTACATCAAACAAATAAACCATAGCAAACAGTTGAGGAAAAACATAAAACAAGAAATGTACAAAAGCGGAATCACGGGAGAGCGAAACGCAAAAAGCAAAGAAAGAAACGAACAGTCGATAACAAAAAGAAACACAAAATACAAAATTCTATTGTGTGCCGTTGCGCCCGGTGACAGAAGCAACAGCATCGCGGGTGGATGCCGGATGCCGTTCTCGTCCCGCCGTCTAGGACGCTCGTTCCCTTTGTGGAGTAGCGCAAGATGGGGATTACCTGAGAACAAAGGAGGTTGGCAGGCCTGGAGCCGGGATATTGCGCTCGGAGCGCCTCGCGCCGCGCCGCGCCGCGCCGCGCCGCGCCGTATTGCCAACCTGCGCCACACAAGCCACTGCTCCCGCTGCGCTCCTGCCACGGCGGCCCGGATCGAGAGACGCATCTCTGGGATTGCGGCCTCGGGCTCCCCTTCTTTGCAGCTTTGAAACACTTCTAAGCCCTAATCTTCGTCGACGAACTTGAACTGACATTATCGACCTTCCCCAACTACCAGATACACTGATTTGTTTAATAATACTAATACCAATACTAATACTAAAACTAATACTAATATTAGTAAGAAGAAGAAGAAGAAGAAGAAGAAGAAGAAGAAGAAGAAGAAGAAGATGAAGAAGAAGGAGGAGGAGGAAGAGGAGGAGAAGGAGAAGAAATAGAAGAGGTAGAATAAGAAGAAGTGGAAAAGAAGAAGTAGAAGAAGAAGTAGAAGGGGATGCAGAAGAGGATGCAGAAGAAGAAGTAGAAGAGGATGCAGAAGAAGAAGTAGAAGAGGATGCAGAAGAAGTAGAAATAGAAGAAGAAGAAGAAAAATAAATTGTCAAACTTCCATTTCAAAAGAATAAAACACAAGCACAGTGCTATTTGGAACAGCTCAAATTTTGCTCAACTTGTAACTTGAAATACATTTTATAATTAGCGAAAACTAATATCTTTAGTCGTCAATTAGGATAACGTACGATGTAGGTACTAATGCTCATTACAAGCCACTACTTGCGGCTCGCTCCTGGCACGACGGCCCGAATCGAGGAGTATATCTCTAGGAGTTTTTTTTATATTGAGCTTCTTTCCTTTCGCGTGCTTCTTTGAAGCACTTGTCCTAATTTTTATCGACATACTTGTAGTGACTTCAACCTTTCCCAAATTCCATAAATTGGGTTCCATAAATCGTAACCGATTAGATGTTTAATGATAAAAATAAAAGGAAATTTCCAAACGTCCAGATCATTCAAAAGACTAGGAAGTACAAGCACAGTGCTATTTGGAAAGCTCATATTTCGGTCAAAGTATTAAGAGGTACCCACAGCCACTAATACTGCTCTTTCGAAGCTGGCATCTGTTCATAGCGTTATAACATCTGTGCTCGTTTCAGTACAAGTGCTATATTTAATTCTTTCTCTGAATATGCTGAGTGAGAATGTAAATATAATGCATGCTTGTTATGGTTCAGAAATTTTTATTTCAGGAAAAAAATTTCACTAAGCAAATTATAGTTGACGTATATTTTCCATGAAGCAGTATGCAAGTAATAATTAACTCATGCTATTTTCAGAATCGTCAAATATGTATTTCTACTTCAAAGGACCCCAAGTAATAACATTAAGAGAGAAAATAAATCAATATCATCCACATCATTTGACAACAATTATGGACTATTGTGCCAGAAAAAATATGTATTTTTTTCGTACAAAACACAATGAATTTTTTATCGTATCGCTTAAATAGCGAGAGGCTTCACAACGGGCAATTAACATTAAAAAAAGTGTAAACGATTCGATATTCAGGCAATTTAACAATTTTCAAAACATGTAAAAAATCCTTTACCAACAGTTCCATTGGGAATGAATCAATTTATTTTCGGACACCACGTAGAGGGGTAAATTACCGTGAGATTTTAAATCTGTGTTTCAATAAAATAGCCACGGAAATAAACATGGTAGCCCGAAATAACGTGATTGTTAACTGAATTTTCTAATTTCTCTTCGGAGAGGCATTTAAAATATTTATTGCCATATTAACTTGGTGGAATTAATTCGCACATCATTATCGTTGACTGGAATGTCCGGCATGCGCTGGGTGAACGTTCAGAAACTGATAACTCTGTTGTTCTCTGCATGCTAAATCAACGTTTCGCGTTGTAGGCAGGCAAGATAAATGTAGGCTATTTTCATTTTTTAGTTATCTCGAAATATAAATTTCTGAACTTAAACATAATTTTTGTGGCATTGCAAAGTAACTAACGTAGCAGAAGTGATCTACCAATATAAAATGTCAAAAAGTGTATTTAACGACAAAATCAATTACATAATTTTCATACGCCGTTTGAGGAAACTAACGTTACATTTATCGTCCAGAAGCAAAAGAAAGGAATAATTTCAGCATTTTCTTCCAAGAGCAAAGACGACGAAGGAAAAGATTGAGATACCTCAGCTACAGATTAAACGTTTCAGTAGTTTTACAGTTATATGGTGTCACATAATGTTTCAGGAGAAAAACCTTCATATCATTGTTAATAAATATTAACGTGGTTTTTGATTCTCATTATAGTTTCTAATTTAATAAAAAATAGTCAGCAGTATTCTTTACTAATATTTTTGTATGATCATAAGTGCCTTACAAATTGAAGGGTAATATTAAATTTACTGTTTGTGTTTTCGATGTTGGAAATAATTCTGTAGTCTCGTATTTATTGCCTATAGTTGTTGCATCACCATCAGTTAATCGTTTATCCAATTGAATGGAAAATTATGAGACTATTTTAGGTATAAATAAATTATGAATGTACAAAGCCACAGATATTAAACAACCTCTTCTTCTCTCCAAAAAATGGAGATTATTTATTTGCTATCGGACTATTGCACAATAATTCGATAGATAATATATTTCTTTGAAATATCCATTACAAATGAAGAGTGGGAGAAAGACCTGATCCCATGACTTACAAGAAGGTCTGAAGATTTTATGTTGTCATCCCTAAGTAAGTCACAGATTCCCAACGCGAATCGAGTGGGACACGGCTTTTGCATATACACCAACCATTGCGAAGATCGATTCTTCGGCGTAGGAGGGAGACACCAGGAAAATATCTACGGAACGTCTCAGAGCAAAGGAGATAAATGTTTTTGCCCTTATGTAGCCGCCCTCCATTCTGCAACGTAACAATCTTCTTATTCTTATATGTACAGGTAACATGAAGCAGTAACAACAAATTTATCAGTGGTGTCAACGTGAATATTTAATATTTTAAAATAATTAACAAAACTTCCATCAACTATAAATTCCTGTTGGAAAAATTACTTAAAATATGTAAAGGACAGGTAATTAAAAGAGTACGTTAGTGTTGATTGATTGATTTATTGATTACAGTTTGCGGGCGCGTCGACTGCTCAGGTCATTTGCCCCAAGTGTAGTGCATGTTTTTTCGCTGGAGGTGGTAGTAATCTTGCGCTGCTGGATGGCGAGATCCCACACCTACCTACACAACGATTTGCAGGGTTTTCCCTCAACCAAGTACGTCCCACTAGCGGGGTACCGCCCCAAACGTTATGAAGTGCCGACAGGTTCTCGTCATATATTGTAGTACCTACGTCAGTGGCTAGCATTTTGTCTTACAGCAGTATATCTTAATGCGTGGCTGAGATTTCAAGTGGATTTGGTTCTCGGCTTTGTTGAGTAACATGATCGTTAAAATATGTTACCGGAAACACCTTCGATATTAATCACGCGGTAATGTTAATGTTCAAATAGGTAATTACATTCATCCCATGACAGTAGTGTTTGCAGAACAGCAGTAAGAATGCTTAAGGGTTAAAATCGTGTTCTATGAGATGCGGTCGAGTGTTTCGGAAGCGAGCTCTGTTTTCGGCTTCTAGGTGGCAGTGCATATTGCTTCTCCGGGACGCGGAGTGTGCGGAGAGCTTCCTTCAATTTCCGCTGCCTGAGAGGGTGAGGGGCTTCAACCCCCTTCCCGTCGTTCTTGCCAAAATATGTCGCAACACATTGCACGATCTCTTGCAGGGTAAATGGAAGCCTTTGGTGAAACGAAGTCATTCTGGTTTTAAATGTAACACCAGAACAAGGTTTTATATACGACGTATGATTCATGATTAATATTTATTTATTTATATATTTATTTATTACACAGAAGTTGTACTACTTATAAATGGGAAATTCTTTAGAAGATACATCGCCATACATTACAGCATAACACGTGAAAGCTCCGTAATATTTTACAACACTAAGTACTCTTTCTATTGTTACGAGCAAAACCGCTTAGAAAATATGACAAAAATATGTTAATGGGCCCATTGTTTTCACATTTTGTTCCATTTTATGTCAACTACTATAATCATTTAATATCTAATACTTAAGTTGGTATTTTTTAATTCTATTTTGAATATTTCTGATATTTTTTCTTTTAATGTAAGTTCAACGCTTATCTGCCATTTCGATGACAAGAAGTCATGTTTAAGATTAACCGAGATGTAAATATCGTCTTTAGAAAAAACGTCTGTTAAACACAGAGAGTAGTAGATCGGTATGAAGCGGGAGAGAGCAATAGAGAGGAATGAAAAAATAACAAGTTTGATTATTAATGCCGTGCTGGTGTGCATGGATTAATAGATACAAAAGAATTTTTATTTCTCAACTGGTCCTTTACAGAATTTTTTTTCCTTCCCACATTTTACAGCAACTTCATTCTTCTTCCCCCTCAGCCTCCCCCTCTCCACGTCACAATCTGTAGGAGAAGTTCTCCCGGCGAGAACTGCGTTCCGTCGCGGTGCCTCGCGCCACTCTATCAAAGGCGAATTTGACTCCCGCACACCGCTCCCCCGGGTTAGGCTCTCGAGCAGACGGCGCGAGAGTAGCGGCGCGTCCAAACAGCGGCGGGGATATGCACTAATAAATCCGACCCGGGGGGCGATATACCAGAGCGGCGTTGGCGGCGGCGGCGGCGGGGGCGATCGGTAACCGCTAGGCTGCTGGTGCGCGCTCTGCTGCCCGCGCCCATCAATACCTGGTCTGAACGCGTGGAGGCGGGGACGGGGCGGGGTGGGGCGGAGAGTGACGACGGGGTGCGCGGGGCAGGCGGGTTCGAGACGCGAGAGACGAGCGGCTCGAGGCGGATTTCTGGGATAGCACCTAGCCGGAGAGTGCGAAGGCCGGTGCGAGGGCGGGGCGCGCCGAGAGACGGAAGCGAGCACGGCGCGACGGAGCGCGGCGGGACGGGGTGCGTGGCGGCGGAGGTGGTGGAGGAGGGCGAAGAAGCGGTGCCGGGTTGGGGTGGAGAGGTGACGAGGAGTGGCGGGGCCGTGCGGGCGACGGCGCGGATCCAGGCAGAAAAAAGGTCGAGGGCGGAAACAACAGACTGTGGATGGAAGCGGGCCGGCGGATGGCGCCGCGGCGAGGACCCGGACCCGCCCGGCCGGGGGCGGGAAGCCGAGGCGCGGCAACCGTAGACGGCCGAGACCGGCTGAGCCAGGCGGTGAGGACGGACACCGACAAAGTGAGGGCCCGACCCGCCGGCAGATACCGGCCGCGCGGGGCAGGGTTGACGTGCGAGGCGGGTGCGTGCACCGAGGAGGCCGCCAGAGAACATTGTAGACCCAGGAGGCGAGGAGCGGCGCGTCTGGCCGGGCTGGCGAGGGCGGCGCGTCCACACCCTTGATTAAGTTTCCTAACTTTACTGGGACCGCCGTAGCTCGATACCCCGCCCGCGCCGCCCGGCTGCCCGCGTCGGCCGCTCCGCACGCGTCTGGGGCAGCGGGGAGGCGACTAGCGCGACGAGAAGCGAGTGGGAGCGGGGACAGCGGAAGAGGGAAAGGCGGCGGCCGGAAGGAGAGTTAGGTGCTGAAGCACGGACACGCGCTTCTCTGCCATGGGAGCAGTGGAGCATCGGAGTTCGCACATGTCACTGGGTGCATAAAATCGAACGTCTTCAATACTTTACGATTTGTTTTTACTTTCTCGCAACGGAGTAGAAAACTATGTAATTCTGAGTGAAAAAAAAAACAAGAATTTTCGCCAAAAATCTATATTACAGGGCCTTGGAAATTGAAAAGTTGATAAATCCACTTGAGAAATTTTGAAAAAAATCTATTACGTGGTGTAGCCAGAATCCATGTTTTGTGAGTAATTGATACCGGAAACTCGAATGAAGACAAACGTCTGTTCGTCTGTCTATGAACAACGCTAGTGGTTAAACCATTCAGCCGATTTTCTCCAAAATCGATATTCCCTAATTAATCTAGCTGATGACGCGGCCTCTGGAATTTCAAATCGATATTTTAATTTTGCAGGGTACTCCACATGACGTCCATGGGACATTTCCGAAATTTAAAAAAAATGACGTGATCAATTTTTATTAAATTTTGTTGTATGATAATGTGTAGGCCTTTTAAGAGAATGGTACAGGTCTCATGTTCATTGAAAACCCTAATTTTTCGAAAACTGCATAAGTTTAACATTTTTCGAAGTCTTCCTACAACTAAAATGTTTAAATATAATTTTTTTCTTAATGAAATCTATTCCCTAAAGATAGATTTTGAAGTGAGGTACTGCACCTTTTTAAAAAATATGAATACTTTTAGCGTAATTTAGTGTGAAAATACGTTCGAGAAAGTACGTGCTGTTTAATCACCACTAGATTTACTTGATGTTTTTAGATATTTTTAATTTTCTCAACATTAATCACTGCAAAAAATAAAACTAACATCTATTCTATACATTGTATGTAAGAAACCAGCAATCTCTTATATAAAATTCTATCGCATGAAAGTAGAACAATCACGTCGTAACATTTAAAATTAAATCAATTGTTGGGCAATGCTGATCTGTCGAATGACATTATTTGAAAGTACAATATCGTCGTTCACTGGTAATGTCTAAGAGCGAAGATAACGCTAATGAAGAGCGTGAATAATCAGCGAAATGGGACTCCAATGTAACTGGTGAAGCGATGGCTCGAAGGCCGAAGGAGACAATGGACACGCCCCTCCCAGGGGAGCGAAATTGCTCGAGCGGTTTCGGGGAAGTGAGTGCCCTCCGGAGGCGAAGTTGGCCCCCCTGCAACGGATTCTGGCGCGGGCGACAGCGACGGCGGGGCGGGGGCGTCGACTGCAAGTGAATGGGGGTCGTAGGGCCCTTGGAGACGAGATGGAGAACACGCTGGAGAAGGATATGGGGCGGTCAGGGCATAGACGGTGAGGGAGAGGAAGAGGTATCTGTTTCAAGTGGGTGATGTCTGGAGGCAGTTTGGCCTGCCTTCATCTGTTGAAACTCCCGAAATGGCCTCTGATTTTGCATAAGTTGTCGCAAGGGGATTTTGTGTACCCTCGCGTTGTATTATTTTTATTTTTTATTGCTTAAACATTAGTTTGGCATTCTGAATTTAAAATACGTGAAGATATTACAATATAACTATGGATTAAATAAGTGGGGTATTGGGATACAGAAATATATATTTTAAATAGCAAGAAAAATGCATCTATATTATTAAAATCAAGTATTGTGTAAGAACAAAATGTGAAAGTTCACCTACCCTGTAGAGAGCAACCGATAAATGATAGTAAACATACAAGACCATTCATGAATTCTTTGAGAAGTTTAGAAAATATAAGAAGCCAATGGATGAAGAAACGTGTAGAATAATGCTTCAAATACTAGAAACAATATTTTTATATTTTCTCTTAAGACTGAATTCTATTTTATTATGCATGTCATTACGAAGAATTGAGAAAACTTCCGTTGCGTTAATTACAAGAACGAATTTTCATTACATTTTAAATTTATCATTTTGGATTTAGCTCTGTGTAACTTTTATAATATAATCTTATTCCACGTATATCATGTACTCATTGATACAGAAATAGAGAAAATTCAAAAACATATATTTTGTTAATAGTTATTTTGTGTAATAATTTAATTTTTCGAGCATTTCGAGTTCATAAGAAATCTTGAAAATACTGTTTTGATAGTTAGGTTTTTGTTATGGTCTTGTCAATCAATCTAGTCCCTAAAATCTATGTTTTATTTTTGTTTCAGGTTCGTGTCTGAATTCATGACGCTGGCACGTTTTGATTCAATTCGGATGCCCAAAATAATGGTAAATACATCTACAGTGCTTTAAAGTCGCATTTTAGTGTAATAAATGAATCTGTGGGAAACGTAAACGAAATTTGAATTCCGGCGAATGCTTGAATGATAAAATGCAGAGGCGTGAGGATAATTTTGCTTTATACCGAATGTTTATTCAGAAAAAACAGTTTAAGGCAAATGCATGTTAATTCGACGCCGTTTTTCAGCCGGTAAACTCTGCAAGAGATAAAATTTTAAAACTTCAACCGACGACCAATACGTGGATCAACACGTTCACATGAAATGCGAGATGGGGAGGAGCTGCAACGCAGAAGCCCAGTGGCGATTACGCCTGTAATGCAGGACGGCAAATGCGCCTGGCAGCACTATATGGCATTAGCGCTTCAACGTTTACCCAGTGTGTGTAGCGTAGCTTATCAGTTGGAAATATTCATAACAGAGAAATGTAGCTGCTCTTGAAGTATAGGACCTATTCAAATGCACTAAAATATAACTTGAATTCTCTGTGCGAATGATATGTGTGGCGTTAAATTGAGGAAGATTATATTTCTGGTGATATCAATCTTCGTTAATGTTTAGTTGTTACATTTGTTCTAATTTTGAACATTTAATTCTCGATGTATAATTTTAATAACGTGCCTATTTTTTACGTGTTGCATATTTTTCGCAACGCACCTCTTTGCCCTTTTTCAGACATTGAGTGTGCGTACATCTGGAGTAATCCTACATCTTATTTTGTCGTTGGCCTCGTCACGTCGCAGACAGACCATGTACATTATCCCTTTGACCAGGTTCTCGGTGCCGCTAGGGGTTCTCCATAAATTACTTAACGCTAAAGAGGGAAAGAGGGGGGTCTCTGGCAACGTAGTTCTGAATAGATACGGGTAGAGGGTATTAATTACGTGTTACGTTACATTGATATTTATTTTTGTGCATTTTTCAACATTTTCTAAAATAATTCCTCTTTTGAGTCCTGAACTAAAACATTAGAGTATTAACTAAGTATTTTATAAACGTAAATAAACTAAATTTATTAGTTGTAAATTGTTACAATAAATGAAAATATTTTTAAACATTTTTTTTATCTGTAAGATTGCAAAAAAATATTCAAAGCTGATATAAAGTATATTCTAGAATCCATTTAAATTGGCGCTGTAGCTTTTTCGCACTTGCATCATCCACGGCAGTGTGTGTGACTGTGTGTAGCTTGTGATCAAACATTTCTCGCCCAAGTATTCCTTCTTCACTCATAACTTGCCCCAATCTTATAGTAGATGGAGCCAGCATCGCTACCTAATTTCTACTTTAATTTTCATGAATTACTTTAATATACAACACAAGTAAAATAAATACAAATTGTTTTTACAATGCTATAATTTATTTTCACTTTCTGCATTTTACGGAGGGGAGGTGTTGTCGTAAGCGTTACATAGTTATTTAGGGGGTGGCTCTAGCGCGCGTTACGGGTGCGTTATGTAGCGAGGGGGTGTTGAAAATACTAAAAATTTGCGTTAGGGGCCGTCCATAAATTACGTAACGAAAATTCGGAGTATTTTGAATACCCCCTCTCCCTCCTGTAACGCACCTGTAACGTGCTTGAAATTCCCTCTAATAATTACGTAACGCTTGTGGCAAGCCCCCCTCCCCAATTCCAATAAGTAAAACTCAATTATAAAGCCGAAACATGGACAAGTTTTTAATGATAGAAGGACACCTTCGCCAGAAAATTTTTTACAAGTCGGGCCATTCCATTGTGGATGACGCGTAGGCTCTGAGTCTACTGCTTCAACTAATTGGATTCTTGAATATACTATGGATCCGTTTTGAATATTTTCTTTGTAATATAAAAGATTCAATCAATATATCATTGATTAAAAACATTTTCATTTATTGTCACGATTTTCAGAATATAATTTCTTCTGTTTATTGTATTTTTAATTTAATTTGTTAATATGAAAATGTTTTAGTAGAAGACTGAATAAAAGAAATTATTTCACCAAAGATTGAAAGATTTTAAAAATAATATCAGCATCACGTAACACTTACCTATGATTCCACTACCCCTATGTAACGCAGCGTAACGCTGCCTCAACCCCCCTCCCCCTTCAGCGTTTCGTAATTTACGGACGGTCCCATAGTAACCGTATTTCCTAAACTCCCGCCCATCTCGTAATCCGTGGTGTCTCGAATTGCATAACTCCCGTGGCTTCACGGACCGTTTCGCCTAAAGACGCCAGCTTCATATTTAAGTGAGTTTTCTTTGGAAAAGTACCAAAGAATGCAGTAAATAATTTACTAAATAACTCCGTTGAACAGAAATAACGCTTAGGCCTACCATAATCGAAAAACATTATTTAGTCGTTGCGATTTAAATAGCAGTATCATGTTACGTTTTACTTTTCAAATATCATTTTTTTTATTTGGTAAATGGTGCGTACAAAACTGTTTATCAACTTATGTAATCACATTATCATATCATAATCGTTCTCGTAAGAGACAGGGTGGCAGTACTACATGTCTCACATACGGCAACACATCACAAGCCTCCCTTCGCAATGGGTGAAACACGAAAAAAACGCGTATAATAAAACATTTTTCACATGCAAATCCTACGTGCATTGCCAGGAATGTAGTTACCGTTGGCCCGTCGACCACCCCGTCTCATAAGCGCCGATGTCGACGAAAAAGCACATTCGTGTAATGGACAAAACTCGGAGAATTTGAACTGACAGGTGCCTCCAGTGCACCTGAAGCGTCCTTAACCTCCCGAAACGTGGAATCCATATTAATTACGAAACGAATTTCAACCAGTCGTAGCTCTGCGTGTGCAGGTTGTTCTCACCGATACGCACGCAAAACTCGGTAATTAAATCCCGTGCCTGAATCGGCTCGAAATATCCCGTGTTTACGTGCTGCAGCGGGCCCATTAAAAATTTATAAATACATTTTGTTGCAAAAAAAACCAACACATTTTAACCACGTTCCACACACATTGTTTAGGAACGAATTTCGTTTCGGGCCGGTAAAATTCATCTGGGAATACATATCTCTGCGGAAACGAGTACATTTTGCGAGTGCACAGCACGTTTAACAACACGCTGCCGCGTCTTCACACCGCACTTGTCCCGTGTTTTCGCTCATTGAAGATTCAGAATTATGCATGCTGCGAGGTGAAATAATGAACGACCTGGAAATGAAGTACAGAATTGTATAAATGTAGTGGTTCCACGAAATGAGAAAATAACTACACTGTGCATGCATTACCCTTTTTAAGAAGCAAACGGATATAGAATTTTAATTCTTTCCGAGCGGTCTCGTTGTCTTTCTCGGAGCCACGCTTTGCTTCTTTTTTTTCTTCTTATTCGTCTTTCCCTTCTCGTTATCCCCTCCTCTGCATCGTCTCTGCGCCGCTTTCTCGGCATCGGGTGTTGGGAGTGGCAAAGCGCAGTCGGAGTGGGGTAGCAGCGGCAGCTTCGTAGCCGACGATAAAACTTTAACGGTTCGCGTTAACGATGCCATTCGTCCAAACATTACGAAACAAATTGCATTGGGAGGCACCGAAGGAGGGCGTGCCCGCCGCCCCCTCTCTTGCTGCTTCCTCCCGCTGCTTGCTCTCGCAGCCAGCGCACGCTTTCGGGTGGCGGGCTCAGGTAGTTCGCCGTCGGATCTACGTCGTTCGAGATGGCTTCGCTGTTGAACTGTTGGAAAGGGGTCACCGCTTTCATTCCTTCTGACGTTCAAACAATAGAATAAAACGCATTTATTTTCACTAAACTATTATTTACTTTAAAATTACATTAAATATTAAAGGATGTATATTACACTGGCACACACAAAAGAAGTTGCCAGACCCGAAGACTTGACACATGTTTTTCTATGTAAGTCGACGCGCTGAATCCAAATATAAAACCAGAATTGCGCCATCATCCTACAGTTTTTTTGTAAAATCGCAAAGAACCACTGTGAAATTGTAGATTGTAAATTTCACGTGTTTTTTGAGAGAATACATTTACATAGAGAAACATGTACCAAGTCGCCGGGTCTTACAGCATTTTTTGTGCGCTTGTGTTATTGTTTATTTCGTAGTCAAATGTGGGACTACAGTTTGGTTGCGGCCAAGCTGCGAGAAAGGGTGGAGGTATTCAAGCATTGCTCCCCTCCGATGCGCCAAGTCCACTTTACATTCACTTTGTCGGTGTACAAGTGTAGTAAAAAAATAGAAAAGTGGTTTTATAAAGATATCCTTAATGCGTTTCCCATCTATCAAGCTCACAATCACATCATGTATGAGCGAGCATACGTTTTCGCTTTCTTCCTCGCACATATCGGAAGCTCCATCCATTGATCAGCTTTCACCAGGGCTTTTTAATTCTGCTCCTTCATCTTGGGGAGATACATAAATAAAATGATAGAAAAATTAAAATAATTTCCGTTGCTTGTATCATCCAAAAAGCGGGAGATATAAATTTAAACATAAAATGTTCTTTACACGCAGATCGAAATCAAAATGAAAATTAAAGGGTGAAGTTTTGAAGTGTTAAAATTAGTTTTAATTTTCATGTAGTTCTTCTAACGGAAATAATTTTTAAACTTGAAAACGTGAGGTCCCGGGGCCGGGATTGAGAATTTTGTCCTGAGAAAGGTCGTGTGTGGCCAAAATATTGGAATCTGCGTCTAGGACGAGGCGCTCTCTTGACAGACAAGTATCTATTTTTAAACTTGTTAATTCTATCGATCTTTACCTGTTTTTCCTTCTTTTTTCTTCCTTCTCGCCTTATGACTTCTCTGAATCTCGTCCCTCCACTCGTCTACTTGCATAGGCTTCCTTCTTCGTTGGTCGTTGTTTTTCCTGCATTCTGTCACTTTACAACGTACTTTATGACATTTCTGAAGATTTGTCCACTTATTTGGACACTTCGCGCTCGTTAGGTTTCCTTTTATTTGGAAATTTAAGCTCTCCAACAAAGCTACTGTATAAATTTTCTTATGACTGTGGCTTATATTTGTTAGCCCTAGGGAAAGTTATTTCATCCATTCATTTCTCACGATCGCCAATAATTCGTTTTGATGAGTTTTTATCACACAGTAGTTTATGTTCGTTGGCTTGAGACAGAACATTTGAGGCAATTAAAGGGAATTGGGACCGGGAATTTTTTTTTTCGTTCTTGAAAATTTGTTACGTTCATTCACTGAAATGGGAGTGAATTACTTTCGCTTTAAAGGAGTATCCAAACGACGGAAATGGACTCGTCTGTCTTTCAATTCGAAACTTTTCATCCATTTCACGATTACTCACTGGTCTTAGTAACCATCCGTCTTAAAATACAAACGAAATTTAGGTGATATCTGTGAGTGCACTTTTCTTGTTCTCTGCCAACAAAGAGACACATTGTAGCCGGGCGGGGAGGACGTCGGAGGACACACTTTGTCATGGCGATCATTTCAGACACGAAGAAACGCTTTCCTTCTACCATAACACGAATCCATTTCCTCGTGGGGACACACATATATTTCCAAAGCGCTGGGACCATCAGCCTCCGCCTCACGTTCCCCGACTATCCCCACCCGCTGAAACCATCGCCACCTCATGCCATGCCCTTCGCTCAAATGCCATTCCCACGAGCTCCTCCCTTCCCGACACTCCCACTCCCACGGCACTCCCCGCCAATCACGCCTTCCCTCCCGCTGAAACCCACTGAAACCAGCCACGCCCACCTCTTACGTGTCATTCTCGTTTGTCCCACTCTGCCGCCTCCTTGTCCGGTACCTCGGCCTCCCCACCCATCGTACTCTTCTTCCCCGTCTCTACCCACTGCAACCAGCCACGCCCACCTCTTACGTGTCTTCTCTTTTGTTCCACTCTCGCCCTACTTTTCTCGATACCTCGGCACTCCACCCACCATCGTACCCTTCTCTCCCGCCGTCTCTACCCACTGCAACCAGCATTCTCATAGTCTCAACGATGGTCCACTTCCTCGCCTCTTCCCTCCCTCCCCGCCCACTCCCGCCCCCACGCTCTCCCGCCAATCACGCTCTCCTTCCTTCCGTCCTTACCCACTGAAAACACCGTCACCTTCCTGCCATGTCCCATCGCCCAGCATTGACATTTCCTCTTGTTCTCCCCCCTCCTCGCAAATCCCTCGTCCCCACGGCATTCCCGCCAATCACGTCATTCCTCCCGGTGAGCGCGTAGCCCACTTGAAACCAGCCATGGCTCACCTCTCACATGTCACTTGCGTCGCGTTGCCCCCCCGCCCTCCTCTTCCGTGAGGCCTCGGCACTCCCGGCCTATCGCCGTTCTTCTCTCCCTCGTTCCAACTTTTCATTGAAAAACAGTCGCGCGCCTTCTGCCACGCCCACCGCTCACGTCGTCACACTGCCAACCGCTCCTCGTACTCGTCACGGGTGGAGGTCCGCACGACACACCAGCATATCACGTCATCGCCTCTCCCCGTCCCACTCATTGATGCTGCGCCACCTCGTACCTTCCTCGTGCTATTTCCGAATCATTCTCACCCCTCGCCTCACTCACATGCTTACCTCCCCCATCCGCAGTCTCCCTTCCCAGACCACCCCCTACCATTCTCCCCACCTGACGCCCCGCCATTCCAGGAGCGCCGTGATGGCGGGGGGGAGTGGTGGTCGGCTTTGCATCTGCGTATGCGTCCCGGGCCTGCCCTCGCCCGCCGCTGTTACCAGCCGCCGCATATCTTCCAGGCCCTCTCGCGGCCGGTCGCCGTATGCGGGTGCGAAGGCGGGGGCGGGGGTGGGGGAAAGCAGCGTCGTTAGGAAATGCACGCTCCTATCTCGGCTCGTTACGACCTCGCGCGCGGTTCAGTTTCACCCGGGAGGCCTGCGGACGGGTCAGCGCTTCTCCAAGACGCCGCCTCGCGAGATAAGAACCCGGGCACCCCTCTCTCCGGGAGGGGGAATACAAATTCGGTCGGGTTGGTCTCCGCCGCGGCGCCGACGATTCGAAGCGCGGAGCGGCCGATGCGGGCGCAGGCCGTGATAACCGAGGGATACTGCGTGGGCGATGGCGTTTGGAGTGTTGGGTTTGCATTCCCGCGATTGGATTTCTTGCGTTATGGGCTCCCTCAGCACTTCCTCTTGGCGGCAAGTACGGAGCTTTAAACTCTGAAGGTTCGTTCGAAGGAATCGATGAATTGGTACTACTCGCGGTCTAATGGTACCTACGATTTTATTCTCGAAATCCTTCATCCCTGTTACAATTTCAGAGATGAACTCGAAGTCTTGTTTGTATTTATAATAAATAATTTGCTTACAAATTTACTTCAATGGAGGGGAACACGTGGAGCACGTGAATTATAGTTCAATAAACTCCTCAAACTTTAATGTTAATATTATGGTCGAAAAATGGAGTTTGTATAAAGTTCCTTGATATTATACGGAAATATGAGTGATTTTAAGTAGTAATTTTTATTCATAAATTTTGTTACAGTAATATTACAACATAACACCTAAATAATTCTTAAAAATTGAAACCGAACAAAAATTAGTATTCTGAACTGTGAGAACGACTACGTAGAATAATTTGAATTTGACAATTTAGTAAATATGTTGATGCCATTCTTCCCTGTGTTCATAGTTCTTATACAATAGAAAACTACTCTGTATATACTCGCACGTCCAGAAAGATAGTCCTCTTTTGAGAGAAATACGTTTCTAGCACGGAACGTGGAGCACACGCTATTCCACCCCGTAAAAGAGGTGAACGCTCTATTACTAAAATATATTCAGCCAATAGCTCCGAGACATGCACGTGAAAGTTCTAGAGACTTCTTTGCCCGTCGACAAGGCTGTGTATTTTTCAACCGTAACTCTTTCCGTCAGATTGGTACAAATTGTATACCACTGTGCGTTTTTCTGCGCGTTTTTTTCGCAAAGTTAGTCACCGTTTATTCTGCGTATGTGTTGTCGTACGGTAGGCTAATTCATGAACTACCGATATAAGATTGCGGAAAGTACTTCTCAGAAACACCTAAAGATGTCGTATGCATGATAATTGCATGCTCGACACGAATTATGCGGTTTGTTTCCGAGCCTATGAGATATTTTCATGCCAGTTGTTTTGACGATCCAAGGCTCTTGATGTGTAATTGTTGCAAAAGATGTTCCCATGGTCCTGTGCTTCGGAGAGTTAAACAATATTTCGAGTTGATTGAAATCCTTGTGCCCTTCTATTTAATTTGTTCTGCAAGTGTGGTACTTCTGTGTTTTCAATAGTGTGCTGTTGTCGCGAATATTCAATATTACTGTGCCTGGCAACTGCGAGCACGATTACGCGAAACGATACGCATTAATCCAGCTGCAATGCAAACCCATTCAATAATCGCCACATAACTGATGGCGACGTATTAATTATTTTGATAGGATCTATTTAACTTTCATCTGTGATGATTAAATTTTGGATGAAGAACTGCCTGTGATATCGGAGCATCATTTACTCTCGTCGGCAGAATCATGTCTTTAGTTATTTTGCATTTGTGGTAAAACGCAAATATGAATTGTATTTTGTGGATTAAAATCGCCGAAATAATTTTGCATAATCAAATATATTGTCCTGATGAACTTCATTGTGGTTTATTTTCGCATTTCTGTACAAATACATTATGCGTGTGAAAATCGAATCAGATAGATTTGAAATCAATGTAATTGTCACATGCGTCATACTTTTGAAACGAATACAGAATGTCATACGTCGAACACTGGAATAAATATAAACGTATCAGGACTAGCTATGAGAGTAAAAGGAAAATATTTTTAATTTAATTCAATGCACTGTTGATCAGTTTTGTTGTTGTTTTCTCAGGAAAATGTAACTTATTTCATTATAACCTGAACATTTACCTGACATTGGTGTTGTGACACTTGCTCCCAGTTTTAGCGATCAATTAGCGATACTGTCTAAAATGTTTTCTTTGTTTTCCCAAAATAACCCCGTACCCTTATTTTAAAATAGTGTTGTTCTGTTTATTCTACTGTTTGTAGAAGCAATGACTTCATTATTATATTTATTCAATCTACTCGTAATAAAGGAAATTCTAACAAAATTAATTGAACAACCATTTTGAAGCATCTATAATTTATGAGATTCCTCTCAACAACATTCAGTGCCGAATCTATCAAAACATTATTTCTCTAGGTGGTATTTGACTAATATCCATCAGATAGTCCTTTTCGACAAACATTTGCAGATCAAAAATTACCCGTCAGTGATAAAACATATTAAATGATGAAACCAATAAAACCAAAGAATCTTATTCGGATGTTGAAGATATTATAGCGTCTGTCGCCGAGTGACATTACCGATTCCTTTCAATAACATCCTTCTCGCATAAGCCAATGTTTGACCTGTCTTCCCATCGCTTGATGGAAAACCGATAACTCCCTCATTAACTTCACGTTCCGCTCGGTTCGCGCGCAAACATCGCGTAACGAAAATGAAATACGCCCGGGCCAATGATCAGCGCCTCTATTAGCAGCCTCAGGAAGCCGCCTTCATTCGGCTCAACGCCACCTGTTGACGCCTCCTGTCACCAGAAGTAAATTCGCAACAATCAGGGTTATAGGGGAGGGAAAGGAGGGTGAAGGAAGGGAGCGGCGCGGAGGCGCGGAGGGATACCCGGTCGGCGTTTGCGTGAATCTAGGCCGAGCATCATCCGCCTCGGAAATTAATCCCATTTATCACGGCCCTTATTGTCGGCTACTTCCGCTTTTAAAAGCGCCGTCAAACAAGCGCGAACGGCGGCGGGGGCGTGGCGGAGG
>BOPP01000205.1:1742800-1755176 GCA_017312745.1 Gryllus bimaculatus
GGTGGGGTGAGGGCGGCACCGGGCAAGTTCGGGGCCCCAGGCGGCGCGAAGGACGTCCGCGGGCAGTTCGGGGGCGAGGTCGGGTTGCTCGATTAATTTGCATTATGGGAGCGCGTCAAGACGATTAGGGCGCGGTCAGGCCGCGCGGGGCGCCCGCGTCGCCGGATATTGCGCGTGCTCCGGTCCGCCGCCGCCGCCCCGGCCGCTGCTTTCGTTAACGGTCTAATTAGTGGTCGGCGGTCGCGCCCCACCTGCCCGCTGTGCGTGGGGAGGGGGGTTGTAGCTCGCATGACGTGTTGGCGTTTACGGGAAATTCCTGTAAAGCTTCTTGTCCTATGTGGTCATGTACGGCCGTTACAACCCAGCCACAAAGGGATCATATTTGGCAGTTGATTTTGTTGCTACCTCATTCTGTTGCTGATACTAGGGTCAACAGGCTGAGTTTGAGATGTCACAAAACTTCGAAAATATCATGTTTTGTGAATATTTGAGTTTTTCTATGCGAATAGGAAATTAAGTTAAAGAGAAACCAGAATACAAGCCTATCTCAAACATGCATGTTTGCTTCGCATGTTTGAGGAAGTATTTGAAAACTTTATTAAGCAAAACACTGGACACATAGTATAGGTGCTGGGAAATTACGCACCAATTGGTGTAGACGAAAGGAATTCTAATGAATTCTGCCCTGAAATTCTGCGATGTGTCCTTCAATGCATATGCAAAACCTTCCTTTTTCGAACTCTGCTCAATATTACCAATATTTAAATTTCTGACTTTTGCTTACAGTATAATGTCTACTAGGTATGTTGTTACCCGTCCCTGATAACAAGTTGACCAACAATATCAACGAAACGTCTATTGAGACGCAAATGTGTAGAGTAAGAATATAGAAGTCAGATAGTATGTAGTCCTACACAAATTATTTTGCTTAAATGCATGTCCACAGGCACGCTGAACAGTTTGATCTACATACAGAGCTTCAATCACAGTTATAAAATGCAATAATACCGTCCTGTATTCTTTCTATTTTGCGGAGCAGATTAATTAAACTATGATTCTGAGAATAATATATACTGTAATTTATATTAGCAATACTTGTTCTTAATATCCATACATAGAACACGAACGTATAAATATTTAACTTGTGAAAGAATGCATTAAATTTTCTTCAAATACAACTATAATTTTCTGAATTTTGGAATATTCTTGGAATCACCATGGAAATAAGCATACTATTGTACAAGCAATAAAGTCTTTTTTAAAGTATGAGAGAAAAGGAGCATTTTTCTTCGAATCCATGGTGTTGCTTTGTGTCCTCAATCAAAAGAACTGCAGTATATTTCTTTACTATTGCGAATCCCATTTTCACACATCATCTATTACTTCGATAGCAAAGTTATATTTGCTGAGATAGACGTTTGCATCTGACTTACTATGAAGAGAAATATTGTTATTTTAATAAAAAGAATATGTAGTTGAGAAAGCGCAAAAACCAACGATGATAAACATGATACTGCGGTCTCATCGAATATCGGACATATCGTTTATCTTACTTTAGTCCTTTAAAATATTTCTAATTATCCTCTCATTTAGTTGTTTTCTATTTCGTGAATCTCTATTCTCAAATAAATAATTTCAGTTGTATGTTCTCTACGTTTGGCGTGTATTTGAAAAGTAATTTCACAGGCGCTTTGAATGCGTGTTTTAATAAAATAGAGAAAAGAGAACATTGTGTAAAACATCTGTGAGCACTAGAATGAGCTATTTTCTCGCGATCACATTTTGAAGATGTATTCATAATCGGCAACGCTTGCAAAAACCTTCGACCATGCTATGACGCACAGCTATGTAGATTTGCAGAGCAAAATGATATTTTTAGAGCAATTGATTTCACAGAAGTTCTCATGATTCTGAGTAAGTGTGGACGAGACTTTTCGAGTATATCTGTTGGAAATCCTAGAGTATAAACTTTACTTGGAGGATCCACTGCGACTCGTTTCGTTTCTTTCTAGATCTTTCTTCGCTCGCTTCTAGCATTTCGACTGGATGAATTTAGCTGAGAGCTAGCGTCCGCTGAGACTCTGACGAGGATGTTCTAGGGTTTGAGGCTCGACGGTGGCGGATTTTCGACATTGGCCAAATATTCAGGTAGAGTTCAGCCTGTCTGGCAGAGCGCATAATTCTATCGGCCGGCTGCTCTGATCGTTTGGTTCTTCAATACCAGGCGAATGTCAGAGCAGTACCTTAATAAACAGGCCACGGTGCGCGCGCGGTCGATAAAACTGTTTGGTCTTGATTGTCGGAGACAAAAGTTATCATGATTCAAAGATTGGAGAATATTCTAATACACCGGAGGATATTCGCCTGGTCTGCACTGCAGAAAATATATTACCGTCGAAGACTTTATTAATGAAATAACGGACGCACGTAAAACTCACAGAAACATCAGTGGGTACTGTCATATTTGCAATTGAATTTTAATCTTCATATCATCTCTAAGTCAAGACTAAAAGTACAACATTCTGGAGCTTATGAAAGACATTGCCAAGCATCTGATATACTGAAATGCGTCTCTACGCAAAATTACATTAGAAATAGTTCATGACATTGAGGAGAAAACGAGAGTATTTTTTCTTCTACCTGAAAAGACCCATTCTGTAGTAACGTGCATTTTGCATGATATCGCCGTTTTGTGGGTCTTGTTCAGCGGCTAATAACCCCACGCCGTATGCCACGTGCCGCGCAGATCCAATGTGGCGCCCACCCCCTCCCCCATCCCTGTGGCCTGCGAGCCGCCCTAATGTGTGTGCTGACGTGTTCCACGGGGAGGCCTAAGGCCTGACGTTGACAGAGGCGACGGCAAAGTTCGCTTTGCGGTCAACGGAGAGAGAGCCTGCTGTCAGGTCTCAAGAAGAAGTCGCTGGAACATACTTCTTTTTGCACGTTTCGGCCCTGCTGCAGAATTTCTGCGCTGCCGGTCCGGAGGTTGCTTTTTTGTAAAACTTAACAAGAGGATGGTATTCTGGACTGGAAGGGATGTTACGTGCTGTTAGCGGCTTGTTGATAATGATCTCTAGAGCTAATTCACTTCTTTTGTTTTTCTTTCTTTCCGCTTATTTTGCTTTACAGAGATTGTAATAAATTTCATTACAATTTAAACCCGGCACAAAAAGTAAATAAATAAAAAATTTAAGACATTGTTATGTCTTCAAAAAATCACATTCATAAATTACGATGATTCATTTTGTTACAAAAATAGTTCTTTACTGCCGATTTACAAAATTTTACAGAATAATAATTTATACAAGTGTCATATATACAAAATGTAAGAGTATCACATAGGTATTGATCATTCAGCCCTATCATTCATGTTTTCTCATTTTATAAGAGTAATGATACCAATTTCATGAACTTTTAGTGAGTGAGTTTACTGAATTTCTTTATATATTACCACTTTTTGTCTCCATAGAAGTAATTGAAAATGTGAAAATAGCTACGTAAATAACAGACACTAAAACAAATTTGAAGTTCTTCCTAAATAAATTCTCCAAAATAAGTTAATGTAGTGTCAGTTATTTCAGTTTCTCGTACTGATACCACTTCATTAGTTGAACGATGACGATATTGAATAATAAAGAATTATATAAAAATATAATAATTTAATAATTACCATTATTAGTACATCTTCAAATACTACGTGTGTTTTCAAGTAGTATAAACTTTGGGTCACAAAAAAGTAGAACCTGTATCAGTGTTATAAAGTAGTGTAAACTTTGCAATCAGATTGAAGTAATACAATCAAACCAAAATATACATTTATTTGCAAACAATATGGAAATGTATATATGAATTTTTATGAGTGAACTTCCGTGAAATTTTTTTTATTAGACATTCCTATTACGTTAAACTAAAAGGAGACCTAAATATGTTATGTCGAAACTTATTGCTTATATAGATTACATGTAATACTCAAAGCAATATTCAGTTTCAAATTCCACATTTTCAATTTTCGGAATTTGCTTTATCCCGTGCTTAGCGCGTCGGCAAACAGATGCCTCGCCACCGCTGTGATTAATGAAATCAAATTTACACTGATGATTGCGCGCGCATCGGTTTGAAATCCTGTCCGTCATGAAAACGGCAAGTTTTAGCACCCACGATTGTGAATGCGACGACAAGCGTATTGCGTATCCCGCAAACATCGTTAGCACGGGCGCGCGCACGTTTCCCAGGAGTTTTTGGTGGATCCTTTCGGCGCTCGCGAATCGGGCCAACACCCATTTCTGCCACCTGACGCACCACGCGATTATCAAACGGCGAAATTATCCCCGCAAATATGGCTCGCCGGGGGCAGTTTTGCGCGGCGGCGCGCGGACGTGCGCGGGCACGAGCGAGCACCGCCCCCCCCGCGCAGAGGGCGGCGCGCGTTAATTAAAGCGACAGGTTCCGACTCACGTTCCCTGCTGTCCACTCGGGTGGGGGAACGTCATATATTGTCGTTTCTCTCTCTCTCTCTCTCTCTCTCTCTCTTCCTCTCTTTTCCTCTCTCTTCCTCTCTCATCCTTTCTCGCCAACTCTTTTTTGCCACTCTTTTTCATCGTCTCTTTAACTTCTCTGATCCTGTCTCTCTCTCTCTCTCTCTCTCTCTCTCTCTATCTATCTATCTTTCGCATTTTCCTCTTCGCATCTCCCTCTCTCTCTCTCTCTCTCTCTCTCTCTCTTTCCTTCGCTTCCTCTCCAGCACTTTTTATTACTCTCTCGTCCTCTTTTTCACTTTCTCTCTTGCCTTTCTCGCTCTCCCTCTTGCTATCGCTGACAGTCTCTCTCGCGGAGTCTCTCTCGTTGACACTCTCCGGCTGACACTCTCTGTCGCTGACAGTCTGTTATTCACACATTCTCTCGCCCTCTCTCGATGTCTTTCCCTCGCTGAATCTTTCTCTGAATCTTACCCTCTTTCTCTCGCTCTCTCCCTCTCACCTCTCCCTCGCCCTCTCTCTCGCCTTCTCCCTCGCCCTCTCTCTCGCCCTCTTCCTTACCCTCTCTCCCTCTCGCTCTCTCCCTCTCGCACCCCTCATCCACTCTCGTCTGTTTTCTCTCCCTCTCGCTCTCTCCTCGCTCTCTCCTCGCTCTCTCATCCTTTCTCGTCTGTTTTTCTATCCCTTGTTATCACTCTCTCCCTCTCTCTCACCCCTCTCTCTCTCCCCTCTCCCTCCCCCTCTCCTAACTACCCTCCATCGGTCTACCTGCCTACAAAACAGTCTTAACAGCAGGTTCTCAGTCCCCATGCACTCCAACCTCCCACACACGCGGATCACTCTACATCCGCCGCCTTCCGCCCTCTGACCTCCAACCTCCGCTCTTAGCACTCCGCCTTCTGCCCTTCGCCCTCTGCCCGTCGCCCTCCGCCCACATCCTCCGCCCTTCGCCCTCCGATCTTCGCCATAGTCCTCCGCCCTCTGCCCTCTATGCTCCGACCTCCGACCTCTATCCCCCAACCACCGCTCTTCGCTCTCCGCCCTCAGCCCTCAAGCCTCCGCCTACTACCCTTTGCCCGTCATCCGCCCTCTACCCTCCGCCCTTCACCTTTTGCCCTCCGCCTTCCGCTCTCCGCCCTCTGCCCGTCACCCTCCGCCCACTGTCCTACATCCTCCGCCCTTCACCCTTCGATCTCCGCCTTTAGCCCTCCGCCCTCTGCCCTCTATCCTCCGACCTCTGACCTCTATCCCCCAACCACCGCTCTTCGCTCTCCGCCCTCAGCCCTCAAGCCTCCGCCCACTGCCCTTTGCCCGTCGTCTGCCCTCCACCCTCCGCCGTTCACCCTTTGCCCTCCACCTTCCGCTCCCCGCCCTCTGCCTTCCGCCCTCTGCCCTCTGCCCGTCACCCTTCGCCCAGCGTCCTTCGCCCTCCAACCTCCGCCCTCCAACCTCCGTCCGCGGCCCATCACTCTCTTCCCTCACCTCTCCATACTCCACCCTCCGCTCTCCACCCTCTACCTCCGCTCTCAATTCCCGCCTTACTCCCTCAGCTCCCCGTCGCCCGATCCTTCCGTCGTCCGCATAGCGTCTCCGCTCAGCCGCCCTGCGCCCTGCACCACGTCCTCTCCTCGCGACGGCGTTTGCGCACGGGTTGGCGGGCGGGCGGGCGCGTTCTTTCGCCCTTTATGGCGCCCGCGGGGCCGCGCCGCGCTATCTGCTCCCCCGGCACCTCGTCCGCCAGGCGGCGCTCGTAACCGCGACATCAGCGCCGCCGCGGCCGCACAATTAGCTTTACAAACGTCGTCTCCACCGCCTATGCCGTTTCCCACCTCCTTGCCACCCACTCCACTACTTACTTAGCTATTGATGTTGCAGCAGTTCATACTTTCTCGCGTTATTTGTAAATTTTGTAATTTTGGAAAATTCCGATATTTCAACGAAAATAAGACCTGCGTCGTTCTTAAGCGTTTTTACGCTATCCAAGGAAAAAGTGTAATGAAAAAATCTACGAAAATTTTGAATATTTTGATGAGGCTTCATGATAAGTACCCTGAAAATTTTAAATATCCGCTTGAAACTCGCTGGTACTCGGGTTTATACTGATCGATCAGGTAATATCAACTTTGGAGAAAATCGCCCGATCGGCCCTAAGTTGATCAATATCAGGCATTCAGCCAGACGTTTTGCTGTCAATTGAATTTTCGGTGTTAAGGACTCACAAAACATGGATTCTTACTACACGTCTGAGAGGAAATTATTTTCTACATGTATTTTGTCCTTACCAGACACCCAACAATAAGTTGTATGTTGAAAAATCGACGATATTCGCTTAACGATTACAGTACTTTCTCTTTACTATTTATGTAGCGACTTCACTGTGCTATTTATGTGATGCGACTTCAATTTTAATTAGCATACCAGTTTACCGTTTCTCGGTGCCATGATAGAACGTGTTTACGAATATTGGTTATGTTTTCAAAGTTTTAGAATCATTACAATGAATTAAATTTATTACTGTAAACTTAGCAGAAGTCGTGATTAACTGCAACCTTTCTCGAAACAATTCTATTAATTCTGACAGGAATAAAACATTGTAGCCAACTCCTATTAATTTTTGGACAACTTGCCTTGGAAAAAAGCTTCCACCAACGAAGTATTGAAAAATTTTTTTATCAACTTCAGTATTAGATTTCTTTCTTCAAATTGAATATTTGTTTATTTACATATGATACTTCTTATTTTAGTAAGCTGTTAGGACTCACTCAAAGAATACAAATGTATGAAACAGGGCAAGTTGATGGAGTTTTAAAATTCAATTATAGAAATTCATAATCATAATGTAAATCTACAAAATTCGTAAATGTGGAAATAAGAATCTTCCTCCTCACAGTCGACACTGTAGCTTTTAAGAGCACCTCGTCTATGTGAGCTATCTCCAGGCAGTTGTTTATTCATAAAGTTTACCGCTGAATGTAATTTGCAGCTTTAGTTAAGAGAGCATGTAATTTCCGCGGCTGTTGACTTAATACTAGTTCAAAGTATTTTTAAAATTCTCATTGCTCCAATAGAAACCGGACTTTCAAACCCTTTTTACAGCCGATGGTTTGAGTAGCCATCGACAGGAGGCATCTAGCCAGGTGGCCGCTTTCAGAAAGCAAACGCAAGAGGGTTGGCCGCTATCCGCAGCGCGTCTAGTTATTCTCTGAGGACACACTACGCCCCTTTATAGCATTCGCAGATCGCGCTGTCCATTCCTTCCCCCCTCTCCCCGCCGTCCTCCTCCTCCTCCTCCGTCCTCACTCGTCCGCAGAGCTCTGCCGAGCAGCGGCGCACAATTGCATTACCTCCGCGCGCATAAAATATCCCCCTCTTTATGCATCCGCACAACTTGGAGCCTCGCTGCTAGCCGTGTCCGGTATTTACCGTTTAAATTCCGCCTTTAAAGTCGTGTTCATTCCAGCGTAGAGGCAGCGATGGCTGGCCCCTTCCTGCACCCCCCCCCACGCTCGAGCCGCTAACGCGCTTGGCAGTTTCTTTCTTTTTTCTTTTTCTTCTCCTTTTTTGTATCAAAATGTAAAGAATAAAGTATTCATTCGAGAAGCGGCGGCAGCGCGCCGCCAGGTTGCGGCAGCGTCGCGCCAGCGCGCGGCGGCGGCGGCGGTGGTGTGGCTTGTACGGCGCAGCATAATAAGATGACCTCTTTGTAACGAGATCATGAGTAAGAGGGGGGAGAGGAGGTTTATTTAAAGCGTGGGTGGACGGGCGGCGCTGGAAGGCAAAAAAGGAACGGCCGGCCCTCTATTTGCGCTGACGTTAAACACTCGAGTAATTCCGAGGAGCAGAGTGACGCTGTGGAATACGAGCTGAGGGGGCGGTGAGGGCAGTGGAGGCGATGAGGGCGGTGGCGGTGTGAGGGCGGTGGGGGCTATGGAGGTGGATGTTGCCGTGGAAGGCGGCGGGGGGGGTGGAAGAGGCGGCGGGAGCAAAAGAGGCGGCGGGGGCGGGTGGGGGTGGTTTGGAAGCGGTTGGGGGCGTCTGGGTGGGTGATAGAGCGTTGCGGGAAAAGAGCAGCAAATTGCAGGGGCAGTTGTGGAGGCGTTGGAGAGGGATGCACTAGTGGCAGGGCACCAACGAACCAGTTGAAGTGGGACAAAGGTGCGAGGAAGCAATTCGCTATGAAATGAGAAAGTGAACAAAGTCAGTGTAGGCGACACAAAGGAGGACACATTGAAGCAAGAGAAAGACGAATCACGATGAGAAGCTCTTTGTGAATCAGAAATTCGCAAAATAATAGTACAATAAAAGAAGAGAAATAATGAAAAAGAAACCTTTTAAAATCGTACGATGCAATGGTGATTTGCATGTGCACTGTTAGATGAGACTCAAGACTGAAAGAAGTGAAAAGAAGGAAGTTCAGAGCGAGAGACAAAAGTTTGAACGCAGGGAAATAAAAGACTTTCAGGAAAAAGCAATGGGGAAAATTACAGTGTCTGTTAGATATTTGATCTAGTGTAAAAGAGTCCAAACGTCATGAAATTGATTGATGAGCCGAAAAAAAAACTGGATTAGCTTACTAAAATTTATGGAATATTGGTGCGAATCAAAACAAAACATATTTAATCAAATTACAAGAGACGCGGGAGTCGATAACAGACACGCTGGAATCACTTGAGAAATGTGATGAGTCAAAACATATAAAACGAGAAGATAGGATACGGAACCAGCGTGGAATAACATAACTTTTACATTTCCTTTATCTCTCACACATTACTTCTACCCTGACTATTGTCCATACTTACTGGAATGTCGCCACACTGCGACAGTCCTGTTTTTTTTTCAACCGCCAATATCCCATTTGTATCACAATCTCATGACAAATATTATACCTACACCCTCGTGTCCTTCCCTGTTTCTTCCAGCGTCACCGCCAACACAGCAAGTGCCGGTTTTATAATCCCCCCCAGGGCAGCGGCCTCGCATGCTATCCCACCCCGCGGGCCGTCGCGCAAACGACAGCAAACTCCGTGAATGTCGCTCGCCGTGCGGCTGGCGTCCAGCAGCGAACCGCCTTTTATTCCCGCGCTGAAATTGTTACTGCGATTTCAAATCTAATGGGTGGTTTAGTTAGAAGCGCTTGGAGATTTACATGACGACTTCCTGCAGCATTCATAAGCAAGAGAGCGTTACTTTTGAAATACCGCGCTGTTTTCTGCTACTCCGGCGGCAATAGTTGGCGAGTAAATGTTAGCATTTGGATCTTGTTAGCTCGCCAGTCTGCCCGCAAAGCAGTAAACGAAGGGGGAGGGGGGGAAATTAAATAAATGAGAACATGTCGACCGAAGAACGCCATTCATTAGGTTAGGCTCCTTTAAGCCGAACGCAGGGTGGCCCCGTAGTGCGATAAAAGATGCATTGGCCTCGCTACAGTAACGGTCGTAAAGGGCGTTAACGCCGAGTTAGGGGGGGGGGAGGCGGCTCGTTGCAGGAATTCTCGGAGCTGCTCCCGCAAATTAGTGCCGTGACTGTTGTGGCTGTACGTGACCTTGGGTGTAAATATCGCGATACTAGAGCTGTGACGGTTAACGCGTTTGCGGTTATGGTGCGTTCAACCAATCGGAGCGCGTGTTGCGGCGCGCGAGATGTCAAAACGTGCCGCTGATTCGCTACAGTTCATTATTGTGTTCGTCAACAAATCATAGTGTTAACGACGGTAGTTTGCAGCGTGTTCTAATGTCACGGGGGTGCAAATCATAGGACAGTTTTAGAAATACAAGGAATGGGGAGTGTTATTGCCCGTACATGCAAGAATGCTGTAAAAACTTTGCAGGTTACCTAGAAAATAATATTTTGAAGAAATGAATGTTCACTATGATCCGCTGCATCAAACAAGCAGGTTAACCATAGTCGATGACAATTTGGCATAAATAAAATCTTCTACCATGTAATGCAGCCATATATAAGGATAATTGAAATAAAATTTTATATTTCCATTTGAGTTGATAGTGGTAGATTTTGTAAACCAACAACCAGATAAAAGTATTCTAAATGCGATTACGTACATGTCTTTCGTCAATTATATTAAAATGCAGTTTGCCGCGTAAATTGTTAAATAAATGTTATGAAAATAGTATAATGAATTAATAACAATAGTAACTTATAAATAAGGGGGAAAATACATGATATTTCTTGACGTGTCATCCCTAGGGCAAAATTACACTGAGAGGAAAATTTCTGTCCCGAGGTACATACGCAGTTTTTTTCTCTCCGTCCGTAATATTATCGTTAGAAACAGATTTAAAAAATAATATTATATAGGATAATTGCATTTTTGGGGCACGATGCCGTGACTCCAGCGCATTGTACTCGTTGTGCATCTCAGTTGTAGAATGTAAACAAGAAAGAAAACATGATCTTCTTGGGCAACAATTGTTTCAGTTTCCTGCAGCATGGTGAAGTTACAACTGGCTATTGCTTCCTTACTTTCAAATTATTATTATTATTATTATTATTATTATTATTATTATTATTATTATCCGCTCTTCGAAGACAAGTGCATTTTTAATGTAACTTATGTTAGCATTTGGTACTTCAAATAGCACAAGCCACCTTTTTCCACCACCGATCAAACGGCATTTATTAGAAAAACCGAAATAGAAGCTTACCCATTTTCAAGAAAAAGGAAATCTATAAAGCTAGAAACAATTCTATTATCACTGATGCATCAATAGCTTAGCAAAATGGTGATTTTCACCCAAAGAAGAGTTCTTGTAACGCTCTTGTCTATATATTTGATGCTTATTTCTTGACTAAGTGATTAGTCGTTATCAATTAGATTACTTGTTGTAGGCAATACGGGAATATATTTCAAATTTGATTATTAATACATGATAACAGTAACGAGAAAAAATTGTTTGCATTATTTCTTTCATTTCATTTTTAGTAATTGTTCTTGTCTGTTCCCAAACAACACAATATGTAGAGCAGTAAAAACCATTCTTAATTTAATTGATGAGATTGAAAGAAAGGTATATTGCAAAGATTCGTACTTTATTCCACGCACCATTTGTAACTCACATATCCGCAAATTATAAATATAATTTAATCTCATCAAAATTCATTCTCATAAATCCCAACGGGTTTTGTATTTTCTAAAATTAATTATGTATTAAACAGAAAATTTTATGAGGGTTAGTCAGACATTTTGGTGAAAATATACAGTAAACGAAAAATGGATCAAACACTACTCTGAAACTAATTTGTATTATAACGATGTAAAATTTGCAACAATTGTGTAACTCGCATGTTTTAAAATAAAACCCACAGTGAAGAAAAAACAAATAAAGAAACAAAAAAACAAAAACAAAAAACAAATAACATCAATTAAAAACAAAAAAAATAAAAAAACAAAAAACATAAAAACACATTAAAAAAAACAAACAAAAAAATAAAAAACAAAAAAACTTCTACCTGCAAACCGCAAGGTAAGAATGCTGTCCGCTTGGGAGAATTCCCCACTCAGCCGTCTTCACTATTTAGCGCACGACCTATTGCCCCAGCGGTGACCCCTCATTCCCTGCGTTTGGCGCACGACAAAACCCGTCTCCGGCCGACCGCAATATATTACTGCCCACCTCACAAATCTCACAGCTCTCACGCTCCCCCTCCTCCCCCACGACATCCCCCAGGAGAGACCCAGCCATAATCCTTCCAGGACTGCGGCATCGGATTTCATCTCCTAAATCTATAATCAACGCGAGCGCAGCGGGGGGGGAGAGGCGTTTTTCGCCGGAGAGTCCGTCAAACGACGCGGAGGCGAGCGTGTTTTGTTCCCGTCGGCTTCGACAGGCGAGCCCCCCACCCCCCACCCCTCCACCCGTCCAGCCCACGCCACATGTGTGATG
>BOPP01000205.1:1755201-1783798 GCA_017312745.1 Gryllus bimaculatus
GTGTGGATCGCGCCGCTAGAGCTTCCCCTGGTGCGCGGCGCGGTGACAAAAATTAGGAACGCGCGCGGTTGGCCGGTAGGGGACGGACGACTGCGGAATGAAAATTTCGGACTGGTGGCGCCGGCGGCGATTGCCGATGGCGTGCGTGGCGATGGGCGTGCGCGGCGGCGGGTGGCGCGCGGCGGGCGGCGTGGCGGTGGCGGTGGCGTGAGCGGGAGCGGAGGCGAGGCGAGCGGAGGCGAGCGGCAGGCGGGCGGGCGGGGGCGGGGGCGGGCGGGGGCGCGGGGGCGGTGCGGTGGCGGTGGCGGTTGGCGGGGGGTGAGGTGGCCGTTGCGCGGCGGGCGCGTTGCGCTAAATGAGAATGGCGGGGCTCGGGGCATCGCGGGCGAAGGCAGCGAAATGATGGATCGAACGCTTACTGGATTCGCCCACCGCGCGGAGGCGGCCCCGGTTGGACGCCCACAGAGGCGCCAATTGGAGTGGCTCGGGGGCAAGGAGCGGCCGCATGTACGCAATGTGAACTCAATGCCTGAGATGACTAGAACGAGTTTGAGGGCCTGAAACCAATAACAACATTATTTATGGAATTCATGTGCACGTTGTAAATTATTATATATTTAATGTGTATACCGTAATTTATATTCATTGAAATGTAAATGTATATAATATATATAATATATAATATATATTATATATATATATATATATATATATATATATAGAGAGAGAGGAGAGAGAAGAGAGAGAGAGAGAGAGTTCGATTAATTGAATTGGTTAGTGATTTCGGAGCTCGTCAACTGCAAAAGATCAATTAGTCCCGTAGGTTTCCCTGTCCGAGACAATTCCATCTTGCGCTGTGTGGTGACCAGTGTTTAGCGATCACTCTGCTGACCTATTGAAATTCCGCCAAATGCATATTTTTTTCTCTTTTAAAGAGGCCAAAAAATGCCGAATCGATGGCAACCATGCCTTACAATTTTCTGTATCCACACACAGACAATATTCCAACTTGCAGAGGTTTACATTCATTAAACCATTTTAAAATTTCAGTTTAGATAATAGTTAAAATATTGATCAGTTTTCGCAGATTACGTCTTTTTCTAAAATGAGGAAAATATTTGCTGTTTGGATAAAAATAAGAAAGTATTGTTGACGGCTTCTCAGCTCTTGTTCTTAAACACCTCAATATTTTCAAGATTTTTAAATACTTCTTACCTTTCGTTTAAAAATTCTGACTGTTGCGGAGTGGATACAATTAAGATCTTTCAATCATTTATGCAAAATTGAAGCCCTACGAATTTCCTAAGGAATAAAACTAATGTAAGAAGTTTAACGATTTAGTAAAAATATTTCTGCGTTCTTTCCATTCTTCGATTTTAATAGCGCCAATTAGCTATCATCCCTTACTGCCTCCCAAACGACTTTCCCCAATGCGATCTTTTTTTATCCCTGTTTTTTTATTTTTTGCTTACTATCTTTTCATGGAACATTATTGTATGCTGAAATTGTGTAAATATGGACCTTATCTTGCAATGCGTCTCTGAATAATTGCTGAAAGATTAGTTAACATCCACGTGGAATGTTATGGCAAAGAAATTGAACTTGGTGATAATTGGTTGAGAAAAATTACCAAAAACCATTAATTTGCTTACGAGTGTTCCGCGTTAAAAATGTTAAGCATATCTATATTATCCAAGACTATCCTGACGAAGCCGCGTACTCTCCTCGTCGTGACTGACGTTTTTGCGGCCTTCCTTAGAGGCTACGGCAGTATGCCTTTTGTTGTTTGTTTGTCTGTAGGTTCCGAGTGAGGCCACAATATGTGTGACTTAAACGTCAGCCATGGACGACAAAACACAGCTCGACCCGGATAGCCTCGATGAATACCAACGCCGGCCCACGAAGCCTATACAAGTGCATTGTATTATGTGCCATTTGACATTATGTAGAAAGCTGCTATTCGAAAGGTTTTTTTAAAATTTTCTTTGACTCTTTGAATGGCTTTGAAATTGATCCAAGTTTTTCAGCAAAAATACATTTATAGTATTTTTTCTTGGATAATACCAATGTGTTTCTTGAAAACGTATTGACATCAACATCAACTGTACTAACGTTTATACTAAACGAAAAAAATTACAAACCGCTATTAACGTTTTAATGTTTAGTATTTAATTTTTATAAGCATTAAACAAAATATACTTATTTTTCTTTTAAGTGATGAGTATATTAGTTAATTTCTTTATTAGAAACTTTTTTTGTTCCTGAAATCTTCAGGGCGTGTTACGTGTTCCGAGTCGCTTGCGCTACCAAAGGCTTCGTATATTTTCAACGCCAGGCAAGCCCCGCCGCCAGCCAGCTTTCGTCTGATTCAATATGTAGCTACGTTCGGAATAATGTATAACTTCTCTCTCATTCCAGTAAAATCTTAAGATAGTAAATGCCAGATGTTAAAAGTAGGTTCGCACCTTCCCGAAAGGAAACATAGGCTATATCGTTCCTTTTCGACTTCTTCCTCGACGAATTCTCTGCATTGTAAGCGATGCTTATATGTCTCTTCTTTGAGTGGAAAGTGACCTTTAAAATAGATCGTGTGTGCACCTGGGATTAAGAGCACAGAACCAACCGCAAATGCATATGAACTTTCCAGTTCCATTTCGATTAATGCACTTCATTTGTTTAACCTGGGGGAAAGTGGGAAAGTGAACATTTGATGGCTTGACAGCATCATCCGCAATAGGCTGTATCGTTCCGTACCACAAAACCATCATACTCTATATTCAGCCTCATGCATTACGAATGTTGTAATGGACACATCAAATAATCTTTCTTATCACGTATTTTTACTGGAAAATGACCGGAATAAAATTATTGATATAAATGTTGCTTTGCAATGACATTAACAGTTTAAAAGTGTGAATACGGAACCATATTCTTATTTTCTAAATACTTTATTTCATGTTTTAATAACTTCTTTTAAAGAACTTTGCATTATAAACCAGTTACCCAAAAATATATGATGAAACATTTTTTCCTGATAAAAAGAATTGACGTTAGTAATTCATTTTTCAGTGAATATAAAGTATATCACTGAAAGTATTACCATTCCTGAATTTATTTCCTTTTCACTTTCAGCCAGAAACACTAACCTTCCCGTGAAATATGATCTGCAGCACTCACTACATTAGATTCTGTATCTTTGTCATCACTTTAAAACTCTTCTCTCGTTCTCTAAACTCATTTTCCTTCCAGTTAAATTAGGAAGTGAAATACATGTAAGGAAAAGTGGTGAGATACTTAGTGAGCGTAGTGTGCTCAGTATTTATATCCGGTGGACTCAGAAGGCCTAGTTCGGTGCCACTGCGCCTTTGCGAAATGTTGTATGGGAGCTCAGTCATATTACGTAGCTGTCCGGTGACGCCGTCGTTCCAGGGCGAAGGTGCCTACGTTTCGGTCGCCATTCTGCCGACCTTCCTCAGCAGCGTATTAAATAAGTGTGTAATTGAGAGCGTAGGCTCTCTCCGGCCGGAGTCAGTATTAACCTAGGCTGTCCGGGTACGCCGCGTCCATGGCGAAGGGCCCTTACGTTCCGTCGCCATTCTGCACCTTCTCTCAGACGCTAATAATAATTAGTGTGTGAATGAGACTAAGGCTTCCTCGGCCGAGTCAGTATTAACTAGGCTGTCGGTGACGCCGGCGTCCATGGCGGAAGGTGCCTACGTTTCGTCGCCATTTCTGCGACCTTCCTCAGAGCTAATAAATATAGTGTGTATGAGAGCGATAGGCTTCCTCGGCCGAAGTCAGTATTAACTAGGCTTAGTCCGGTGACGCCCGTCCATGGCGAAGGTGCCTACGTTCGGTCGCCATTCTGCGACCTTCCTTCAGAGCGTATCAAATATATGTGTATGATAAGCGTAGGCTCTCGGCCGAGTCAGTATTTACTAGGCTTCTCCGGGTGACCGCCGCGTCCATGGCGAAAGGTGCCTACGTTTCGGTCGTCCATTTACTCGCAGACTCTATCCTACATGGCGTTATAATGCGGATGATGTGTAACGTAACGAGTTCACAATGGCTTAGTTTCCGCGGCCGTCTATCAACTTTCTATTGGACTCGTTGACCGGATGACGTGCGCTCATCGCGAACGTGACCGGATCGAATTCGGAGTCTAGGCCATCTGCGACTTCACCTCGGCGATGTCCGAGATGTTGCGCCATAATATGGGGCATTGAGATTTCCTCTGACCAGTGGCGTTGCTGTGTCGAGCCAATGTCGTCAAAGCCGTGTGTATAAATCCCGCAATTATTGTATCAACGTCAGAGCTTCACCATGCATTGCGACAGACATGAGTACAGCTCTCGAATAAATGTGAATGATACGGCTACGCATATTATTACATTTTCTATTTTTATTCCTCATGTTTTCGGTATGCCTCTGCTCCATTATTTGAATTCCTCTCCTATCTGCAGACGTAGTTAAATATTTTGTGGTGACATTGTTTCGTATATGAATATTGAGAATAACATCTGCTCATAGCTGACTCTTACAAGATCTTTTTAGACATTTAACAGCATAAACATAACCGTTTCGGAAACTTATAATTTCGGTTATTTGCGTGATATGGACCCTTGTCGTCCTGTGTTGCGCTTATCGTGCATTCACGCTAATCAAACTGAACATGGGAAGGAAGGTGCATATAGCTTCGCCACAATAAGACGCATAGCTAGTTCAAAAAGTGCTTGAATTACCCGAGAGCTACCACCCCTTGCAGCAGCGTGCCGTCCACACGAGTTCGGGCGATTTTGAGAAAGTTGTCGAAAGGAAATCTTGTCGTACTCCGCAACAGAGCTACCGACAGGCCGTAAAAAGCAAGAGAAACTCGAGGCTCAAGGCTGTAGCCTACAATGAAGAGCGGCACCTGCGCAACGCCAGATATGTGCAGAGGGTTGTCTCAGCATGTTTCGAGCTACTGGCGGACCCCCGGCGCGTAGATAATAGAGTCGGTGGCTCGTTTGCTTACACAAGGCCAATCAATGAAATTGCACGCGTGACAAGAAATCTTATAGATGTGTGGAAGTGAACATGTACTCAGAATATCGTGGAGAAAATAATATCAATACATAAGTCACCTCCTCAAATAATAAATCCGATGAACGTAAAAAAAATCGAAATAAAGTTTTGAGAAAAAAGAACCAATTAATTAACATGTGTATTAATTAGATTTTGGGCTGCACAATATGGAGATGTGTCTGTACAAAAAAAAACTGAAGTAAAAACTCAGTACTTGCAACATAAATTTTTAGTTCTTTGCAGATGAAACCA
This sequence comes from Gryllus bimaculatus, assembly GCA_017312745.1. Taxonomy (NCBI): domain Eukaryota; kingdom Metazoa; phylum Arthropoda; class Insecta; order Orthoptera; family Gryllidae; genus Gryllus; species Gryllus bimaculatus. Next base: position 1,760,518 of record BOPP01000205.1, read on the forward strand.
TACTACAATGTACCTCTGAAATACACGCCACCAACTCGATTTAGATCCACAGCGACGTGAGCGATCATCCCTCGCAGGCTTCATTTTCGTCGCAATGACTAAGCAACCAGAGCGAAGCGCCCTTTATGTTCTAGAAGATCGTTGGGGATCGAACTCAGCACCAGGGAAGTCTGCGCGTGTGCGGAGGCGCACACCAGAGCCAACTAGAGCAGCCTGGCTCCAGGGCTCAAGCGGTGGCTCGCAATGCCGTGGCCTGGCCGTCGCCTTTACTCACCGTCCTGATACACGTGCGATATTCGCAGGTAGCTAGGTCGCAATCAGTCGCTTGTTGGAGGAGAATTCTAGCGGACCGGCTGCTCTGATCGTAGTTTTCTGTGTGTCGACATTCAGGCGAATGCCGAGCAGTACCCTAACAAACGGGACACGGACCACACGATCATTCCTCCCCTTTCTTCGGATGTCCTATTCCATCACCCTTACACTTCACTTACACATACATGCATCCCACTACCACACACACAAGCAGGAACCAATCGGAGAGTTTAGTGCCTGTCTTGTTTGGGGCGGTGCCCCGCTGTTGGCAGATACTTGGTTGGGAAACACCTGCTAGCTTGACGGTAGGTCGGCGCCGGATCTTGCCGTTCGAACGGAGCAGACCACCTTCATCTCCCGAGGAAAAAACATGCACCACACTTCTTGGACTAATTGAACATCGTTGTGACGCGCCTAGAATCACACAACCAACCAAACTAACCAACCATCGGCCAAAAGAGGAGGGTGAATCAGCAGAGGTGCGTGGGCGACGTACGAGAGGACGAAGGCGTTGGTTGGCCGGGAGAAGGAGGGTGGGAGCAGATGCGCGACGCGCATCGCCGCCGCCAATCAGCCGTCTTTTGTTCTCGCTGATTATGCCCCTCTCGCCGCCGTCTGCCTTCCGCCGCCTCGCCCGCCCCGCGCGCGGCCCGCGCTCCGCCGCGCATCGGGAAGCCGCTTTTGAAGCGCTACGTTTACTGGAATATTCCTTGCTGCGATTCGTTTTGTCGCCGCGCTCGAGTGGCGTCCCGCTGGCTGCGGACACCGCCGCGCGCAGGGGTCTTGTGCAAGAGAAAACGAACAACATGAGAAAAAAAAAAAAAACAACGATTCAAGAAGCACGTTTGAAATAAACAAGAGCGCGCAAATACAAGTGATGGACTTGGAGGACTACGATATTCAAGCGTACAAAGATCTCTCGCTACTCGAACAACTTAATATCTTCAAATTGTTCACTGAGTGTTAATGTTACTTGACACGGAACGTTTCAGAATATAATAAAATAATATATTCAACAGAGTTTGAGTATAATTGAAGATGTGATTTTAGCGGGGAACTTTTGTGAGTATGCTCACAATCCATAATATAACAATATCTCAGAGTTTGTCTCTTTTTCTACAGAGGCCTTCATTTTCAAAACACCGGAGAGATGCTTAGACATCAACTGATGTCAAGTTGCAGTGTCTCTCACCGAAAGGTCTCTGCTTTCGTGTCGCAACTCAGCCAGACTAGCTCTGTCAATTTTTGTCGCTGTCTGGAGGAATAATTTTCTAGGCGACCGGTTCCTCGAATCATAATGCTCGGATCGTGTGGAAAGATGCAGTCGCCATCTCCTATTTGCTTTAAAACAGTGGGAAGCAGGTGTTTAAAACAAACAACGAAGGCCTGTGCCGTATAATGCCACACTAAACAAACAGGCTATAAGCCTCCTCACACGAAAAAACACGACCACGCCATAACACCATTTGGATTTGTCGAATGACTTTGTATCACACACAACCACGTTCGATCGTGTGAACGATGCTCGTCCATCTCCGAATTTGCTTTCCCAACATGGCGAAGCAAGAAGTGTGTTAAACATCAACGTAGAGCCTCTGCTGCTGATTGTGCCACACAAAAACAACCAACACAAAATTAGCAAGCCTCCTCATGGAAAACCACGTCCACACCATCAACCACCACTTCAGACGGATGTACTTTTGATCCCAATAGTGTAAACCGACGGCAGCCATTTGCCGAGTGGTGAGCAGCACTGGCGCGATGCGAGCGCGGTAATTGTTCGCCCTTTGCGCGCACGCGGAGGCGGATGCGCCCCGATAGCGCCGACAGCGCGTCTCCCGGTGGGTCATTAGGCGGGAGTCATATTGGCGCCGTCTGCACGTGACCGGTCCCGCCCCGCGCGCGCTGATGCCCTGCGTGGGACGCCACTCGGCTGAAATCCTCGGACAAGCACGAAATTTTATGGGCAATTCGGGGGCGGTGGCGGTGTCGGCGTTGCGGCTAAAAAGAGAATGGCGGCGGCGGCGGCGCCGGGGGCGATCGCGGGCGAAGGCAGCGGAAATGATGGATCGAAGCGCTACCTGGGAATCGCCCACGCGGCGGAGGCGGACCCGGTGATGCGCCACAGAGGCGCAATTGGAGTGGCTCCGTGGTCAAAAGGAGCGGGACGTGTACGCAATGAAGGTACAGGCAGAGGTGAATCAATGCACCAGTTGTTTAGCGATCACTCTGCTGATCTTCTATTAAAGTCGCCAAATGCGTAATTTTTTCTCTTGTAAACGATCGCAAAACTTCCGAATCGATGGCAACCATGCCTAGTATTTTCTGTATCCCACACGGACAATATTCCAACTTTGCAAGATTTTTGCATTCATTAAACAATTTAAAATTTCAGTTTAGATAATAGTTTAAATTGATCAGTCTTTGCAGATACGTGGTAGTCTTTTTGTAATTGAGAAAGTATTTGCTTTTTGTTTGAAAATAAGAGAAAATATTGCATGAGTGGCATCTCATCATTGTTCTTAAAAACCTCAATATTTTCCGGATTTTTAAATACTTTATATCTCGAGTTTAGTAATTCTGATCTGTTGCGAGTGGATGCAATTAGTATCTTTCAATCTTTGCAAAAATTGTAGCACTCAATTTCCTAATGAATAAAACTAATGTATAAGAAATATTAATGATTTGGTAAAAATATGTGCGTTCGTTTCAATCTTCAAATCTTAATAGCAATTAGCTATCATCCCTTACTGGCCTCCAAACGACTTTCCTCAATCGATCCTTATTTTAATCTTCTTTTTATTTTTGCTACTATCTTCTTGGAACATATTGTATGGTGAAATTTGTGTAAATTGATCTTATCTTGCAATGCGTCACTGAAATAATTGTGAAACAAATCGTTTACATCCAAATAGAATGTCTATGCAAAAGAAATGAATCTGGTGATAATTGGTTGAGAAAATTACCAAAAATCAGTAATTTGCTTACGATTGTTCCGCGTGTAAATGTTAGCATACCTATATTATCAAGACTATCCTGACGAGCCGCGTCTCTCTCGTGGTGACTGACGTTTATTGCGGCCTTCCGTAGAGCGTACAGCAGTACGCCATTTGTTTGTTTGGCTGTACGTTCCGAGGAAGGCCACAATATGTTGACTTAAACGTCAGCCATGGCAGAAACACAACTCGTCCCGGATAGACCGTATAATACCAACGCCGGCCACGGAAGCCTTTACAAGAGTTAGCGCATTTCACATTATGTTGAAGCTGCTTCGAAAAGGCTTTTTAAAATTTCTTTGACTCTGAATGGCTTTGAATTGATCTAGTTTTTCGCAATAATACATTTATAGTAATTTTTCTTGGATAATATCAATGTGTTCTTGAAAAGTTATTGACATCAAATCAACTGTACTAACGTTTATCGTAAACGAAAAAAATTACAACCGTATTAACGTTTTAATGTTTAGTATTTAATTTTATTAAGCATTTAAACAAATATACATTGTTTTTCTTTTAAGTTGGTGAGTATATTAGTTGATTTCTTTATTAGAAAACCTTTTTTTGTCCTGCAATTCTTCAGGGCGTGTTACTGTGTTCCGAGGCTTGCGCTACAAGGCTTCGTATTTTCAACGTCAGGCAGCCGCCGCCGCCAGCCAGCTTTCGGTCTGATTCATATGTAGCTACGTTCGGAATAATGTATGAACTTCTCTTCGTCATTCCGTAAATCTTAGATGTAAATGCAGAGTTAAAGTAGGTTCGCACCTTCCGAAAGAAACATGGCTATATCGTTCCTTTTCGACTCTTTCCTCGGGAATTCTCTGCATTGTAAGCGATGCTATTTCTCTTCTTTTGAGTGGAAAGTGACCTTTAAAATAGATCGTGTGTGCACCTGGGATTTAAGAGCAGAAACCAACCGCAAATGCTATGACCTTTCCAGTTCCATTTCGATAAATGCACTTCATTTGTTTACCTGGGGGAAAGTGGGGAAAGTGAACATTTGATGGTGACAGCCTATCAACCGCAATAGGCTGTATCGTTCGTACACAAAACGCAATAACTCTATATTCGCTCATGCATTACGAATGTTGTAATGGACACATCAATTAATCTTTTTCATCACGTATTTTACTGAAAATGACCGATATAAAATTATTGGGATTATAAATGTGCTTTGCAATGACATTAACAGGTTTAAAGTTTGGAATACGAAACATATCTTATTTTCTAAATACTTTATTTCAGTTTTTAATAATTCTTTTAAAGAACTTTGCATTATAACAGTTACCCACAAATATATGTATTGAAATAATATTTTTTTCCTGATGAAAAGAATTGACATAGTAATTAATTTTTCAGTGAATAGAAAGTATATCACTGAAAGTATACCATTCCTGGAATTTGTTTCGTCGTTTTCACTTTCAGCCAGAAACATATGCTTTCCCGAGAAATATGTATTCTGGTCACTCACTAATTGATATTGTATTTTGTCATCAACTTTAAACTCTTCCTCGTTCTCTAAACTCATTTTCCTTCCAGTTAATATTAGGAAGTGAAATACATGTAAGGAAAAGTGGATAACTGTACTTTTATGATAGAGCGTAGACTTCCGCGGCCGGAGTCAGTATTTACTAGGCTGTCCGGGTGACGCCGCGTCCATGGCGAAGGTGCCGACGTTTTCGGTCGCCATTCTGTGACCTTCCTCAGGGCGTATTGCGCGGAGATGTGCTGCGCACGAGTTTAAATGGGGCTTAGTTTCTCCTCTACCCGAGTGCCGGTTGGCCGGGTGGTCGGCCAACCTGTCGTAAGAGCATGTGTTGAAATGAGTTATTTAGAGTATACCAACATCACAGCCGTTCACCCAAGGCATTCAATGAGAGACGATGAGTACAGCTCTCGAATAAATGTGAATGATCGGCTGATATTATTACATTTTCTATCTTTATTCCCATGTCTTCGGATGCCTCTGCGATCATTATTTGAATTCTCTCCTTCATAGCCGTAGTTAATATTTTGTGGTGACGTTGTTTCTATATTGAATATTTGAGAATAAACATCTGCTCATAGCTGACTCTTAAAGAATCATTAGACTTCTAAGGGAACCGTTTGCATATCGTTATTTGCGATGACCCTGTCGTCGTGTTTGCGCTATCACATCGCGAATGAAATGAAGAGAGGAAGGTGCATATAGCTTGGCCACAATAAGACGCATAGCTAGTTAAAAGTGTTGAATTACCCGAGAGCTACCACCCTTGAGCAGCATGCCGTCCAAACGAGTCGGGTCAGAGTGACGCCCCGCGACAGAGCTACGAGAGGCCGAAAAAGAGAGAACTCGAGGCTCAAGGGCTGTGCCCTACATGAGAGCGGCCTGCGACACAGAATGCAAGGGGTTGTCTCAGCTGTTTCAGCAAGCTGGGGACCCCACACGAAAGTAGGTCGTGGCTCGTGCAGATCTGCAATGACTGCAGATCTTGTGTGGTGGAAGTGAACTGTACTCTAGATATCTGTGAGAAATAATATCATCTGTCCTCTCAAATAATCCATGAAGTAAAAAAAATCGAAATAAAGTTTTAGAAAAAGAACCAATTAATTAACCATGTGTATTAATTAGCTTTGGGCTGCACAATATGAGTCTGTGTCTGTTTGTCAAAAAATGAAGAAAAACTCAAGTACTTGAACTAAAACTTCGGAGTTTCTTTGCAGACGAAACATACGTATACTTCTGAATTACACGCCACCAACTCGTGTTACTTTAGATCCACGCCGAGTGAGCGATGCATGTCTCTACACAGGCTTCACACGTCACAGTGGACTAGAAATCAGAGCGAAGCGCCCTTTCAGTTCAGTCGATCGTTGGGGATCGAACTCAGCACCAGGGAGTCCGCGTGTGGCGAAGGGCGCACACCAGAGCCAACGGTGAGCAGCGGCGTGCCCCAGGGCTGTCCAAGCGGGTGGCTCGCATGCCGTGGCCTGGCCAATCGCATTTACTCATGTCCTGGATAGACGTGCGTATCGCAAGTAGCAAGGTCGCATTCAGTCGCTGTCTGAAGGAGAATTCTAGCGGTCGGCTGCTCTGATCGGTAGTTTTCCGTGGTTTCTCCGATCGACATCAGGTAAATGCCGGAGCAGTACCTTAACAAACGGGCCCCGGACCACACGATCTTTCCTTCCCCTTTTTTGTCCTATCCTCATCCCTTACACACACACTAACATGCACTACACTACCACACATGCAAGCAGACCGATCGCGAGCTTAGAGCCTGTCTTGTTTGGGGTGGTGCTCCGCGGTTGGCAGATACCTGGTTGAGGAAACCCTACTAGCCGAGAGTAGGTCGTCGCCGGATCTCGCCATCCAGCGGGAGCAGACCACCGTCATTTCCCGAGGAAAACATGCACCACACTTCTGGGACTAATGACCTCGTTAGTTGACGCGCCCGGAATCACTAACAACCAACCAACCAACCAACCAACCAACCATCAGCTAAGAGAGGAGGGTGAAGTCAGCAGAGGATAGAGGCGGCGGCGACGGCGGCAGCGGAGAGACGAAGGCGTGGCGGTGGGGAGAAGGAGGGGGACGGGAGCAGATTGCGCGACGCGATCGCCGCGCCAATCAGCCGTCTTTTGTTCTCGCTGATTGCGCCCTCTCGCGCCGTCTGCCTTCCGCCGCCTCGCCCGCCCGCGCGCGCCCGCGCTCCGCAGCGCGATCGGAAGCCGCTTTTTGAATGCGCTAGTTTACGTGAATATTCCTTTGCTGCGTTCGTTTGTCGCGCGCTCGAGTGGCCCCCGTGGCTGCGACACCGCCGCGCGCAGTGGGTCTTGTGCAGAGAAAACGAACAAATGAAGAATGAAAAACAAAGAAACGAATACAAAAGCACGTTGAAAATAAACGAAGAGCGCAAATACAAGTGATGGACTTGGAGGAGCTACGATATCAAGCGTAGAAAGTCTCTCGCTACTCGACAACGTTAATATCTCAATATTGTTGTGTGGTTAATGGGTTAATGTTACTGACACGAACGTTTCAGAAATATAAAAAAAAATATGTCACAGAGTTTGAGTATAATTGAGATGGTTATTTTAGCGGGGAACTCCTGTGAGTATCTCACAATCTCATAATTATAACAATATCACAGAGTTTTGTGTCTTTTTCTACTGAGGCCTTCATTTTCAAAACACCGGGAGAGATGGCACAGGACATCAACTGATGTCACTGCAGTGTCTCTGACCGCGAGGTCCTTGCTTCGTGTCGCAACTCAGCCCGACTAGCTCTGTCAATTTTTGTCGCTGTCTGGAGGAGAATTCTAGCGACCGGTTGCTGCGATCATAATGCTCGATCGTGTGGAAAGATGCAGTCGCCATCTCCTATTTGCTTTTAAACAGTGGGAAGCAAGGTGTTTAAAACATCAACGTAGGCCTCTGCCGTGATTGTGCCACACAAAACAACAACAACAACAACAACAACAACAACAACAACAACAACAACAACAATAGCAAGCCTCCTCCATGAAAAACACGACCACACCATAACACCACTTCAGACGTGTACTTTTGATCCCATAGTGTAAACGACGGCAGCATTTGCCAGTGGTGAGCAGCCACTGCGCGATGCGAGCGCGGTGTTCGCCCTTTGCGCGCGACGCGGAGCCGAATGGCGCCATCAGCGCGGCAGCGCGTCTCCGGTGGCTTCATTGGCGCGTCTATTGGCGCCGTCTGCACGTGACGTCCCGCCCCGCGACGCTGTGCCCTGCGTCTGACGCACTCGGCATGTTCAATACGCAATCGGTTGGCGCGTGAATATATTGCCCATCGACAATCCTTTGTTTCGACACGTTGCTGTGGACTCTATTTGTCGCGGCTGCCGTTTAAATATTATAACATCGTATCACGTGATCGCTCGATTCGGTTTGGAACGCGAAAATATATTTTAAAGCCGCTGCGGCTGATGAAGATAGAACATATGAAATGAATTTGATATGGTCACACACGCGTCATGTGTGCCCATCTGGGAGTAAGAATTTATAGAAGAGTATATATTCATTAACGTCAGGGATTTTACCACAGTTTAATAACATGAATTTGGTATCCGAATTTAATGAAAAATTGTGTATGTTGATGGTTGTGTACCCATAAATTCTCACGAAGTGTGTTAATGAACTCCCAAATGAGTGTAACACGTGGTTCAAAAGCAGATATATGAACTTTGCTAATTGACGGGTGATGATTCAGCATTTTAATGCGTTCTCGAGCAATTAATCACAGAGGCAAATTTATAAAGAGGTTAGGCCGGGAAGTTACATAAAAGGGCAGGCTGTTTCGAAATAGAAGCGCCATTAATAACTGTGTGTTTGTCGTCTTGGCAGATCCTTTTGTCTCGTGAAAGGGAAGGGCAGTGTTGTAGGTTCCCAACAAAAAAAATAGCCATTTCATAAAATGAAATCAGTTAACCTGCAGCACTTCCCGTGGAAGGAAGAGAGTATACACAAGCTAAACGGGCGACGGGCGTCGTTCGGTGACACGGGACAGGAGGACACTGGCATAATGAGCCCCCATGTTTCATGACAACGGAACATACGCTGGTCATTGTGGTCAGCAAATTTAATTTACGACCATCGGCCTACACAGAAGGCGCCTTTATGACAACAGCCTTGTTTGAGATAGGCTCCTGAAAAATGTGCGTGTCGTTCTTTCAGCAGCACGGCACAATTTTTCTCAGTGCACTAGCTATTGTTCTAAAGTAAAATTTCAATACTCGAATTATTTGCACGCACGTAGAGCAATTAGCCATTTATTTAAGAATTCATTTCAATTTTATGTACTAATAATTGATGCGTTCAGTTAGTGGGAGCTTACCCAGAAAATAATTTTCTATAGTTCTTTTAACAGTTTCGTCTTTCGTTTATTCCGTAAATAGAGAACGGCAGCCCTCCCGAGTTGCCTCCCTTTTAATAAAACAATTTATTTATAGGTTATGGCTATAATAATACGTATTATTGTTGTTGTTGGAAATTACGTAAATGTATCAAAATCCCTTCTGATCGATCTTGTAAAATGAGTGACACGCCCATTTCATACGAAGTCTTTGGAATACAAATACAGAATAATTAGACATATGATGCACAATAGCAATATAACGTATCTATTCCGTGGGCAGGCACTGTATTTTTAGTACGTCTTGGGGGTAACAGCCACCTCAGGAATATAATATTCACCACAATTGTGGAACTAATGTCCAGTTCAGTTAACACGCTCGGAAACACAATGTAACCAGTGGATCTGCGTGCGTGTGTGTGTGTGTGTGACCTTACCGTGTGTGATAAAACTTACATGGGCGCATTCATTATCCAACGAAATAAAAAATGCATAAAAGAAACAGAAAGAGAGTTCAAAATAATATAATAACAATATTAATTATTAATAATGAAAGAGGGGGTAATAGTGTAACAAGGAAAACAATACCCAAGAAAAACCAACGCTTTGTCAATGTGCATTACTTCTCGATTCATTTAACCTCAACTGCGAACCACACAGACTAATGGACGATGCAAAACATGCAATACATTTTTATTTTTTCAAAATGAATGTCAGCATCATACAAAACGCATATTCCTCTGAAAGGAAAGAATCAAACATACTGAATGTTGTAGTGAAGTCAGAATCGATTTAATCAATCGATTATTCATTGATTAAATCTTGCTTTAAAGTTATATTATCTGTAAAATACTTCTGAAATTGCTAAACCATATTTTCCTAATGAAACTAATTATTTATCTTGAAGATAACGAAGAAAACACTTCCATTTATTATACAAAAAATAGCCGGTCAGATGACCGAAATTGTTAAGGCTGTAGTGCCGTAGCAATCTAGGACCAGAAGACCGCGGGTACGAGGTGCGCCTCGGCCATGGGTCTATTTGAGCATGTCTGTAATGTGTGCCGTTATCCTTTTATCCCTCACCTTCATCAACATCTCATCGTCCATACCCCCAAGGCACACAACCTTGATGGCTAAAAATTGGAATTCAGCTAAAATGCGTTCCTCCCTCCCCCAGAAATGCACGCGTGGTCAGAATTGGCCTACCCGCGAAAAAAATACAAATTAGTTAAAAAAAACTACGCAAAACTTAATTTATCTCAATACACTTGAGAGTAATCTCCCTCTCTTACTGGACGCATCAATTAATGTTGACTGTAATGTTATATTAAATATTGACTGAAATATGAGGGTGGCTGTGTATGGAATGGCGGAAATTGTCTCCGACATTTTTGAATTTCAGAAACCACAATTGAATTAATGTATGTCCTAATCCGTAACTACCTATTTTGTGTCACTGTAAAGATTATAAAATGCGTTGCATGCCTTACAGTTTCTTGAAACCGATTTTGAAACAAATGAACATTTTCGTGTTTATGATGAAGTAGTTGGACAAGTAGTATTTCCGATCTTTCCGTTTTCATCTGTGTGAAACCATTATTAGTCTTCACGATAGACATCCAGAAAGTTTACGACCTTCACGTGTGTACCATAAAAACAGTATTACGCAGAAACATACACAACCACAGCTCAGCTCGAATCCCCTGATTACTAGTGTGCGCGGCGACACTGTTCCGATCGGGGAATACGGCGACATTACGAGCTCGATCCAAACTCAGACCCGCTATTGCAATTTGGACGGCGACAAAACGACTGGACTTTTTGCCGGACACATGCCAGCTGCCTTTCTCAGTCGCTCATGAAAAAAGCAAAAGCTTCGTCGCTCTTTTTTTTCTGCCGACTTCGCCGAGCGGCGCCGTTGTGCACCTCGCCAACTGGCGCGGCGCGGAGCAGAGCGGGAGCTGAAGGAAACTGGACGAAGGGCGGGCCGGGCCGGGCGAGCGCCGATGAAGGGCAGAGAATAGTCGGGGAGAGAGGTAGACGAGAAGTAGGCTCGGGGCAAAGCGAGTCGCATGGTTGATTATGGAATGCGTTCATCATGAGACCCTTGCGGCCACTACTTGTCTGTGGGCTTGCACCTTTTTCGCCTTTGCTGCCGCTGTATTGTCCCGGGTCGGCCAGGGAGCTCACGAAGGCTGCGGACTTCCAAGATTATTTCGTTGGTTGATTTGTTTTGTTTGATTTATTCTAGTTTTCGGATACGTGATATACGGAAACATCCCCGATGTAGTCGTTTGTCCCGTTATTGAAGTGAATGTTTTAACCTCGGAAAGAGGCGGTGTTCTTGCCCCAATAGATAGTGAGATCTGACGCCGACTCACAGGATTTCTCTCTCGAGAAAGTTCCACCAGCGAGGCACCATCCAAGCACCCGAAACAAGCTCTAAGCTCCGTACTAGTCTTCTGACATGTGTGGCAATGTAGTACATGTATGTGAGAGAGTAAAGGGATATGATAGAACAAGGAAGAGAAACGCAAAATTGAGCGCGATTCGTGGCTCGTTTGTTAAGATACTGCTCCGGTATTCGTCTATTGATAGTACAAACCATGAACAATTACCGATTACAGCAGCCAGCCGCTAGAATTCCCCAAACAGCGACTGAATTCGATCAAGTTATCTTGCTAGAGTCGAAAATGTCTGGGCTCGAAGCGTAGGACCTCCAGCTGGTGAGTGGAATGCTGACGACGGTCAGTGGGTAGGTGGGTGTGTGGGTGGGGTGGTCGTAGCCTGCCGAAGGGGGAGCGGGAGGGGGAGATGTTGGGGAATGGCGGGAAAGGCGAAGAAACGGCGGGTTGGCGAAGCGGGGAGGTGGTAGGACGGGTAGAAAGCAGGGAGGCCGTGAAGGGCGGGTTAGTGTTAGGACTGGAAGTCGAGCGAGAAATGGAGCGGGTGATGCGGGGAGGCGAAAACGATGAGGCGAGGAAACGGTGGAGCGGGCAGGGAAGAGCAAGGACAGGGATGCGGTACGACCGGAAGATGGGTGTTGCGAAGATCTCACCGTAGTGAGATGGCGGACCAAGCAAAATGATAGAGCAGGGAGGAGATGTGGAGGGTAAAAGAAAGGGAGAGGGGGAGGGGTGATATGGCGGGGAATGAGAAGGGGAGGGGAAGAGATGGGGTTGGGAGGATGGGCAGAGAGGAGAATGGGGGAGAGGAGAAGGGGCGGAGAGGAGAAGGGGCGGAGAGGAGAAGGGGCGGAGAGGAGAAGGAGCGGAGAGGAGAAGGGGCGGAGAGGAGAAGGGGCGGAGAGGAAAAAGGCGGGAAGGAGATGAACGAGTTGGAGAAGGGCGGGGAGAAGATTGGGTTGGAAAGACTTGGAGCAGGGAGGAGATTGGCGTGGAGAAGATAGACCGGGGAGGAGATAGACCAGGGAGGGATGAGCAACGTGCTAAGCGGGGGTCGGATCCATCAGTATGGAGAAGGCGGTAACTGATCCGAATCTGTCAGATGCATGCTAATGTGCAAAACAGTCTTTGACACTAAGAGAGAATGTCGGTGATCTGGAATTCCAGGAAATAGTAGGAATAGAGCGATGAAATAAACAACACATCGGTTACGATTTGAACCTGCTATTTTTCTTGCAACCAGCAGATTTTAAGGAATCCTCAGGATTTCGAAGTTTCCTGTTCGTAACCTTAGAAGACGGTATTAAAATCTTGTGAGCAATCATGTGTGGAAAACAGTTAGCAAACGTTTATTTGCAAACATTATTTCCTCGATTATAAGAATTTCAATAGACATTGGGATTTATTTTAATAAAATTATCTTTCCAACAAAAAAGTTCAAACTAATCTATAACTATGCGTTTGTTCTCAGCCTTTTCTCATTACTTATTGATCATAATTCGCGTAGCAGATGAAAATTAAATTACGAAATCATTCACTTACTATATTACGCATTATACATACATGTAACTCTAATTGTACCTGAGAATATATAACTAATAATGAGAGATGATTCAGTCCGTTTTGCACATGCTCTAATTAATACTTCAAATGATACGTATTCAGTAAATTCAACAACCCATTACATTAATGAGTGCATGAAATTTGCAATACGATCATTATGGGTATTTTCAGTTTTATGTAGTCGTACGTACTTTGAATAGATAAAACCTACCATATTCTGTTACCATTTTCATTGCCGGCATGATGCTATTATATGAAACAAATTTGTTTTCTTATGAAACGGTGAATAAAAAAATCCCTGCATCATTTTCTGAATGAGTAATTATTAATGATTGTTAGGAATCAGGAATAATGCTTGAGAATCATTACGAAACAAATCGATGTATCAAACAATAAATGTATTGTAAATAAAGAATTATTGTAGAAAGACACGAAAAACTCCCTTTTCATTTCTAGCATGGTTTGGCCCCAACTTCAGTCGATAAGATCGTATTGAGTTTCCACTGTTCTCCTTCTCCACCATCCAGTCTGATACAAAAAGTTTCTTAACATCACATACATAATCTGAAGCGCTTGCAGAAATTATGTACTCTGGCTATCTTCATCTCTGTGATATTCCTTATTTATGAAAAAATCGAAAGACCTTTTTAACATGGAATTATCTTCTAGCTATTTAAACTTAGTTTTCATATTTTATTAGTTGAAAATAATTAAGCATTTTGTAAATTCGATGATGAGTAAACAAAATGGGAACATTCTGAACTAAACAGAGACGAACATCACAAAGCATCATCAAGAGAATCGTTCATGTCTCTAACAGGAAATCCTTGGGATCAATGTTTTAAAGGAGACATCAGTAAACAAATATATTGTACATATTTATATTTCAATGAATTAATGTATGATACATATAGAGTAAAGTTGTTGGATATTTTGTGAATTTCTCTTATACAATGAATTGTCTGATTTTTTCCCCTACCTGTTTTCTGATAACTTTTATTCCACCAGTTTCAAAACCTAGCAACTCAACGACGTAGAAAAGTGTATCGACTACGTACGTCACCAGCAGAAATAAATCGGAAAGTGTTTTGCATGCAGATACCTAATTCTCGTGTGACCACAGCGACGCAACGTTGTAGGATTACGAAGTAGTTCCCTTGCCCGGGGCTAGAGCGCGGTCCCCGAACAGAGCGCCCACCAACTTCGCGGGCGGTGCATAATCCGCCCAGCTGCCAAACTCCGTCAAAACAAGCCACGTGCAGCACGCGCCGCCCAGCGCCCGAGTATCCCCGTCGCTAGTTTCCTCCGAAATCTCAACGGCAACAAAAATGCCCGTGTTCGCGCCGTGGCGAGACAGACCCGCAAGTCTTCCCTCGGCGCCGCCGGGGCGTCGAACGCCCTCTGTATCTACATTCTCTTGCCTTCCAACAGCCAGTGCATCCCCTTGCAATGTTTACTTCTCCCGATCCTGTGCTGTGGCCTTCACTCTCCTCTAGCTCATAAACTGAGTGTAGCTCAGAGACATCATGCTCCGAAGCGACTTTGCCACTGCCCCCGGAGCAACTCTCTGGAACTCCCAGGATTCGAGCCCCGACAGTGACCGATTTGCTACTCTAGCTAATTAAGTGGGAAAAATTCAAATTCTGGAGGAGTATCCTCGCGGCCAGCTGTTCTGACCGGTAGTTTTTCGTGGTTTCTCTGATCGAAACCCACAGAATTTTGGAGGAATATCCATACAAAAGGTCTGCGGACCATTCGCACTTTTTCCGTTCTTACTTGTCCAATCCTCTCCGCTCTCTCTCTCTCTCTCTCTCTCTCTCTCTCTCTCTCTCTCTCTCTCACACACACACACACACGCACACACACGCACACACACTTTCTCTTCTCTCACCCCTCTCTCATCTCTTTCTCCTCTGCTCTCGTCCCCCTCCCTTTTTCTCTCCTCTTTTTCTTCTCTTTCTACTCTCTCTTCTCCCTCCTTCCCTTCCTCTCTCTGTCACTTTCTCTTGCATGCACAACACTACGGTACATGTCGGGAGAACAGTCGGAACCTTAGGCTTATCCAGGATAGAGCCGTGCTCTGCTGGACGAGGGGATCCTTGGAGAAGGGAATTCTCTTCAAGCCGGTGAAGATTCTACACCATCACACAAATTCGATGGATAAAAATATTTTCTTCTCCCCATCTCCGACAGCAACCCCTCCGCCCCCGCCCATCCCGGCCGCTCCCGCCCGCTCTGCCCCGCCCGCCCCTCCCCCCATACCACCAGCCCCATCCAGCCCGCCGTCTTTCCCCGCTCCCTCTGCCCCGCCCTGCCTCATCCCTAGCCCACCTCTCTCCGCCCCTCACTCGCTCCCCCCGCCCCGCCCCCGCCCCTCTCACCCCTCCCTGCCCCCACCCCGCCCCTCCCCGGTACTGCTGTCAGCTATATTTCATGGGAAGGAGCGCTGGGCGCGCTTGATAACATTTAATAGCGCGCCGCCGCGTCGTCATGTTGGGCGCTAACCTTCGCGCGGGCGGGTGGCGTTGCGCCGCGGGACGGGGCGCTGGGAAACAGGCCGCTGCTTTCAGGACACTTTGACGGAAGATACGCCGGTAGACACTCGTTCCCGATGCCAGTCCCGCCCAGAAAACTGGACGAGGTAGGAGGTGGGACCAGATTGTAGGGAGAGGCGGAGGCCAGCAACCGCACGCTAAATTTCGGTTTTTTGAAGTAGCAAAATCGAAGGCATTTTAATTTATGACATGCAAATTAGGTCATAAATTCGTAACTATATCTATACAACTATATAATTTCTCTATGTTAAAGTGGGGCTAAGATAGTTCGGAGCGGTCGGAAGAGGACGAGACTAAACCGTGAGAAGAGTCACTTTCTATCAGTTGTATAAATTTGTATTTATGCGAAATTATCACTGATGTAAACATTGCTATGAACAAGATAATCACTATTGTGTTTTTGAAACTATATCCTTGGATGGAACTTCATGGTGTCTCCACGCACCTCAAGCTGTTCATTTGCAAGTGCATAGTTGCGAACAGCAGGCGACAGGTAGTGAAGTCAAAGACTGAGGAGGTCATTATGTCTATATATCTATAACTATATTATCTCTCTATAATAAAGTGAGGCTGAGATAGTTCGGAGCGGACGGAAAGGGAACGATAACTAAACCCTGGATACAGTCACTTTAAATCAGTGATGCTAATGTGTACTTTTACGAAATTATTCAGTGGTGTAACAACTTCTATGAAGAAGATAATCGTTATTGTGTTATTCTGTCCTCGGATGAATCTTTGTGGTGTCTCCTCGCACCTCAAGCAGTTCATTTGCAAGTGCACAGTTGCGAACAGCAGACGACGGGTGGTAAAGTGGCGCGTGAGTTCTGTCGGAGTGGAGCTTCGGGCCTGAGGAGGCTCGAACGCAGGCGAAAACGGCTGTCGGCGCAGGCGGACGAGCAGCTTAAAGGGGGCGGGAGGTCGGTTGCCCTGCTCGCGAGTGCGCGTTTCAGCTTCCGACTGCGATCGTTGGACCTCGAATTGCGGCTGACAACGCGAACGGTGCCCTCCTCCTCCATCTCCTCCTCCTGCTCGTGCTGCTCCTCCTGCTTCTGCTCCTCCTCCTCCCCATCCAGCTCCTCCTCCTGCTCCTCCCTCTCCTCCTTCTCCCCCGGCCCTCTGGCGCCGTCGCCGTCAACGCTTGAAACGTATAATCACAAACGACTCTCCCTTTGTTCTTCCTCCTCCTCCTCCTCGCCTCACACTTCCTCCAGCTCATTTCTCTCTCCTCCTTGAACCGTTCGGTTCCTCGTCCTCCTCCTCCTCCTTCTCCTCCTGCTCCTCCTCCTCCCTCTCCTCCTCCTCCTCCTCCTCCTGCTCCTCCTCCTGCTCCTTCTCCTGATCCTCCTCCACTTGATCCTCCTCCTCTTCCTCTTCCTCCGCCTCCTCCTCCTCTGCTCCTCCTCCTCTTCCTCTCCTCAACCTCATCCTCCTCCTCATCCTCCTCCTCATCCTCCTCCTCATCCTCCTCCTCATCCTCCTCCTCATCCTCCTCCTCATCCTCCTCCTCATCCTCCTCCTCATCCTCCTCCTCCTTCGCAAGTATTTCATTCTTACGTGTGCTACTCGGAATTCCCGGTATTGAAACGAGTAGTGAATGGGAACGACTGCGGGAAATTCCAGCGTTTGTTGTTCTGTTGATGGGCGGCCCTGGAAAGAGTGCTCGCTGCCGTTTAGATTCGGTTAGTCGGCCTGTTCGCTTGGGAGGGAATTGGGGTGGTAGGAGAGCAGGGCGTGGGAGGGGGCGCATGTGGGAATTAACCGCAGAGAGCGCTCAAAGCGTCCAGATGCGGAGCTACGATGAAAAGCTCCTTGTGCGCTTTGTGGCCATTTCTCATGTGGGCTGCTGCAATCGGGATCCGCTCTTTACAATGCGCTCAATGATGAACCACTTTTTTGCCCCCTTTTGATTTTTTTTCTTCTTTTTTTAAAACTTTTTTTGACCGGCATAAACTTTGTAAAACATGTGTTTGAAGTGGCGGTGAGTTAGGTCAGTAAACATACACAGAAACATACAGAAAATACAGTGGTTCAGTAAATTAGTTTTTTGGTGTCAAAGGCGTTCTAACCGATGCATAAACAATTAAAAGGGGAGAATGACCAGTACGTACAAAAATAAATAAACAAAACTGTAACAGGAGTTTTTGTACGTACCATAATTCTTAAAAGTTCCCTAATATTGATTATTTTTAGTTTTGAAAAATCAACCTTAATTTTACATGAAAATACGAGAAAACTAATGGTAGTAAAATAATACAAGGGTGGGGGCAAGGGTTGATGATATCACAAGGAGTAGGAATGAAATATCCGGCCTAAAACTACCGATCAGAGCAGCCAGCCGCTAGAATTCTTCAGAAAGAATTATCTCCATCCGCGACTGAATGGTCAATTAATAAAACACACACAGACACACACAGATATATACATTATTTGTATTGAAACATTATTATATATTTATAATATCAATATGTCGTACAAGAAAGGTACTGTTTTACCACATTGGGCGACATGACATTGTAATGTCAATTTGTACAGGACATATCTTGATTCTCCTTGACAAGATGACTAAGTTATTTCGTTCTTCAACCATTGGAGAAAAAAAACAATTACTTCCTGCATTGTACCGTCACTTGATTTGTAAATTATACTAAATTAAACGAAGATAGTGAAAAGTGGAATTGAAATTTCTAATTATATAAGCCAAATAAGCAAAGAAAAAAGAAGAATTTCTTTAAATCACTATATAAATCAATTGAATTATTAAACTGATAAAACAATTCATTTTTTTACGTTAGAATATCATGTTAAAAATTACAAATGTTCTAAATGCATTTAATCAAGTAAAACACTAATTCATTTGTAATTGCAGACGGTACACACCCCAATTGCGTTTTGCAATTTTTACATTAAAACGTTTTTTAGAATCAGTCTGGAGCAAATAATTCATCTCTATTCTATTAACAGACCTACTGACAGAATTGAGTTGCAGCGTCTCTGAGGTAATTTTGATATTATGAAACTAATTAAGAGGTATTTCATTAACATGCAAAATTTGGGAGAGTATTATGTTCATGACATATCATCAATATGAGTTGACATGGTAACAAAACATACCAGAACCGAGATTACAAAATTTCGTGAAATAGATGGGTGTTTTTCAAGAATGTGATATATTATGCAACATATTTTGGGAGATGAATTATCAGAAAAACGATGATGGAATGTATAATTAACTAAATAGATCTATAGGGAGCACATTTGTTGGAAATCCTGATATATATATTTGACATAAAAGACATTCCCATTTAGAGTTTTGTTTATCATCCTAGTGGCTGAGAGGAGTTCTACAAATATATGATATTACAAATTCTTCATCAGCCTGTGTACATTCTATCGCTTTAGCTATTATATTCCATTCCAGACATTTTTAAAAAGGATGCTTAGTCATTAAAACATGTTCTTTATAAGTAGTACCTCGTTTATAATCTAGAAAGCCTTGAAGTTCTCGGAACATGATAAGAAGATGTAGATAGACAGATTTTCTTAATAACAGGGCAATATATTAATATCCAGGAATATTGAAGCTTTATAATAAGATTATGATAGAAACTACTTTAACGTAGGTTAATGTCGATCAATATCTCTAAACATGATAATTTGACACATTATGTACTCCTAAAATGATCGCATTTAAAGATTTTGCAATTTTTTTTCAATGTCATGTTATATAATGTTTTAACTTTTAATTTAGATTGTAAATGTATTACACTTGTGGTTCATCTGTTAGATTGATATGTGGAGGAGAAAGAATTAACATTGTTCAGTGATATTATCAGCATTACATACAGTTTCATAGCTGTACTAGACTATCTGTAGTATATCTATGTTTGTAAGTTTCATTACATAATATTATAAATACAATAAAATTTAGAATAATAAAATTGTTCATAATATATAAGTAATATTATATTTATTATAAGAATATATTAATAACTAACGGAAGAACTGTAAATTAGACTCGTCTGTAAAATATTCAAAATTAAACGTAAATTCATCAAACAACATAACAATTTTGCTTAATCTCTAATGAAAATCACGCAAAATAAAAAAATAAAAAATATACATAGACGAAAATAACGTGGACGATAATTACGAACTCTAGATACACCAGCCTGGCTGTGTAATTATTTTATGGCCACTCCCTGTAATTGTTTTATCGTAGAGCGAAGCGCCTCGCGCCGCGGACAGGTCTGAAATCAGAGCGCCCTCGGTGCAGGTGGAAGGAAGGGCGACAAATCAAAACGTTTAGGGGGGGCCTCCCCCCTCCACGCCCACCCTAGCCTCGCTACGCCACCAGCGCCCTAGAACGCAAACACGCGGGCGTTTAATTAAAAGCCAGGAGAAAAACGGTGCCGGGAGAGAGCATCCGCCTTTGCCCCCGGCTGCCTGCAACCCCTCCGCCCTCTCCATTCCCGGCGCCCGGGCGGGGCGGGTGGGCCGCGGCGGGGCGAGCGGGCGCGGGCGGCGGGGGCGGCGCGGGCCGAGCGGCGGCGGGCGAGCGGGGCGGCGGTGCGAGCGGGGCGGCGAGCGGGGCGGGCGGGCGGGTGGCGGGCGGCGGGCGCGGCGGAGCGGGCGGGGCCGGGCGGGCGAGCGGGCGGGTGCGGGCGGGCGGCGGGCGCGGTTGCGGGCGGGGCGGTGGCGGCGGGCGGGCGGGGCGGGCGGTGCGGCGGGACCGGTGGCGGGCGGCGTGCGGGGCGGGTGCGGGCCGGGCGTGCGGCGCGGCGGGCGGGCGGGGGCCGGGCGGCGGGGGCGGCCGGGGGCGGGCGTGGGCGGGCGGGCGGGCGGGGCGGGCGGGCGAGCGGGGCGGGCGGGGCGAGCGGGCGGGGCGGGCGGCGGGCGGGGGCGGGCGGGGGTGCGGCGGGGGCGCGCAGGGGGCGGCGGGCGGGCCGGGCGGCGGCGGGCGTGCAGGGGCGATGCCGGGCCGGGCGTGCGGTGGCGGGCGTGCGGGCGTGCGGGCGGGGCGGGCGGGCGGGCCGGGGGCGGGCGGGCAGGGCGGGGCTGGGCGGGCGAGCAGGGCGGGCGGTGCGAGCGGGCGGGGCGGGCGGGGGGCGGGCGGGGGCGGGCGGGGCGGGCGGGGGCGGGCGGGGGCGGGCGGAGGCGGATGGGGGCGGGCGGGCGGGCGCGGCGGGCGCGGGCGGGGCGCGGCTGGGCTGGGCGGGGCGGGCGGCGCGAGCGGCGCGAGGCGGGCGGCGGGCGGGCGGGGCGCGGCGGGGGCAGGCGGGCGGCGGGCGGGCGGGGGCGTGGGCGGGCGCGGCGGGCGGCGGGCGGGCGGTGGCGGGGCGGCGCGCAGGCGAGGCGGGCGGGGGCCGGGCGGGGGCCGGGCGGGGGCCGGGCGGGGGCGGCGCGGCGGCGGGCGTGCGGGCGTGGCGGGGCGCCGCGTCGGGGGCGGGCGTGCGGGCGTGCGGGGGGCGGGCTGGCGGGCCGGCGGGGGCGGGCGGGCGGCGGCGGGGCGGGCGGGCGAGCAGGGCGGGCGGGGCGAGCGGGCGGGGGCGGGCGGGGGCGGCGGGCGGGCGGGGGCGGCGCGGGCGGGCGGAGGGCGGGCGGGGCGGGCCGTGAGGCGGGGAGGGGGCGGGCGGGCGGGCGGGCGGCGGCGGCGGGCGGGCGGGCGGGGCCGGGCGGGGCGCGGCGGCGCAGCGGCGGCGGGCGGGGGCGGGCGGGGCAGGCGGGGCGGGCGGGCGGGGCGGTGGCGCGGGCGGGCGGCGGGGCCGGGCCGGATGCGAGCGGGCGGTGGCGGCGGCGGGCGGGCGGGGGCAGGCGGGCGGAGCGTGCGCGGGGCGGCGTGCGGGCGGGGCGGGCGGGAGCGGGCGGGCGGGCGGGCGGCGGGCGGCGGGCGGGCGAGCGGGGCGCGCGCGGGCGAGCGGTGGGGGCGGGCGGGGGCGGGCGGGGGCGGCGGGGCGGGCGGGGCGGGCGCGGGGCGGGCGGGAGGCGGGCTGGGGGCGGGCGCGCCGGGCGGGCGGGCGGGCGGGAACAGGTCGGGCGGGCGGGCGGGCGCGGCGCTGGGCGACGCGAGCGGACGGCGGCGTGTGCGGCGGGGCGGCGGGGCGGGCGGGGCGGGCGGGGGCGGGCGGAAGGCGGGGCTGGGGGCGGCGCGCGCGGGCGGGCGGGGCGGCGGGCAGGCGGGCGGGCAGGCGGGCCGGGCGGGGCCGGGGGGCGAGGCGGGCGGAAGCGGGGCGTGTGGGCGGGCGGCTCGCGCCCGGCGCTGGAACCGACGACGACGACGACGGGCGCACGCTGGGAGACGCTGGTCCGGCACCCGTGCGCGGAGGGTGGAAGAGGAGGAGGTGCAAGGACGCGGTGGGAAGAGTGTGGGAGGTGGGGAGCTTAAAACTCGGTAGGGTGAACTGTGGCACCAAGCAAGGTTCCCAGTGTCTGTGTGGCGACTCCTCATATGAGCGCGCGGGGCATGAATGGAGCGGTGTGTGAGAGTGGGGAAGGCGTGTGAAAATGGGCAGAAAGGGATGGGAGGCGGACAAGGCCCGGATCTGTGGTGGGGTGTTGAGGAGAGTAGGAGAGCGGCGGTGGCAGCTGGAAATGGATGAGGAACGGAAAGGGCGTGGAATATATACGCGTCAACAACCATGAAGCGAACGATGCAGCATGCCAACTCAGACTATCCGCATTAATCAGGAAGCCATCTCATGTGCATCTGTCACACGTCGCGATCACCGTCATTCTACCGCATGTCAGATCCTATATCAATGATCCGAACTCCAGGATTAGCACGCCCTCATTGTGGCGGTCATCGTGGAGAGAGCGCACAACGTGAACCTTCAATCGCTCAACCTCCTAGCAGATACTTTGCCATCCTGCAACGCAAGTGACACATGTAACTCTCAATCGGCACTCGAGTCAGATGGAATCAATGACACTATCACTAGTCTCTACATCGAGCTGAATAACGCATCCGATCGATCGAGCAACACGATAGACTATCCTCGCAGACACCACAGACATCCGGGCGCACATTGCTGAGCCCCGCACAAGTGCGCTATCTAGATCTACTAACTAAGCCTGTCCCGAGCGCGAGAATATAGTCCGACGTGCAATAACGACGATCACAGACTACGACCGCTACTCGCGATCTCAAACGTGCATCTACTTAGCACCGAAACCTAGCATCACTGCTGTCCTCAGGGTTTGTTCATCGCGAGGGGCATGCCTTCCTGTCGAGGACCAGAGCACCGGCTAGGGGTCTGGACCATAAAAGGGCTCTCGCCGGTCAGGATGTGCATGGGCGCTTCCGTAGGGTGGAACCGACTTGGTGGCGAAAGAGGCGTGAAATCAACGGGCTAGCAGGTCTGCGCCCGAGAGGAAGGCCGGGGGCGTTCATATGGCCTCGGCAGGGTCACCTCTCGCAATGCGTCTGATCTCGCCACTGTGAATGTGCGCGAATGCCCGAGGCCCTGGACGGCGGGTGGTCGAGCGGCAGGGTTGGCCGTGGGCATTGTTGAGTGGTACCGGAAGCGCCGGGGTATGGAAGGCCGCTGCGCGGGGTGGTGGCGCCTGGGGGGCAGGAGCGCGC
>BOPP01000205.1:1814140-1824553 GCA_017312745.1 Gryllus bimaculatus
GCCCTCACCGCCCTCGCCGTCCTCCCCGACCTCACCACCCTCACCGCCCCCGCCGAACTCGCACGCCCTCTCTGTTACCCTCTCACCCACACCATCTGCTTTGCCCTCTCTTTGTTCCCTTCATCCTCCCTAACATATCCATTTATCGTTTCCACCCTCTCTATCTCCTCCGTTACGTCACATATGTCTTCGTCGTTCTCATAGCCCGCGCTGTGCGATCGTACTCGATTGCCGTGCAATCATGTCCCTTAGCTTTCTCATCCTCTTCTCTTTTTTCTCCTACCTCAGTTCAGTGTTTATTCGCATCTAAACATCTAGGCATCGCGGGTTCTGGTCTCCTGGGCGTTATAGCAAATTATCTTGTGATTTTAACATCCTATTTTCTTCACATCTGGAAACTAAGCCATCATAGTCTTCTCTGTTCTCGCTTCACCTCAGTTGTCATAACATACTCGCTGTATTTTCAGACCTCGTCGACCCGATCGTCGTTGCAAGTGGCGTCGTTGTCAGTATTGTTATCAATCAGTAATGTTCTCACATGGAACCATCATAGTCCATTCCGACATCCTGTCGCCCCTATCAACCTTGCTTTTCCACTTTCCGCATTCTCTGTGCACATTCTCACACCTCACTTTCCACGTTCTCTTAAAAGGCCCTTCCTCGCTGCACCTGACGGTGCGTGTCGTATTCCATCGTCCCCGCTGCGCCTGTTGCTCTGTCGCCGGCTCTATCATCTATTCATGTGCACCGCCCTCCCGACACGCGTCGTGGCGCTCCCGTTGGCTCCACTTGGCTCTCGCCCGCCGCCGGCCCGCCGGCTTAACTACCGCGCACGCTGCCCAAGGCACCTCTCTACGCGGCCTCCGCGGGCCGCTGTAACCCGCTCGTTTATCCCGAACCCACTCCGGCTCTCGGTGCGTCTGAACGTCCTCTGTTCTCTTCACATTCTTGGTCCCCGCTTTTCTCCACCGAAATATTTGTATGGACCTTTCCATCTCATCCCAGAGTTACACAATCAATTTCTAAGAGAATATACTCGATTTTAATAGTTCCATTTATGACATAGGTGTACAGGTTCATCGTGGGGAAGGAGTTGGATGTAAATTCAAAGTTATAACTGCTAGAATAGAAAGAAATGTTAAGAGAATTGCTGTTATATTTCAATGTCATGTATTGACTTTTGATTTATTCAATAACCGGACGTCTTGTTTTAGATTGTTTATATACATTTCTTACGTGTGATTGGTCAGTGTGTTTTGAAAGACAAGAAATTTATAATGGCAATCGAACCATACCAAATGAATTAGATATAAAACATACAATACGTACGTATATGCTAACAAATAATATTCTTGTTCTTGTGTAAATAAAACCAATATGAAATTTACAACCACTGAATATATATTGAAGAAAGCTGGATTTAAAAATGACATATTCTTTGCTTTGATCTCCCTACCAGATCGCCCTTCCGCAATATCATCTCATAAAACTTTGATAACATATTCTTCAATACTACACCTTCCAAAAACAATATACAGGTGACTCAAAATAAATGGGACAAGCATCTTGGGTACGTAGAGAGGCCGAAAATTATCACTTTTGCAAATAAAAATATGGAGAGATACTGAAATTAATAAAGATATGTAACATTTACCTCTGATTTTGGGTAACTCTTTATGCACAGATACTCGGCAGGTCCCAGACAATAACATTTCCTTCAGAACATTTGTGGACACAGGGTTGCCTAAAAACAGGGGCAAATGCCCCTTATATACATACATGTAATGCCTACTACAGTATGTTCATTGGGAAAAAGAGATCATTTCAAATCCCTCTACATACCCGAGAAGCTTGTAACATTTATTTTGAAACACTGTAAAGGAGAAAATACTGCTATTTTAAGATAAAATTGCTTTTTTCCTTGTGTTCTAAATTCAGAATAAAATAAATGTGAAGTTATTCCTGGGCCTAGGCATGACAGAGTCAAGACTAACGGGCTTAAACTGATCGGGTAAAATGTTCTAAAAATGTATATTTTATTTTACACGTGTATTAACTTAATTCATATTTTAACAGATACGTCTAGAACCAACTAAGCGCTCGTACTGCGACGAAGATATCCATCAGCGATATTCGTAGGCTATCGCGGCGGCCTATGTTAAGCCGTTTTCTCACCCACTCCATCATTCCCCCACTCCCCGCCTTCTTCATCGCGGCGGGGTCCAGCCCCGCACCCCCGCCCCCCGAAATTCGCCCGCGACGCGATGTCCCCGGGGCGTCCGTGTACCTGGCGGCCATTAAGTAATGGATCGCTCTTTCTCCGGACTGCTTGTGAATGGCGAGAGCGGAGGCATTGGCCGAGAATAGAACGCCAGGCTACGGGGAGTGTAGGGGAAAGCATTAACGGATGGGTGGGGCGGGGGGGGGCGTCGCCTTCTTGGTTTACAACCTAGTTTATGCGGGAGGTAGTTCACAGCGTCGCAGATGACTGGGCAGGAGTTAAATGGTGGATCGCAGGTGTGAAGGGCCGTTCCGCCGATGTGCAGCGCGGAGATCGCCTCCGTTTCTGAGGTTGTGGCGCTCCGCTGTGGAAATGCGAGTGAGCGTCTGGACTGTGACTCGCACCTGATGTGATGATGGTGATGGAGGAACGGACAGGTAGGCAGGAGCGAATGCTGACTTGGTCGTGCTAACGCCCGCACGCCAGGTGAAGTCGGTTTGAGAGCGGATATACATATGCGGGAGTAAGTAAAGAAGAATATGAAAGAGACAAATTAAAAGACTAAAAGTGGTATAAACTACATTTTACTATTACGGACGTATTTTGCAAAGATAATACAAGACAAACGAATATAAAATCATCATATGAATAACAATATTTTCTGAACTACGACTTTCCAACCGAGAACACTGTTTCCTCGAAATCGCAGTGGATAAATTAATATTCTTCCACACTGAAACGTATATCTCATATTTATGTTCATATACAAATACATCCCAGTAAATTTGAAATATTTTGCTTTAAAATGAGATTTGTGAAATGGTGGTATGAGTTGAGATTCCAGTCAAAGGGACAGGTTGAGGGGTTAATGGTAGAGTGGTATTACCTGAAATTCCTGATTTGTCTTTCACTGTAATAAGTCAGCATAAATATCAACGATTTCATTTATTTTCTTTACAATATGTATCAGATAGACGTCATATAATATTGTTCACGGAAGTTTCATCAGTTGAGAAACTTTTTCGGAGAGCATGTAAACCTGCAGGTCACTCGGTTCGCTTATTTCGTTCCAGAAGATTTCCAGGTAAATTTAAGAAAAGACCTCCCCTCTTATTCTCACCCTCGTCGGGTGCACTAGGACGCACCGCTGGAGTCTGGAGACGTCAGAACGCAACGCTATTTTGAAAAGAAAAATAAACTACTCGTAACCTGGGTTGCGGGTAGTTTCTTTGTCGCCACTACCTCTAGTGGTTTATTCAGCTCGCGGTTTATCAGCTTTCTACGTGGGTCACCGCAGTCATACACAACTCACACACGCCAGATGAATCCTCCTAAATTTTCCCCGAGTGGCAGACATGGCCATGATAAATCCAGACACCACCCTAGATAATTATAATCCGGGCCACGGAGTTATTACCCGTCTTGTCCTGCCCCAACTTTAGCACCGAACAGTGTGTCACACGGAGTAATTGCGTAACCGGGTAAGTTTTTTCAAGTCACCGCCAGCACAGTTATACGAGGATGTGTGTTTGTAAGAGGGACCGATGTCCCAAATACGGTCGCGAGGTATCGGGCATAACGTCGAGAAGGAATATTTAAGAAAGCATATCTAGTTCAGTTCGCCTTTTACTTTCTCGCCATTACTTCGAAGGAGAATTCTTTAAAAAAGATAATGAGCGACTTTTTTAAACAAATATTTTTGCGGAATTTCTGCTTGAAATTAATGCAAATTGTAAAAACATCTTCTCAGAAACCCCTCCAAATTTGTTCTTCAATTTTTTTTCAGATTCAACAAGGGACGCTTAAAAGAATAGTCATTTTCGTTGGCTTTCTGAACTTTCTAAAACTCCAAATTTAGACGTAACTCGAGAAAGTATGTGCTGTCGTAACACCACTTGTTCCTTCAGTGGATAATGCAATTTTTAAGAAAAAAAACGTTATTACAGAAGCCGCTGCAAATATTTGCTAAAATTTACCCCCACGGATAGAATAAGCGACGTTTAAATGAATGATGCAGGTCTCACTTTCGTTGACATCTCTAAATTTTCAAAAATTGCAAATATAAAAACAATGCCAGCAAGTAAGTAGATCCTTCGATAGATAATGCAGTTTATAAGAAAAAAGAATTTTCTCAGAAACCGCTCCAACATGTTTCTTCACGTTTTCCCCATGGATAGAACAAGTGACGCTTAAACTAATGGCGCAGGTCTCATTTTCGTTGACCTCTCCAAATTTTCGAAAATTGCAAATTTAGGAATAATGTGAGAAAGAATGTGCTATTGGGACACCTCCAGTCCCTTCGGCGGCGGTGGTTCCTCGAAATCCGTCAACGCTTTGCTCCTCGGGTCGCGATTCCACGTGCGTCCGCAACTGGGAACTTTCCGCAGTTCAAATCGCGCAAAGTTCCCGCGTCGCTCGTTGTTATCGCTCGTCGCAACCGGCCTTAATCATTCCGTCTCTTTATTAGATTTGCCCGACCGTAATGTCCTGAAAGGGCGGCGGCGTCCCTGTATGCCGAAAATAGTCGCTGCCGACTCGTTGGAAACTTTTGGCTATAATTTGAGGAGCAAAGTATCGCGGGCGCCTGCGGAGGCCCACGTGACCCGCATTCCGCCGAGGGCCGCAGGAGGAAACGAAATTAAAGAAGTCGACTGGACCCAAACAGTCGGGAAATCGAACCCCCCCACCGTCGCCAACTGCGAAGGCGGAAGGCCCCGCGCGCAAATCCGCCAGCCACGGCAAGTTCTGGGCCCTCCGGCGCCCCGAGTCTTTGGCTCCGTTCCGACGCCACCCCACCCCCTCGCTGGATCGCCCCGGCCACCCTCCCCACGCCCACCGCCCCCCCGCCCGCCCCTCCGCCCTCCCTCCACCCCGCCCTCCGCCCCGCCTCCCCCCGCCCACCGCCCCGCCTTCGCCCCGCCCTCCTGCCCCGCCCTCCGCCGCGCCCTTCCCTCTCACACCTCTCCCCCGCTACCTCTCCCTCTCTCACCTCCGCTCCCTCCTTCCTGGTCACCGTAGCCACACGTCTGGTAACGCGCAGAGAGAGGTGCCCACCAGTTCCATCCACACTGATCGTCACTGCAGTGCCTCTGATACGGCCCGAGGCTTCCTAGGTTCCGAGCTGAAACGTGGCAGGATTTCGCACACTCACTAGATGAGCTAGATTTGGATCTCATCAGCCACGTCTTCAGGGAACGTACTAGCGGCTGGCATGCTCTGATCGGAAAGTTTTCCTGTGGTTTCCTCCGATCAATATCAGGTGAATGCCAATACCCTAACAAGGGGCCACGGACCCGGCGCGGTAACTTGACATTAACATGCACTAAACAGCCTCACATGCCTGGTCTGGAGCTTAGAGCTCGTCCTGATGGATTGTGCTTTCAATATCCAAAAAATTATTTTTTGCTACGAATTTTTTCACCTCTCGAATGTTGTTGTTGTTGTTTGAGGCACGTTCGTCCTTTGCCATTACGAAAAAATACACCGCCTATTACCCAGCTAATCTTTTGTTTTTCACGCTCGCCTTCAATGCACGCACTGCTTCTTTCCCACACTTCCTCTCCATTACCTCTTAACTTCCTGTACGCCGGCGTATGAAGGACAAACCGGTGCGCCGCCTTCCCCATTCTAAACATTTCGCCCAGTTCCCTCTCTATTACTCCTCCGTCGTATCGCGACACCGTATCTTTATCCGCGGAATCCACGCCGGTCCGCCCGGAATCCTTATTTAGCCTCTCCCCGTCATGCACTCGGCCCCCGTGCCGCCCGGTGCAAAGCCCCCCTGCTCATTCTTGCATCGGGGCGTCTGCGTCGATTCTTCGTTGTTTCCTGCCCGCCCCACGCCCCACCCCTTTCCTCCAGTCCTGCCCGCTCCCACCTTCCTCCCGCCGCCCCCGCCCCCCCCGACCTCCTGCCCCCCCGGGACGGCTCGCGTGCGCGGCTGGCCCCGCCGAGCACGCCCCGTGTCCCACCCGCGCTCCTCTAGGAATCCTGCGCGCAATCAGCGGAGCTCCGGGCCCTCGGTCGGCTGGAAGGGGGCGCGCCCGCGGGGGCAGGACTTCGCCTCCCAGCCGACTCCCCCGCAAACCCCAGAGCGGCGCCGAGGTCGCGAAACCCGGAGCCGGCCGGACCTCGCCCACGGCGAGAAGCGCTTCACGCGCGCAGAAGAAACAGGATTGCAAGAGAATTACGATCCGTACTGAAATGCCACACATGTACTTGATTTTCGTGATCAAAACCGAAAAAGTTTTCAATCTGGAATCGTAATGACATGGCCGGGACATGCCGGAGAATAACACACGCCTTTCGAGCAATAAACAAAAGTGAAAGCAATGGCGCACAGACCACTCAAATTGATCCAACACAGAAGAATATTTAATATTCAGGGATTTTTTTTTTTTGAAAGACATTATCTGAACAGTCAATTGCCCAATACAAAACTAAGAAGTGATATTGGGAACCCACGTCACTGACACGCCCATACAAAGAGGAACCAATGCCATGACAAGAACCGAACTCGACACACGCTCTACAGACAGTCCAGAATGCCCGGGAAGCAAAACGTCGAAACCTCCTCGCAAAATACAGACTTTCTCTAAAACCAAATTTAGGCAAAGTCTCTCTGTCCCAATAAAATACTTGAATATTTTCGCGAATTCGCAGCTAAAACTCTATAAGTTCCGTTTTGAAAAACCTCGTTTTCTCGGCAAAACCATTTGCATCTGCAGGACAGCAGTAGAAACCACCATCCAGCAAATCTGTAAACTTGTTATCATCCTTACAAAAGAAATGCATATATCAGTTTGTTCCAGAAAACTAAACCTCGTCCAGAAATAAAAAAGCAGTCACTTATGGAAATTGGAATCGCATTTTTATTTCTGTATTAGGTATTTCCTTTGAACAACTTCATTGATTCCTCTTCCTCTGTAAATAACCTAACCAACATTAATTGTTTCTCAGGAATGCTTCTGATGCTTTTGCAATGACAATGCACCAACAGAGGCCAAACATTATCCTCACCCTTATTCCTGCGAGGGGAATTAACGCACACATTCTTTCTTGCTTAGCCTTCTTAACTGCCTTTTCGTCCATCTTAGCTAGCCTTACCTCCCCCCCCCCCTCCTCAATTAACTTGGCCCTCTAGTTCATCATAACCCTTTTTTCTTTTCATCCCATGCCCTTTTCGGATATTGCTAATTCCTAAATTACGAAATACCGCTCTTGTAAACCCAACAAAATCTATTCAAGCTGTCATATGTTACAGCTAAAATATATGTCCGATACCCCCAAACTAAATAGACGATTGCGCGCATACCAAAATCCCACAGGTCATGCTGACACTCCTATCCCTAAAATCAATAGACCCAATTGCAGCTTTTTGAAGTCGAATTTGTTCAGTCGCTGCGAGTGTACCTTTTAACGTCACCTAGGCAGCACACTTCTAACTCCATCATTTCCGATTTTTCTCCAATTTTCCGTGACACGAGCCTGAAATGTGACGACCGTCTCCGGCCAGGCGGTGCCTCGCGTCGCGGGCGAGCCGGTTTGACACTTGTCGTGAGGGCGGTTTATGGGCGGCGCGAAGTAGAGCAGTGAGGAGACCTTCGTCCGCAAGGCGCAGCGGACGGCTTGCTGGGGAGGAGCAGGGGAGGGGGCGATAGTCCCTTCCGCGCCGACGCTGCTGCCGGATTCTCCCGACCGCCCGCCGCTTAGCGGCCCTTCGCCCTGCGCCGCCACGCTCCCGCGGGGGCCCCTACCTGCATCAACCTGCGCCCCGCCCGCCCCCCCCCCGCCCGCCCCCCCGCACCCCGACCAGCCCGCCGCCGCCCGCCCGCCCCCGCCCGCCCCGCCCGCCCCGCCCGCCCCGACCCCCCGCCAGACGACCCGCCGAAGCCTACGCAAACCGCTAGCACCCTAGCACCCCTACCGCACCCCTCATCACCTAGCACACCCCCCCCCTACGCACCCCTAGCACGCCCTACAGCACCCCTGCCCCCACTAACAACCAACCCCCCCCCCCCTGCGCACCCCCCTACGCACCCTACCGCCACCCACCCCCCCTTACCCCACCACTACCACCCTACCCCCTAAAACCCACCACTCCCTACCCACACGCCTACCACCCTACCACCATCCCCCCACCCCTTACCCCACGCATCCCACCCCCTACCCCCCCCACCATCCTACCCTACCCCCCACCGCCCATCCAGCCCTACCCCACCCCCACACCCACCTGCCCCGCCCTCCCACAT
Organism: Gryllus bimaculatus; assembly: GCA_017312745.1. Taxonomy (NCBI): domain Eukaryota; kingdom Metazoa; phylum Arthropoda; class Insecta; order Orthoptera; family Gryllidae; genus Gryllus; species Gryllus bimaculatus. The sequence continues at coordinate 1,822,613 of BOPP01000205.1, forward strand.
CTTCACCCCCCCGCCTCGTCTGCCCGCTTCTTTCCCCCCCCGCCTCCCCCGTCCTCGCATCACTACCGCCCCCGCACGCCAGCCAGTCCGCAATCTTTACCGCCCGCCATGCCTGCCTTCCTGACCCCGCTGCCCTCTTCCTACCACTGGTTTCTCTTCTGCCTCCACTCCCGTCGCTCGCTACTTTCGTTGCTTCCCTCTTCGTCTTCTCTACTGCCTGCAACTGCCCACAGCGCCATCTCCACACACTGCCCCCGCGGCTCATCCTCGCCGCTCTTTTATCCTTTACACGCTCATCTCCTCATCTGCCTCACTTCCTTTGTGTCCGTACTCCTTCAATGCCCAACACATTATTCACTGCTTTCTCCGCTCCTATCATTCTCACCCCTTTCTTGATTTTCAGCACTATCGTATATTTCATCACTGTACTTTGAATCCTCAAGCCTGCGCAATCCTCACTTTCTCATCTTTCTCGCTTTTTCATTTTAGTCACTTTGCTTACCTTCCTCGTTCTTTCGCTCCTTTACTTTCTTTTCCCTTATCATTCTCTCTCATGGCCCCTATCATTATCAGCACTTTTTTCACTTTAAATACTTTTCTCTCTCTAATCACTCTTTCGTATGCGCCGTCACTTCTCTCCGGACTTTTCCATCCCCTCACAATCGCGTATCTCCTGTCCTCTCCAGTGTCGCCGCTCTCACCGACCCAGAGTCCCTGCTGCATCCTTCACCATCGCCTCTCTCGTTTCGGCCGTCTCCTTAACTCCCGCGCGTCGCCGCCTCCTCCGCTATCGTAACCGTCAAACTCAATACCGCCCAGTCCTCCCCCGCCCCCGCGCCCTATCTCCGCCGCCGGCGCCTGACCCAGCTCGTTAGCAGCGCCGTCCCGCTTGGCGTGTCGGGCCGGCCGGGCGTCGAAGCGGCGACTGCCCGGGGCGGAGGCCTCTAAAAGCCAACGGCCTCGCGCCAGGTGCGTCCGCTTGTCTTCGTCGCCCTGGTTACGCTTAAAAATCGCTCTGGAAGCGCGCGCTGATGACGCAGCAGCAGCTGCTGCGCGCCTGGAGCACGATCCCTGCGGTACTCCGCGACGGCACCGAGACACATTTCGATCTCAGCATTTTTGTTGCACGAGAGATACTTCGAACAGTTTAGTAACAGTAATCACCATTGTGTATCTCTAATTGGGCAAGGATCCCCTAACAAAATGTGTGAATAATACATTTTGGATTAGCCATTCCCGAAATTGTTCTATTTGAACAAACATAATTTTTCAAAACGTAAACATATTTACATTTTTTTTTTTTGATTTCTACTTCCTAGGTGTTCCAGATTTAGCGTATTAATCGATTTATACAAATAAAATGGAGAGATAAATATAATCATGGAAAACCCTATATTTTTATATTCGAATGTTTCTTCTTCAGTTTGTGAAACATTCGAATAAATGATGTCATGTGTATTTTGAAACGTTTTAAATTTATTAACCACGTCTTCTTTCGTTTCAAAACATTTAAATTATGCCATTTGAATAATTATTCCTCTTTTGCAAAAATCACTGAGTATTTTTAGAAATATTGCTTAATATGTTATCAAATACTAGACAACTATCAGAAACAAAAGTCTGAAAATAAAATGAAGAAAAAATGTGCCATGGTCATCGGGTATTACATTTTATTTGATCTTCCTTTAACAACTTCGTTTTATAGCTTGTGGAGTTTAATTATTTTTCCTACTAATAAGGTGTTGGCTCCCATTTCGTTAGAATGTTTTAAAACACTAACAAAGTCATCAGATAGTCTATTTAGTACACGCACTTCGCGGTTTAACATTTCCGCTCCAAATTAGGTCGAGGGACGCAACAAATCCCGCACCCGAATAGCCGATCACCGCCACGACCGTCGCCACGCCTGCAACGAATTCCGCTGGAAGGGCGTCGCGACGG
>BOPP01000205.1:1831451-1866247 GCA_017312745.1 Gryllus bimaculatus
TGTCGGCGGCGTGACAGTTGCCGCGCGGGGCGGGGCGCGCGGCTGGGTGTGGGCGGCAAAGGGCGTAGGTGACGCGCGTATTGGAAGTTTGTGCCGCCGAAATGACATGCAATGAGCCGGCGGAACAGACGCGGCTCCGAGTGTGCGCTGGGGAGAAAGGGGGACAAGTAGAGGAATAAAGCCAATGAAGGAATAATGTGGTAAATCTTACGAACTTTCTTATATATATTGTTTACTAATTATTTTGATTGTCAGTAAATTCTGATGTTTTCAGTATCGTGTGTTTTAGGACAATCAGTAGACTTCTTTAATACGTAATCAGTTAATTGAATTTTATGTAATTTTAGTAATATAAATAAAGTATATAAAGAACATAAAACAAGTTATTATACAATTCAAATTACATTAAATTCAATTTACTGATTACGTATTACAAAAGTCTACTGTTTGACGTAAAACATAAGATATTGAAAACAACTGAATCCTAGGAATTTTTGTTTGCTGCTAGTAAGTGAAGATTGAGAGCGAGGCAGGTGGGTTGAGGTTGGTTAGGTGGGAATGGTTGCAGCAAGCCGTGTGTTATGCCTTATTTTCCTTGTTGGAGTACGCCCTGCAGTGCAACTGATCGGTCTATCGCCCTCTAATTATCCGTAAGCACCCATCTATGCGTATGTTGAGGAGCATGGGCCTGTCGCTTGCGGCCTCATCTGAAAATTAGTAATACACGTAAGTAATTCATAGTACGATGGATTTTCCTTTATCACCCAAGGTGAAGTATCTTTTGAACTACAATTTAAAATTGAGGTTTAAAGTTACAAATCGTTGCGTGTTGAAACATCCACCATGTAGTTTCTAATCATGTCTCACTGTTGCTAGTGGTAAAAGCACTACGTTTTGCCATGTGAAATCGAATGACCTTTAGAGACCAAAAGTGCCAGTTTCTGTTTCATTTTTTGTATTTGATTACAAAGAGAATTGTACCAATAATAAACAAATCTTACCCACGTGATTCTTGTAAGCCTCTCTTTGTTAATCTAGGTATTTTACCATTACCTTGTCTCTTGATATACGATTCAGTGGTTTTTGTCAAAAATGATTTACATAAGGTCAGAAATATATTTCCATCAACCGCCGATGTCTATAACTACAGCACTTGACGTAGTAATGTTCATTATGTGACAGTATCAACAGCTCACTTCAAATAATTCGCTTACAATACATGTACATTATTTTACAACACCTTGGCAGATGACATTAAACGATTAAATTCGGTAGAAAAGTTCAAGTCCCATGTAAAATATTTTCTATTGCATAACTGTTTCTATACACTTAGAGACTCTACTGAGCATCTAAAAGGAAAGTAATATTAATTTTAACAACGACATTTATTGTATTTTTACATTATTATTGGATTGTATAATTCTAAAGAACCTGTAACAAGTATTGTACTTCAGCTTCTGGGTCAATAACCCTCATCTTAAGTTTTCGTCCAGAGTCTTTGATCCTTGATCAGATGCTGAGATGTCCCCTTGTTTTACTTCTGAACATAATTGTAAAATCAAATTAACCTCCTCCCCATAGCACGTCACACACAGATTTTACAGTTTCTGATAAAAAAATAAAATAAAAGGAAAAATGTGGGAACAGAAGTGTAGAATGTACGGCTCATTATGCGTTTTACTGAATTTTAAAAGGGGGATAAGTGTACACGTACGAGGAAGGAGACGATTTTTTTCATCTTATTACAATTCGAAAATGTGCGATGTGGTGGAGAGGGGAGGTGGCTGGGCAGAAAAGGTGCGTGGCGGGGCGGAATCGAGGAAGGGGTTGTGATTGTGGCACAGTGAAAGGACGGAGGGAAAGAGGAAGGAAAGGAGAGGGGATGTAGCGAGAACGGGGGTGTGGAGGAGGCGAGTGGGGGGTGGGGGGAAGAGAAGAAGTAGCGTGAAAAGAAGACGGAGGAAAAGAGGAGGAGATGCGATGTGAAGAGATGAGGTAGGTGAGCAAAACCCGTGCGTGGCGGGGAGTGGCGGGGCGGAATCGAGGAAGGGGTTGTGATTGTGGCACAGTGAAAGGACGGAGGGGAAGAGGAAGGAAAGGAGATGGGATATAGCGAGAACGGCGGTGTGGAGGAGGGAGAGTGAAAGAGAAGAAGTAGTGTGACAAGAAAAAGGGAACGACAGGCGATGTGGTGTAGAAGTGCATCGCGGCGGCAGCTGAAAGGGAAGGGGGGGGGCGATTGTAGGGAAGGGAGGGAAAGGGGCTGTGGCGGAGGATGGGGAAGAGGAGGGAAACGAGAGCGGGGGCGTGGCTGGCATTCCACATTCATCATCGGCCGTCAGCCGCAACCCGCTGGGGCGCCCCCGCGGCCTCGTGTGAGCGGGGCGGGCGACGCGGCCGCAAAACCAATCCCCCCGGGAGGGGCGGGGGGCGGGGCGATGGGGACGCCCGCGCCCTGATATCTTCACGTCAAGCGCTGACGGCTGCCCGACGCGGCGCGGCGGCCACAAGATGCTCCGACGCTGCCTGGCGGAGGCGGAACGCGGAAGAGCGAACGGGGTCGAACTCTGCCACCTCTGCGGCCACGTTTCGTAACCACCCAACGAATCTGATCCAAAAAGAAGAAAAGAACAAATATTTGCTGTATTTGCTGGATTTTCCATGTTTCAAGAGTTTTTCGAATTCACGTTTTATTGAGATAAGAAGATAAAGGTGTTTCGTTTATGTGTTAATTTTCAATTTGCTAGTTACAAATGCCTCGATGATCTGGTTTATATTGAACAAATAACCCCTCATATCTGCCAGTTACATGGTCGTAGACTGTCGGTTATGGGGTCAAAATGTTATTTAATTATTTTTCGGGCTTCGTTTGTGTATTATGCTATCAGAGCTGTGAAAACGACTCGAAAAAAATTGGGTTAATGTTGAGCTCGACCTACACAGGTTTTTGTAAGATAAACTAGTTATTTAGATTAATTAAGATATAAATTAATTAAAAGCAACTGTATACTTTTTTTTTCTTTGATTTCATATGTCACAAAAGTTTGACCCTTCCACGGCAATAAATGTTAGCATTAATACTTTTTAAGCTGATTAGTACAGTATTATGAGATTTCTATGTTCAGAATATCTGATTTTTTCCGGTTGAAGGACTTTTTTTCACTAGCATTGGAAGTTTTGACATTCGATCAGATATTCGCACAAAGCGTGAAAAGCAAACATTATTATATGCTATTTTTCAAGCTGATAAACGAGATATACACTTTGTCCTTACATACCGTTCGATATATGTGAAAACTTTAACACCTTTAATTTTGGGATAAGTGTGAGTTCTAATAAGAAAATAACATTATACAATTTTTCTGGTGTCTAATCTGATTATAAGTATAGTCTTCCGAATTTAATACGTAGTTAGGGTTGAGTTGAGTTTCTTTTGGTTAACCTTCACTGATGTAGTTCACTAATTATTTGGAAACAGAATATGCTGTTTCCTCGAGAAAAATAACGAAAGCTAATCGCCAGTTAACACGTAATGAACCGAAAATTCAATCGTGCAGTGTCAGTCCCATGTGATTCTGTGCATGTGTGCGCTGAGAGAGAAAATTATCATGTCACATGCTGTTTAAATATTATTGTGTCACATGCGGTTAGAAAATTCCGCACTATTACCCTTGTTGTCAAGTTTCCATCAAAACTATTTTTGAAAACCACCACAGAATGTTCTGCTTTAAGAGGCACCCAACCGATTCTCCTTTACAATCCCACGAACGCCAGCATGTTGGTGAATCTCGCGCGGGTTGTAACGACCGGTGGGTCGCCTCCGAAGCAACGATTTTTCTGTGTCTGGGGACGTGTAACGTAGTGCGCTGTAAATCCCGCGAATCAGGGCAGAGCTCCCATTTAAGAGCCGCAGCGGCGTATCGCAATAGCGGTGCCCTTATCAGGTTGCAGATCTGCGGCGGCGGGGGTGGGGGCGGGGGCGGCGCCCGGGAGGCGCGCCAACAGTTTTAATAGACCGGAAAAGGACCGAGCGTTCTCGACCATCGTACGGCGGAGATCATAAAGAGGCGACCCGGCCGCCACCAGGCCGACCAATGGAACATCCACCCTGTCTCCCCACGCGCCCGTTCCCGCTGCGACCGCTAGAAATTGCGCGGAGAAATGAACAGAGTAAATACGCTGCAGACGCCGTTCTTACGAATGCTAGGAACGTGAAAGGCGTTGAAATTCTGAAAAAAAGAAATCTGGCTAGAACGTTTTGAGAGAAATAATAGTAACATTTTGTGTCAAATGAATATTAAAATTTAACTGGTTTGCACACTTCCTGAAATAGTATAGCACTCTTCTATAAACATTTTAAAGTAATGGTGGTAATTTCAGGAAATGGTAAAATGTGAATTAGTAACATAATATGCAATCAATAAATATATATAAAACAATAAACAAAATATAATCTGCAATCAACTGAATACTTATCGTTGTCAGCGAATGTCTAAATTATAGCGCGTGTTATGGTAATAGGTTAAGGATATGAAACAACCATTTTTTTGAAAAAGAAAACAACAAAAATCCACCATGTAATTAATTACGTCTTGTAATTCCAGTACCTGAGAGCAGGTCCTTTTTATTTTTACTGTAAAAAAGGAACAATCATAATAGATTCCAAAGCAGAACGCTGTCGTTTCTTATCAATGTGTTTGCGGTGTTTTCCTTTACGCAAGTACATACAAACTGCTTTTACAACCACAGTTGAAACGACTTGCAGACTTCATATGGTTTTGTGTTCTTTTAATAATTCGTTTGACAGTGACGCGAAACACAGGAGCTTTGGTTAACCCCCGAGCGTAGGGACAAGACAACATAAATGTAAAAACTTTATCTCCCAACACCCCAGAAAGGAAGGCCGTGAATACTCAGCATCGTGAATGCTCCCTCCCCTGCTCGGAATATCGAGTCTCGAAACCGCCGCCATTACCGTCTGTGGCGTCAGCGCCGCTAGCCATCGCGGCCGTTGCGACCCCCGCAGCTGCCCTGGCCGCAGCCCTGCAAGCCGCAGCCAGGCCGTTTAAACAGCCGAAATCGCCGGCGCGCGGGGCCTTAAATCGCGCAGCGGAGCGACTGCGCGGGGGGTGGGGGACAGCGGGACGAAAGCACGGAGCGGGGCCATCTGGACCGGGGACGGGGCAGACAGTGGTCCGTGATCTGCCACGCTGGGTGCTGGTGGCAAAATAGAGGGCGCTCGCGACTCCTGTAATGAATCTTCTGTGTAATTAAGTATTATTATTATTATTATTATTATTATTATTATTATTATTATTATTATTATTATTATTATGTTATTTATTATTTAATAGGAAATTATTACAAACAAATTAGCTTACTTGATCCTATGTAGCTAGGCCGAGGGCCTTTAAGCCATTACAATACCTACATTCTTTCGCGTTCTAATCTTTCGAATTCTGGTATTCACTCCAAATGGTCTCTCCATCGCATCAAAGCCGCGGAAAAGAGACCATAAGGTACGGCTTAGGAAAAAAACCCTGAAGATGGAAAAACCTGCCGTCAGAAGCCGAGTACATACTAATCTATCCGACGTTTATTTTAACTATTTATTTTATGGCGCGGGCGTCCCGCCGTCTCCTTCCAGTGCTTGGCCTCCTCAGCACCTGAAATCAAACAGCGCCACAGAAGATCGTCCGCACCAACGCTTCTGCCCTTATTTTTTCGATCCCCCCTTCCCTTCACCCCCTAATGTGCTTATTACTATGCCAGTTTTATTTTATTTATTATATTGACCTGTTACTTACCAATTGACTACGACTTATGACTTATTTCTTTACTGTTTACTACTTAACTGTAACTTAACATAAAATTACTGATTAACTTAAATTACTGATTAATATTATGTGCAGTGCAGTGGCGTGAAGAGCAGTGACATTGTGAAACTGAGGGAAACGAGTGTGTAAGAAAGTAATTACAGCTCGCTGTATCGCAGTGCGGTGAAGTGAAGTGTGGTGGAGTTCTATGAAAGATTACACGATGAAATGTCCACGTGAATTTGAAAGGTTTGTAGAATTTGTAAAGTTGATAAGTTCTGTTACGTTAAGTTAGTGTATTCTGCCACCAATTTCTCACACTTAATTGCAGAATTATTAATAAATCTAATCTAATCTAATAAACTCGGTATTTTCCGCAGAAATATTGAGGAACCCCATAATTGTAATACAACGGGAGGAGAAAGAAATGATCTTCCTCAAACAAATTTATTAACTAACTAATAGTCAGTTATAGCATTAGATAGACATGTTACGAGATATTCTGTAGAGACACTGCAGATGAGGTAAAATCCCTCGAAACATGTCTGTCTGATCCTGTAACTGACTTGGTTAATAAATTTGTTTGTTTTAGAAGATAATTTCTTTCCCCTCCCGTTGTATTACAAATACTCCTCTGATAATAATATAATCGTTTGTGTGGAATGAAAAATAATGGGTCAAGACAAACTGGCGACGAAAAGTTACGGGAAAAAGTCTGTGGTATGTGATAAATTAGTACCTTTTCAATTACAACCAGTTGCAACACACGGAATGTTAAAACAGAATTTGATTACCGTGTGAAACTAAGATAACCTTTGCCTCTCCTTTGACCGAGGTCGTTAATGCGAGAGTGCAGTGGCGAACTCGGTTAGTTGGGTCCCGTGTTTGAATCCCGCGCAGGCATGGATATTTACATGTGTGTTGTGGCCTGATTGGCTTTCACCCGACGATGTATTTACTCTTATAGCAGTATCCTCTCCTTAATGATCACCATTAGCAAAAATTCTCATGAACAACAAATAAAATACGCTTGCGGTAGCACTATAATGAATTAAATATTTTAACAAAAACTGTCTTCCGAAAAACGGAATCGAGTAGTATAGTACATATGGATACATAAAACTATAATTCCTTACTCACAAGAATATCAAAAACGTTGCTGTTATATAACGCAACACGTGAACAACAAATATTTAATGACGACCGGTCTCTTCTTTGAAGTATAGTAAGTAATGACGTTCTGAGTGTGAGAATTGAGTCGGTATGCGCAGTATGGAAATAGGCGAAATGTCACGCCAAATATTTACATTTTTTATTCAACACTGAAACTACTTTACTCTCATTGTATTCTTTTTTTCGAGTTTCTTCTTTCGAGCTTAGCTGAGACAGCCCCAATGAGTTCCTCAGCAGATTCCTTCGGTCTCGAAATGAAATACCAAGGTGGGTTTGTGGACTACCTCTGAAAGCCGATGAATTGGTGCACACCGAGCCAACACTAAATTGAATGGATTATCTACAGGAAATGGGATGGGCCATTGCGTCTGGATCTGCTAATGAGGGAAACTTGCGAGGTATGGGGGGCGAGGGCACCACATAGCCGAATAGCCTGATGATTTGAGTAGCCGAATATGCTGTTCTAAACGTATGTAAAATAATGCGATTGTGTTATGAACGTACCAAAACGTGTAATATGCATGAAACTAATTCAAATTTTCTCATTATGAGCATATATCAACATACCTCTATGAAATTTGGACAATACGATATCTGAACAGCTCGATTTACCACAAAATACCGTGAAGCCAGTTAATTTCAGCGAACATTCACTGCAATAATTACACAGACAATAAAATTCAAACAAATTATCTAACGCAAAGACTTGTCACAGATTTCTCTATGTATGCTTACGCTCTGAATCCGCTTCAGAAGCCTGAATTGCGCCCCAACCTTGCTGTATTTATAATCAGGAAAAAGACCGTAAAAGTTACATTTTTTGTGTGTTTTTATTTAAAAGATCTGTTAGAGTGTTATTGCGTGATTCTGGCTTTAGATTTGGATTCATAGCATCGACATACATAGAGAAACGTGATAAGTCTTTGGGTCAGGTATCTACACCTGAAAATTAAAAAAAAATACAATGCCACACTGGTTTCTTGGGTTTTATAAATTTGAGGGTGATGGCGCAATTCTGACTTAATGTTCGGATTCAGCACGTCGACGTACATGGAGAGACATGAGTGACGTCTTTGCGTCTGACAACATTAGGTGTGTGTGTGTGGGGGGGGGTAATTTTTTTTATTAGCCAACTGCCCATCCTATTAAGAGAAAGGGCCTCCTGCTTGAGAATGGAATAATTAAAACTTTTTAATGAAGTGATAGGTTAATGATGAGAGATGAAAGGACGATTATAAATATATCCGTGTCCCCGTGGGGGGATTCGAACCCGCGATCCGAGATCGACACGACACCGCTGCCTTAGCTATCTCGGCTCCCTGCACGTACCTGTGTTATTTATCCAAATCGAATTCTTTTGTTGTTGAACTGGTTCCAACGCCACCGTCGATTCCACGTGCCCACGTGGCGGCGGCGCGCGGGCCAGTGCGCGGCGCGGGTGGCGAAGTGCCGAGGGTGGAGCGGGTGAGGTCGGGAGAGGGGTAGAGCCGCGGGTGTCGAGCGGGGGGGGGGGGCAGCCGTCGCAAAATCCGGATCGGGTGCCGCATCAGTCGGCGGAAGGGCGACGGGGGGCGCAGGGCGGGGCGCGAGGGCGTCGCCGCAGGCAGCCGCTGCGATTCTAGCGTGGTCGCCGCGCGTCCGCCGTCTGACCTCTCCCGCCGCCACCGCCACGCGCCGCCCCATCCACCCTCGGTGCCGCTGTGGTCAATGGACTTGGTGGGCTCGTGGAGGCTGTTGGTGAGGTATCGTACGAGTGTGGTTTAATGCTTTCAGTTGGCTAACGTAGGGGAAAGTTTATTTTTAACGGAAGAACACAAAATGCTTTGTAGTTCTTTTCTTTTTTATTTTAATGAATGGAGCGACTACAATTTCATCTTCGAATCAGCGCAGTGCTTCGAATCAACGATAATATTTTATTGAGAGAATTGCTTTCATTTCAAATCACGATTGTGGAGAAAAGCTGTCCTTTATGTCAAACATTACATGATTTTTTTTTCTTTTCGTTTGAATGCTTGAATCGACTTGGTAACTTTCTAATGCTTCGTTCAATTCAAATAATTGGTTCTGTTGTAACTTAATATATCGACCTAGACATGAACATGATTCTCTATCGGGAGACGCATACGTATCGAGTACGTATTACGTATCGTAAATCCATATCGTTATTTCGAGATCATCAGGAAGTAGACGGTAATTAAAAAGTGACATAAGTTGATGTCCTGAGCCATCTAAGCAGGAAAGAGATTCTAATTCAGCCTCACGTCTCTCTCTTGCATGCACCACTTCTTTATTTTAATGTATCCGTAGAATGTCAAGTGAGACAGTATGTGCAATGGTATGTGGTCCGCGTGCATCTTGATCGATATCGTTCGACGTAGAAATGTACATGCTTCCATGTAATACGTATCGGTTAATTCGTGATCATCAGGAAGCAGACGGTCATTAACAATAAGTGGCATAAGTTGATGGCCTGAACCATCTAAGCCGTAAAGAGAAGTCTTATCCAACCAAGAGGGGGCTTGCATGCACCACTTCTGTATTTTAATGGATGAGTGGTATGCCAAGTGAGAAAGTATGTGCAATGTTATTTGATCCGCGTGCTTCTTGATCGATATCGTTCCACCTAGAAATGTATATGCTTCCATGTAATTCGTATCGAGATACGTAATATGTATCGTAATACATATCGTTATTTCGAAATCAGGGAGCAAACGGTCATTAAAAAGTGACATAAGTTATTATTATATTATTATAAGTTGATGGCCTGAACCATCTAAGTCGTAAAGAGATTCAACCTCACTCCATCTCTTGCGTGCACCACGTGTGTATTTTGATGGATGAGTGGAATGTCAAGTGAGAAAATATGTGCAATGTTATTTGGTCCGCGTGTTTCTTCATCGATATCGTTCGATATAGAAATGTATACGCTTCCATGTAATACGTATCGGTTATTTCGAGATCACCAGGAAGCAGACGGTTATTAAAAAGTGACATACGTTGATGGCCTGAACTATACAAGTCGTTAAGAGATTCCACCTCACTCCCCCTCTTGCATGCACCACTTCTGCATTTTAATGGATGAGTGGTATGCCAAGTGAGAAAGTATGTGCAATGTTATGTGGTCCGCGTGCATCTTGATCGATATCGTTCGATATAGAAATGTATACGCTTCCATGTAATACGTATTGGTTAATTCCTGATCATCAGGAAGCAGACGGTAATTGAAAAGTGACATAAGTTGATGACCTGAGTCATCGAAACCGAAAAGAGAAGTCTAGAAATGTATATGCTTCCATGTAATACGCATCGAGATACGTAATACGTATCGTAATATATATCGTTATTTCGAGATCATTTAGCAAACGGTCATTAGAAAGTGATATAAGTTGATGGCCTGAACCATCTAAGTCATAAAAAGAAGTTTGATTCTGGCTCACTCCCCTTCCTGTATGCACCACTTATGAATTTTGACGAGTAGTATGCTAAGTGAGAAAGTATGTGCAATTGTACTTGGTCCGCGTGCATCTCGATTCACCGCCGTCCGTGTCCGTTGTGTGCGCAGATGTCGTCGGGCGGGCGCGTGAGCCGCGGGCGTCCGGCGCGGCTGCCGCTGTCGCTGGCGCTGCCGGCGTTGGTGCTGCTGGTGGCGGCGGGCGGCGCGGCTGTGTGCCCCGAGCGGTGCGCGTGCTCGCTGGACCTGCGCGGGCGGCGGCAGGTGGTGTGCGCGGCCGGCGGCATGCAGGACCCGATCCCCATCGCCATGATGGAGCAGAAGCAGGTGGAGGTGCTGCGCATCTCGGCGCCCCTCGCGCGACTCAACGCCCTCACCATCGGCCCCATCTTCCAGAAGTTCTCTCGCCTCGAGGAGCTGCACATCACCTACTCCAACATCCCGGCCATCGGCAAGCACTCCTTCTGGGGCGTGCCCACCTTGCAGGTGAGGGACAGACATGTTCTTTCAATATATATATAAATTTATGATAAAAATAAATACTACCATAAAATTATATATGTTTATTATTGGAAAGAGCAATACACAGTTTAATATCATTTACATTGTCCTTGCGTTTTGAATGAGTTACAATATTTTACTTTAATTATCGAAAATTAAGAATCTCAAAACTTACTATCAAAACACTGATAGTTGTCAATTTTTTGAGATTTTTTAAGACTGGATCTTAGTTAAGACATTAAAATAATTTTTACTCTTTCCTGCTTTTACAAGTCGTTAGGGTTTTAAATATATTTATATATTTTGAAAGTGATTCTGAAAATTTATTTTAATGTTTATTATATATTTGTATACTGTGTTGAAGCACCCAGTAATTTTGGACCTTGAAATTAAAAAAAAAAATGTCATCTGCAATATATCAATGTTTTGGAATCCTATGTGTGTAGAACAAATTGCGCTAAAAATTAGATGACGGTTTTTGATGCTTTATAGTCGACACAAAACTGTAAGTTAGTTACTTAGGTATTTACATCTCAGCCCTTCATGCAACGGAAAAAATAGAGATGAAACAGAAATAACTACAGATGTCGTACCTTTCATTTTTTAACTATGGTTCCGTAATCGAAAAAGTATGAACAAATTCACAACAACCAGTGTTTTGAGAGGATTGTTTAAATGTTGTCGTGTCGACCATGTAATCGTGAGTACGTAACAATTTTTTTCAATTTTTTTTTTTTTGAATTTGGTAAATATTTCTTTGATAGGATAAACGAATGTCTTATTTTCCGTATTTTTAATTCGAAAAATTAATATTATGTTGACGAAAAAAATTTAAATGAAAAACACGATTTTCGTTGTAGAGGTGTGGGAATGATGAGGTGGGGGATAATAAGCATCTTATTTTATTTAGAGTAATAGTTTAACTACTGATTTTAGGGAATTTTTCACCATCATATTTGGGAATACTCGTTATTATCGTACACATATTTTGTTTTAGAATTTCTAAATTAGTAAAAACAGCATATGTGACAATTAAAAGGACAAAAGCTAAATCTATTGTCCAGATTAAAGCAGTTTACCATGTCAACGTTTTTTATTTGTACCAACAGAATCTGGATGAAAGCCCAATCGTAATGGTAGTCATTGACCTCAACAATTTCTATCTTTGTTGCAGATTAATTTCAATTTCACTTACAATACTAATGTATTATTTGGAATAAAAACAAAGTTTTGAAAAGTTTATTAAAGAGTTAATATTACATCACGGAATGATCATAAGAGAAACAAACGAATTGCGTGGAAAGAGAACTTTTGCTTCTAATTTAGTAATGGCCTTTGTCAGTATATGCCGCACACATCACATGCCCAATGTACGCTTTTTGTCCCTTGGAAATTCATCGGTCTTCCTGAAAATCCAAAACGTGCTCTGTGGGTTTTAACTAAACGACCAATGAGCTAACAAGTCACATGTTGGAACTAGGTCGTAATACAGAGAACGAAAAATTAATTACGGCGCACGTGTTACTGGTTTCCACGCGGGGACAAATGTAATTTCGTGTTTCGAAATTTCATTTGTTCATTTGATACAACTATTGGCCTTGTTTTTATTTTCCGCGAGTAGTTCAATGCAAGTAGATAAAGAGTCCCTTTCTCTTACCATTCAGAATGTATGCTGAATACAAGTTTCGTTTGTCTCCTTAAAAAATGAAACGCCCGCGAATTTAACTTTTTAAACAAAAAAATATACTTTTAGTTACATCATAAATATAATAAACTAATAAACCAAACAAAGAAATATTTTAATCGCCAATAGACTTCTTACAAAAAGACTCCGAATTTGGTTTAAAAAACGTTTAAACAGATGTAATATTACAATACATACTTCTTCTCAGAGTATACAGATGTTAGGTTCTTTCGTTCTACGTAATATTGAGAGATGTCTCGTTATAAAAAGATTGTTACCAAAATAAACATTCCTAAAAAGCTTTGGTCTTACAGAAAGTATTGGGATAAACGTTTACATCTCTATGTGTTCGAAGTGTCAGTACAAAAAAAATCCATTCTTCTTACACACAATAGCCAAAAGAACATTCAACGAACTTAGAAACAGGATTTATGTCTTCAAAGTGTGACAACATGATGTTTATGCCCAAATCCAATCCAAGTGGCTCAGGGTTTAAACTGCTGACTTCGCATTCGGGAGGCCCGTGTTCAATTCTCGTGCCGGCCATCGCGTCTCGGAATTTCGTTGTTTCCCCTCGGTTATCCAGGTGAATGCTGGGATGGTTCTACCAAAAGACCACGACCACGATCGCTTGCAGAATCCGTTAATTACACGTGAAGTCATGAACGTTAACCTAATTCGAGACATCACGAATTCCTGGTTGGGTGACCGACTGGGGACCCCGGAATCTAACTGCGCCGAGGCCAATTACTCTCTACGGAACATAAAAATGGCTCAATACAAATGCAATGCACTGACACACAACACGTGCACGTGCGCGCGCTCGTCTTTTCAGATCCTCAACCTGACGCACAACAACGTGTCGCACGTGCTGGACTACAACTTCCGCGGGTTGGCCAACCTGCTGGAGCTGCACCTGGACGACAACCGCATCGAGTCGATGCCGAGCGGCACCTTCCGCTACCTGCAGGAGCTGCGCGTGCTGTCGCTGGCGCGCAACCGCATCACGGAGCTGGTGCCGCGCCTCTTCCTCATGCTGGGCAAGCTGCACCAGCTCGACCTCAGCGGCAACCGCCTGCTCGAGCTCAACCCCGAGGTCTTCAAGGACGTGCAGGTGCGCTGCTCTTCTTCTGAGGTGGATGCGGAGGAAATACGTGAAGGCATGGACGTTAAGCTAATTCGAGACATCACGAGTTCCTGGTTGGGTGACCGACTGGGAACCCCGGGATCTAACGGCGCCGAGGACAATTGCTCTCTACGGAACATAAAAACAAGTACAATGCACCGACACACAACACGTCCACGCGCACTCCTTGTTTCAGATCCTGAACCTGGTTAGGTAAACCCTTCATAGCACGAACACGCTTAACACGAAATCCGTCGTCAAACGAACACGATTTGCGTCCCGCAAAGAAACGTTGTAATACCGTGTGTAGTCAGATAACACGAATATTTATAACGAGAACACCGATTTTATTCAGTCAATTGGAAATCGTGTTACGAAGGCTTACTGTAATGAAATTCACCAACAGCAAGACAATCATATTTCCGAAAGATAAAGTTATTGATGTCATAAATCTAAAGGCACCAAATAATGAATGCGGTTGACGTTGGTAAAACGACAGCGTAAGTTAAGAACCAAGTCTCTTATTTGTGATTACGCTCATGTGTTGTGTATATATTTTTCTAATATCATTTTCGTATAAGAAATATTCATGAAAATAAAGACATTTTCTTGGAATGTGAATACTCAGTAGGAGTGTACGCTGTCTTCAGCTACTACTATTGATTTCTTTCGATTGTTCTTAACGGACGGAAGAGTGTTAAACTCCTTAAAGGTCGCTGGCTTTCAAAAGAGACTTCTCGTTCCTCTGCTTAAGTGCGTAATGTCGCTATAAAAGTACACTATGACGAAAAACATGTGCTAGCCCAATTATCTTTAGTACTTATTGATGCAGAGGGTTAGTCGGCATAGACACTTCCGGCTGTCAGCCAGTAGAATGAATGTGGTACTGTCCACGGTTCCACACACACCAAAGGCATTAACAGTAACCACCGAGACGAACCGGTGATCCGTAAGGAGGTCTTGAGTTATTGCCCGCTGTTACAACTCGGTGGAGTAGAGGGACTTAATTATTTAATAATTATACAGTGTGAAATAAATTAAGTTTACCGTGTGACTAAAAGTCTGTACAATTTTGTTTGTATTTAAGTTGTTATAGATTTGGAGGATTTGACAGACTTAAATATTAATATTTATAAAGCTTGGAATAAATTATGTTGAGAGTGTGATTGAGCACGATGTCGGATTTGGTATATATTTTAGGAGCTGAGTGTTTAATTTGTTACAGTCTAGATGGACTTCATCGACGTCAATACCTAAGCTTTAGCGAAAGCAATACGAAAGCTTTAGTAATTTACGATTACCGTGTGACTAAAAGGGCGTACGATTTGGTTTGTGCTAAGAGAAGAAAGTTTAAGTTGTTACATGCTTAGTGGATTTGGCCAACTTAAATATTGCTTGGAGTAAATGACTTTCAGTGTATGACTAAACGCGATGAACGATTTGTTATACGTTTAGGAACTAAGAGTTTACGTTGTTCAAGCCTCAGTTGTCGTCGCCGATTGAATTACATAACATTTATAAATATTGAGTACACGATTGCCTGTGACTAAATGCGGGGTACGATTTGGTTCACGTTCAGGAGCTGAGAGTGTTCCGGTGCCGAGGCTGTGGCCTGAGCAACATCAACACTCTCATCTATCGACTGCTGCCCGACCTCACACTGCTCGACCTCGGCGACAACGAGTTCAAGTACCTCAGCAGCGACGAGTTCAGAGATCTGCGCAAGTTGCAGGTAAGATGTGGAAATATTCACAGTTGCACGATGTGGTTCATAAATGTATCTTTGAAAGTCGGACATTAGTAATATTTAATTAATTAATAATTACAAATGAGAATTAACATACTAATGAATTGATTCATAGTTATGAAAAATAATAATTTCGATTACAATAAAAAAAATCAGAAACTAAGAATTTGCTTCATGTCTCTTGGCGCAGCATGCAAAGCTAATTTGCTGATTAATTTGTTGCAAGAATAAATAATATAATGTGACGAAAAATTCCTGCAACATACAGTATAAAATTTTTCTATATTTTATTGTAAAACTATATTACTGTTTTATGTACATTTAATAAATGAAAGATGAATGTTGTCGGGACAGACAGTAATCTTGCTTGCATTCTGTATGAGCATTGTAAGAAAGGGAGAAGGTGCGTCTCATTTTAGAAATTCTATATTACAGTGATACCATCCAGTACTATTTTTTACTAAGACCTCTTCTTCGCACGCAAGAATCACATGCTCCATCTCTATAGCGGATGACTATATCGCTTTAATAATTTCACTGTAGGGAATTCACAATCAATAGTCGCGTACCGAAATTTCCAATGTTCAAAACAATTTCTAACAAAAAAGTCGAGTTTCCTTTTCACAACATGATAGAGCATCGCAGTCAGTGTATGACTACTGTATGGCTAGTACTCCGCTTCGAATTTGCTCTTTAAAGGGATTGCTCGTATGCAAAATGCAAAATGCCTATGCAAAATGAAACGCCTCACTACGTGGTCCGATTACTAACACAATTTGTTTAATGCGCATGAAAATGAAACGAATTGTGCTTCGTTTCGGTTGCATTTCTATAAATCATTGGCGGGAGATGAGTTCAGCGCAATTTGATTGATATCAAAAGATGGAAGTAGAATAGATAAGTACTGGAGACAATATTATAGAACGCTTCTTTTCTTACTTTTTGTTTTGCGGTTATGAGATAGTACTGCTTCATTGGAAGGAATCTCGAAGCAACTAAACCTTTCTCGAGAAATCTCATTCTGACGATGCTTTTGTTCGATCCAGCTATTTTCGTTTTAAATTTGTCAATAGATTTCCTCAAATATAGGTTCTCTCGCAACGCAAAGTTTGAATTATAAACCTGTGATCATATCACAGTAGGTCTTAAAGGTTGGAAAACATCTGACCTACTGAAAAATCAAAGGTGTTGCTAGGATTATTTGTTCATAGAGGTTTCCAGACCCTTTGTTAAAAGAGCCGCAGGACGTGGATATCACATTTCACACCCGTCAATTATACATGAAGTGTGCACTTTGTGTAAATGTCAATTTAACACAAAGAAAAATAGTATTACTGTTTTTTTTCATTTATTGATACACCTCATATTTTGGCAGAAATTTTAAAACATTTATTTGTAAAAGCAAATTGTGAACATACACATATCTCCTTTAAATTTTTTACACGTTTCGTAGCACGCTGCAGCCCCAACATCAGATAAAAAACAGTAATATAAAAAATAATTTATAATTAACGAGTCATTAACAATGAAAATATTACAGTTACAAAGATGCAAATTAGTTTTCGTTAAGTATACAGTTATATTTGACAACCACACGTAATATAATAGTATTGGCATAAGTTATTTATTTATAATAGAGAGACAACACTCATTTTATTATGATAAGACAGAAACTATTATGTTGCAATCAAAGTATCGTCACAACACGGCAGACATCTAAATGCCTATAATGCACGAAGAGATTACTACTGGCAAAGGATCGGAGGGAGAATCATATTACGTAGTAAAGGAGTGGGCGAACGAGTGCTGCCAACTGATGAAACAGAATGTATGCATTCAAATGTTGTAAATTACTGTGATAGGTAAATGATAAAAATTATATTTTATCGAACTCATAATCCTAAGTCTTAATGTTCAGGTTCATAATAAGATTTACATATTCAAACAAAGCAATAGATCTGTTCATTGTTGGCGAACGTTGTGTATCAATTATTCATTTTTTTAAAATTCAACGAGTATTTACAATCTATTTCAAATGGAGAATAATGAGTAAATACTAGAAATTTGAATAACAATAAGAAATGAAATCAAGAAAGTCATCCATTGGTACTTTTCTTGGAATCCTTTTCAAATCTGTAATAAAAAGGTCATTTAAACAATATTATTGATAAGGGATACGAGAATTAAAAGTACATGAACATGCTAGACCCAAATGAGAGAATATGATTAGATAAATGTTATATATTATCCCCTTTTTTTCGTTGTTGCAAATGTAACAAAAAAATCATTAACACTATTCATCCATACAAAATTCATTCATCATTCACATTATTTGTTTTTATCCAGATTTTTAAAAAAATCGTTTCGACAATTTCTATATATTGTTATAATTAAGCTCTTATAATCTCTAATAATATATATTAACATTCAATGCTACCACTCAGAAGGTGTAACGGTCTTCAATATTATGGACACAACTGCGGACCACAATACCCGATTTACGACTTTTCAGGTACAGGAATATCATGTATCTGAAAAGTCTTGGTCCACAGTTGTGGGGGTAACATTGAAATTAGACCTTGTTCCGACTGGGGTGGTGCCACGCTGATGGGAGATACCTGGTTGGGGATAACCACGGTAGCCGACGATAGGTCGGAGTCAGATCTCGCCATCCAGCAATGGAAGATCATCGTCACCTCTCGAGAGAGAAACAAGGACTAGATTTAGGGATATTAGTTAGGGGTCAGTAGTTGACGCGTGGTATTACAGGCCTCAGTAGTTGACGCGCCGGCAATCAGTAACAACCAAGCAACCGCGAGAGCAATGATATTCCCACTGACAAAGTTGTCGGAGAGCACGCGAATCGCGCGCCGGCGACCAGTCGCCCCGAGTCTCGAGCGCCGTCGCGCGTCGCCTTCGCGCGCTGCGCAGGAACTGCGTCTGGACGGCAACCAGCTGCCCGTGGTGCTGGAGCGCACCTTCGGCGGGCAGTCGGAGCTGCAGCGCCTGACGCTGGCGCGCAACCGCCTCGCCAAGGTCACCACGTCGGCCTTCGCCAACCTCACCACGCTGCGCGACCTCGACCTGGGCTACAACAAGCTGGACCGCCTGGAGACGGCCACCTTCATCCCGCTGGCCGAGTCGCTGCGCCGCCTCGACCTCAGCGGCAACGCCATCTCGCTCGCCGAGGTCAAATACGTGCTGCAGGTCAGTCCGATTTCTTCAGTGGTGCGATGCAAATTTTCAAATACGTGCTACAGGTCAGTACGCTTTCTCAAGTGGTGCGGTACAAATTTTCAAATACGTGCTGCAGGTCAGTTCAGTTTCTTAAGTGGTGGCGTACCTGGAATTCCTCTCAGTAAACAGTGCAGATTTTCAAATCCGTGCTGCAGGTCAGTCCGGTTTCTTCAGTGGTGCGGTACAAATTTTCAAATACGTGCTGCAGGTCAGTCCGGTTTCTTAAGTGGTGCGGTACAAATTTTCAAATACGCGCAGCATGTCAGTACAGTTTCTTAAGAGGTTGTATACCCGGAGTTCTTGGCAGCAAACGATACAAAATTTCAAGCATTTGCTGTGGGTCAGGAGAGTTTCGTAAGTGTTGGTATTCGCGGGTTTTATCTGAATAAATGTTCCGGATTTCGAGGACATGTTGAAGGTCGAGTACGATCACATTTTGCCAATGAAAATGTGACGGGAATCTGATATTTACGTCAATCACCCCTGGTTGGCAAACATTGCGATCTGCACTGCTACATGAAGTCGTATGCTTCCGCGGCCAGAGTCATGTGCATGATCTTGGATGTCCAGCCCTGAGGAAGACCACAACAAGGTGGTTGAAACGTCGGTAACACAGCCTTTGACGCGGCGTCTCCTGGAGAGCCAAAATCATGCACTGGTACTTGTTCTGACTCTAAGATAGTTAGTATTTATACGAAATGTTTTTGTAAGATGGTAAGATTTATTCTGAATTATCCGTATATTGGCATTGGGCTGCAATATTTATCTCAACATAGACTTCTGTATAGGAATATGCTAACTCTAATTATTACAAAAGTAAAGTGATTCTAATTACTTAAAATGTCTATTTTCTGAGTAGCGTCAATGTTGTAGTCTTTGAGCGGTTTTCGAATTCGTTTTACTCGTATTCATTGAAAATTTGCAAGTTTCTCCGTGTAGATTGGCGGGACGTATACAAAAAAATTGTTTTTCATCGTAAGGGAAAATTATTTTCACCCATATTATGTTCATCGTAATTGTGTCAATCGGTAGAAAATATCTTGAAAGACAGAGACTCTGCCATGAATAAATAAATCCAGCTAGTATTTCTTCAGAATGCCAAGATATATATCATATGCGTGGTCCGCCCTTAGCCATAGACAATCACGCCTTAGACAATCTTTCCCAAATCTTCAAATACCGCAAATTCCGTTGCAGTATGTCCGCTGAAATTTTCGATACATAACGTAACATATGTCTTCCAGAAAGTAATGTTCTCTTAGTGTCGGTATTACTCGTATATGTAATTTGCATTTATGTCTAGATCATATTTTGTTTTGTGTTGGAAATTTTAAAATTCAAATCTTACGTATCATTTAAAATCAGAAAAGAAGACTTGAAACAGTCACAAAGTTAATCCTCATTTGAATGCTAACATTTTTCATAATTTGATTTATTGTTATTGAAATTCACCCCGCCATATCATTTCATGAAGTTAATCAGACTCGTGCGTCGGATTTTATTTTTACTTCATCACATACTGCTTACATAGTAAAGAAAAAATACAGTGATGCTACAACAAAAACAGCGAATCTTTTACAGAAAAACTCCTAATGTAGGTTCCTGATACCGATAAATTAGATAATTCTTGTTGCGCTTCCTCAAATACGTTGTCTTGCCAAAACACATGTTGTGTGCGTCCCTTGTTTCGAATCAAATGGTTATTCAAATTAAGATTATTTCTAATGTCATTTTTAACTGTCGTAATTTTCAAAAACTAAATAAAAATGAAAAATGAATTTTTATAATTATTTTCTTCATAAAATATTTTCTTCAAAATAAAAATTCAAACAAGATTACACACATTTTTTTCAAAATATGATTGAATAGTCTTCGAGCAGTTTTGCGTGAAATAAAAGCAACTTCAAAAAAATATTTTCAAATTCTTCATATTCTTTTTTCTTATATAGTGTAAAGAACGCTTTAAAAATGTAGTTCCGATTTTCATTGAACTCTTTGAATTTTTTATAATTGTAAAAGTTGCAAATAATTCGAGTAAGTACGTGCTCTTGACGCGTACTAGTAAATATTGTGGTTCTGCTGATTATTACAATGAAATTTTATAAAAAGTTACGGCTTTAATGAAAATGCAGAATTCTATCACCATGGTAAGCGGTTATGCGATTTTCAAGTGCAAGACTTGTAGACTGTTGATCGTAAATTAAACGGCAGCAGCTATTTAAATTTCCAGAGCGGGCAACAATGGGCGCTGCAAGCCGACAAGCTCATCTACGGAGGCGCGCCACGTGAGCGCCGAAGCGACTTTCCGCAGACAAAAGACGGTCTGGTAGCTCTCAGAGTTAAGAAACTCTGAAAGCCTCCTTCCCGCTGCTTCTCGTCGACACGTCACATACAATGCGCTGCTTCCCTCGCAGGGAGTGGGTCACGAGGGTGGCGCGAAGTTTCTCTTCTTAAGGAGCTTGCATTCAAGACGTAACGAGACGATGATGCACCGAGTTCACGTTTTATTAATTATGACCCTTCACCTATGCAAGATGTCTGAAACATCACGCGATATTTTACATAGCGCGTTGAAAACCTCCGGTGATATTCAATACGCGGTTGTAATTTCATAATGTTCGTTCTCCTTTTAACATTCACAAAACCTGTATATCAATTCAGTCGTATTCTTTTTATGAATGTGATCCCTAGTATTCAAAAGATTTCATTACCCGTAGCTTCTGTATCACTTGTACGACTTCCTGTCTCGTAAACTCTCGTTTGGAGAGGTTTTCTGGTTTCTTTTATGATTGCTCATTGGAATCCACATAATGGCAGCGAAGTAAAAAGCGAAATATTCATTTTTATTGCATTGATGCTGTTAAAAAAGATAATGTCCGTTTTTAAAACAGAATTAATTAGCATTATTTAACTAGTAGAGTTTTAGTTTGTGAAATTTTGCATCAAAATATGTATGTAAAAAAGAAAATACAATTTTGAAAATTTAAACAATTTATTACGCAGAGATTATATATTCATGCTTAAATTTGAGAAAATAATTAACAATAATTATTCATTTTATATTGCAGTGAAAAGCTCTGGGAGATTTTAGTTCGCGTAATACTGAATCCTGGATATTAAGCATGCTGTAAAATGCATTGTGAAGGCTCGTGGAAATATTTTTAACATACAGGATGTAATTGGTAGTCCGAAAATAATATATCTTAACGAAATATAAACTAATTTGATATTGTTTGCTCTGGCAATGTGTTCTGATAATGAACGAAATGAGTATCTTCTTCAATATCTGTTATGATATCAAAATTGTTTTCTAAGCGAAATTCTGAAGCTAATTTTCCAAATAAATTTTCTTATATTGTTTCTTGTATAATAGATTTCACAGTAACATGATTCCTAAAAATTGGTTTAATTTTAATTTTAGTGTTCATTGAGTTTTTAATGTCTGCTGTCAACGTGCAAACTTTTATCAACGGATCTGTTGTACAACCTGAAAATTTAATTTTCCTGAACTGTTCTTTAAAATTCACCAGAATGTACTTTTTGTAAATCTCAGTTAAATGTAAAAGCAAAATCTAGAATAATTTAACACCCACTTTGGTTTTGAATCATTTCTAATTTTCAAATATATGAATTCATAGATTTTACAATATAATTTAGACGTTTGTTTTCAAAGTAGAGAATTAGATATGCAGTACAAAAAATTCTATTAAAATAATAGTTCAAAACAAAATGGTTTTAGAATTTTCTGCCATGTGACTAGTTTATGAACCTTTTATAATGTTTAAAATATAAAATGTCTAGTGAAGACGTATGGTTTCGTGCAGGGAATATTGATTCACAGCTCTCTAGGGGGGGGGGGGGGCCGTGCCTTAGGCAACATTGCAAAGTTCGTCATTCTGGGACCTTCTTCGGATTCCAAAGCCCAGAGATGGACTGCGCATGGCCCGGGGCTGACTGGAGGAGGACCTCTGTATATAAACCCTTGCGAAGTTGACGTCCGCGCATTTCGTCCTGATAATGGTCACAGTACCACGACGAAACTGTTGAGAACTGTCCACAGGGCGCAGTGTCTCCCCGTCAGCCAATAGTCTATACTGGGCTGTTTGGGAGACGCTGAGTCGTTAGCACATACATTTTGCCCCGAAGAAGGTCTCAGTATGACAGTCGAAAAGTTGGCAACTGTGCCTAGGGCGCGACTTCTGCAGGGCAGGCAAGTATCTTTAGACCGCGTAATAAGGGCGAGAAACACGTCATTCACGCACGAGACGAGTTTGTCGTCCGAGCTACGCTGAATCACCGCGCTTAATTGGAGTCCAGCCGTGTCGTCACAGACGTTGAAAAAATGAGCCGGAAAACGACCACGAGAAACCACGTTTCGTGCACGCCGTGTTAAAAACTATATTTCCTACCTATAAGATGCCCTAGTTCCATATAACGGTGTAAACAAAAGATGACGAACGGGTGGGTGGACTTGTCTGCCGCAGGTGGTGCTGAAGCTGAAGGACCTGTCTCTGTCGGACATGCAGCTGACGGACCTGCCGCTGGGGCTGTTCGTCTACCACGAGCACCTGCGCTTCCTCAACCTGTCGGGCAACCACTTCACCCACTTCCCGTCGCAGCTGCTCTCGCCCGTGCCCAAGCTGCAGGAGCTGGACCTGTCGCGCAACCGCTTCCGGGGCCTGGACGAGCGCCTGCTCTACCGCTTCGAGTCCATCCGCGCGCTCCACCTGCACTCCAACCCCTGGGCCTGCGACCTCTGCCACATCATCCCCATCCTCAACCGCATCAACAAGACCGCCGTCAACATGTTCAAGGTGAGCGAGCGCACTCCCTCTCAAGATAAATGATCCTCATGCTCGATAACTAGGAAGCGATTCTAGATTTTGTATCTTTTCTCGGCGTGTGATTCTTACTATTCCGTCTTTACTCACGTAAATTTTGTGAACTCTTGTAAACTCCATTGAGGCTCTCAATGAATGATAATTTACTTA
Organism: Gryllus bimaculatus; assembly: GCA_017312745.1. Taxonomy (NCBI): domain Eukaryota; kingdom Metazoa; phylum Arthropoda; class Insecta; order Orthoptera; family Gryllidae; genus Gryllus; species Gryllus bimaculatus. The sequence continues at coordinate 1,855,178 of BOPP01000205.1, forward strand.
ATGATTATATTTGCCTTCACCTTTGAAAATCAAATATGTGGGTTAAGTAGAACGACCGTTTTAATATCGAGAAGTATATTTGAAACAAATAATTATAATTTTTATGTGTAAATAATCAGTAATATAACTTGAACAAATATTTAAGCTTTTCTTATCTATATAAAACATTGACTGCGTATTGTCAGGAGTGGATTTCTCAGGAAACGGAAGTATTTGACACTCTCCGAGTGCCATTCTGACACAAAATTTTGTCAGCAGATATGTAATCGCAACTATTCAAATTAAATGTTAACGGCTTAAATTTCTTATACGTAATATTTGATTATGGAGTTTGGTTTGTTTTTGAATATAAGGATCCATTTTTGGAACAAATTCATAGATGTACCGTTGACATCATTACGTTAACAATGTCTATTATTCTTGTTGCAAGTAATTGAAATGAAGTCAACACCACACATTCAAACATGTTAGGAGTATGGAGATTTTCCCGTCTGAATTGATGTCCGGATGTTAGAGATATCTAGAGGGGGAAACTTGCGATTATACGTGTAGGTTGATGACGAATCTCACGACCTAGTAGGGACGGAGTATCGCCAACTCCTGGTTTATAATATGGTCCACACATACGGGACTTATGACCTTAGTAGTCTATTCCCTGGGAATCAATACCTACTAACTCACTTATCTCCCTCTCACCATTGTGCTACTGCAGGAAAGGAAATAAATTGTAAGGGACGTGCCAAACAGATTCATGATGAAATATTTAATATTGTGTAAATTATTCTACAGAACAATCAACAGGTTTACATTCTATCTGCATCACACTTAATGCAGCTTTCCATGTTACAACCTTGCATTAGAAGTTTTCATTCTAGACCTCATCTGAATTAGACGACGCGACGCGAATCATTAAATATATTCAATTCAATTCACGTGGGGAGACTTTTCCGTCTGACAGCACAAATTTCGCTATTCCCCTTTCACCATCTAGGGCAGAAAGAAGGTATCCCTTGGGTGACGAAGCAGGCGATTAGAACTTATCTCAGAGGGTTGAGGATCTTTTACATTCAATAAATCTACAACGTGGGACGGACGGCTTTACTTCCCCTCCGTAGCGCTCCAGCCGCGTGTCGTGTGTTGGCAGGGCCTGCGCTGCGCCACGCCCTACTCGCTGGAGGGCCGCCCTCTGGAGACGCTGCAGCGCAGCTCGCTGGGCTGGTGCAGCAGCAGCGGCAGCGGCTTCGGCTACGTGGAGGGCGGCGGCGCGGCGGGCGTCACCACGGGCTTCCTGGGCGACGACTCGCGCCTGGGGCTGATCGCGGCGGGGGCGGCGGTGCTGCTGCTGCTGGTGACCGGCGCCGCGCTCCTGGCCGGCGTTGCCTACTCGCGCCACCACGCCGCGCATTATTACACGCGCGAGGAGCAGCGCGCCCCCGAGCAGGAGGCCATCTTCGAGAACCCGGCCGCCATCCTCAGCGAGAACGGCGACATCAAGTACAAGATCGTGCCGATGGACGTGTCGAAGCCGCCTCCCAAGAAGAAGAAGATGTCCGTGTCCACCATCGACGGCATCACGAAAGATCCCGAGCTGCACACGCTCACGAACGGGACCTGAGTAGTGCGCTTCAGTGAGGTATTGGAGACACATTGCTAGTACAAAGTGACGACAGTACCCACTCATTGCTTCCTCAAGGCCGGAGGGGACGGGCGGGAGTGCCACGACGGCTGTGAGTCGTGTTACGAGTACGTGACTGTTTCCTGTAGCGAGATGCTGTAGCTCTCTCTCTCTTTCTCGGTTCCGCGTGTGCCGTGCTGTGGTGTGTGATCGAGCTTACATGTGTGGTGTATTGTCTTTTTGTGGTGAACCTACTACAATGTTAGCTTAAGTTAAAAATTCATTGAACACGTACCCTTTCAGTGATATTTGAATTAATATAAAAGTGAGATAATATTTTGCTATCATATGAAGGAACGAGCGAAGTGTTCGACTCTGCCATGGTGGATGTGTATACCTATATTTTTTTGTGAGAATGACTCGAATGGACAATTCAAGCGGCAGTGTTAAAAGTATGGGCGTTCATAGTAGATTACCGACATAACTAGGTATATAAAAGGAACCACGCAATTCTTGAAACTGAAGTATTTAAGGAATTTTTGAAGTTCCATTTGGTTCAGCATGAAAGTACTTGAAATTTCCCTACGAAAGGTACACTAACTAATGTGGCGTGTTGATAAACTATTGTAAATAAACCAATATTCAAATGGACTCTTCTTTACGTCTACATATATTTTTATCTATGTAAGTATTTGCCGTATAGGACAAGAGCAAAAACAAGTACAAGAGGTGCGGTGACTTACGACGCCGCGGAGGTTGTAGCTAGCTGATTTCTGGATGACGTTGCAAGTAGGCAGCGATCTGAGGTTTGATTCTTCTGTTAAGTTCTCGAAAGTGAAGTGTTGCCGCTTTCTAAGATACCACATGTCGTGTATTCGGTAAATGAAATATCCCGATGTATTCGTCAAGTATTGCAAAACAATGTGTGAAATATACCCACAAGTGTTTATCGTTTGCATGTTACTGTCAGTAAATCACGAGAAAAAAGTGTCTACTCAGAATTGGAATCTGTAATAAGAACGTAATTTTATATATACAATGTACTGTACTACTATGATTTGCATTTTATTTCCGTAAAGTATGTTTTTTTAAACCACAAGACTAGTTTGACAGCATCTTGAAAGTGGAAATTTTTCTCCTTTAATGTATTTTTTCAGTGTATATTGTAATTAGTAAATAGCGTTTTCCAAGCACTGTTGTTTGCATACCGTCATTGGTCAACTGGAACACGTGATTGACAACGTCAGAGAACCGAAGGTGACTAGTTGCCTAAATTTATGTGCTCTCGCCAGTCTCAGTTTGGAAGTGGAAGGAGACGGACGCTGTTTCGTGGAACGTGGACGAGCTACTACTTCAATGATTGCGGCCTGATTGTGCTATGCGGATAATAGCATATTAGTTGGTGAGTGGGCCATCATGTTTAGGAATTTTCACTGTTTACATTTTAATAAATTCAGTGTGTACAATTTCATCACTACGATATTTGTGTACCCTTTAGTGTTTCAAAATACGTTCGATACTTTAGTGAAAACGTGAAACGCAAGTTGTGTATTTTCTTAAATTTACAATTAAGCATTTCGCAACATTCTCATTCTAGTAAATTATGAATAACTATTAAATAAAATAGGATGTTGAATTGGTAAAGTCAAAATGTTTGAAATAACTATATTTTATTGCGGAATCGTCCTGTCATGAGTTCATGGCACATGTCCGTACGTTCGTCTTACATGATACGGTTTCATGGTTTTTGTGTTTTCTACATTAAAAAAATCGTGCGCCTGACAAGCGAATGCCGCGATATAACGTGTTGAAACCTGTTCTAATCCTTCTTTTCATCGAAAGAATATCGCGTATTAATCTCACGATCATACTTTTTGGGTGCCGTTGCACACTGTAAGTCAATTAAAAACATCCTGAATTTGCAAATTGGGCCTATGCTTTCACAGATGTAAAAATGGCCCACCCTACAATTCAGCGCGCGCGCTCGTGATTCAAAACCACTGCTCGCCGCAAGCGGCTGACTCTGCTTCCAAGGTCGTTTCCAGGGGGCAGGCGTTGCGAGGGGCAGGCGGGAAGGCTCCCCTCCCCTCCCAGCAGCTAAAATAATAAAACTAATAACACTAATATTAACTATACGTAGTCCAAACTACTAATATAAGTGTTTACGAGATTTAGTTTTATCAGTTGTTCATTTTTGTAAGAAGTACATTTCGTCGTTATAAATCTTGCCATAACCGCTTATCTTCCTTCCAACATGAGCTACCTCCCCTGGAGCTCTTTCCGCACGAATTTAAGAGCTCTTGTCTGCGTCTACTGCGAAACAGATCAGTTGTGTAATCACAGGTGAAAGACGGGTCCAAACTGGAATAGTGCGGTAAAGTTGTAAGTCTTTAGAAATTTTCGAATGAGAAAATTGATTTATCGATTCAAATAGGCATGAATTAAAAAACGGCAATTTTAGCGAGCAAAAATCAAAATGAGGCCATGACAAGTGAATTTGATTCATCAAACGACTTTTAAATTTTATCTTTACATAATTTAAATATAAAGTCATACAGTAAATGATAAACGTTTTCAATATTTGATAATTATGCATATTGACGATATTCATAATGAAAAAAGTTACAAACTTTTATTGGTAAGGAAATAAAATATCTGAAATAAAATGGACTTCTACAATAAGAAAAGCTTTTGAGTGTACTAGGAATGGCGTGCCACCGAATGTCATTTAACCTTGATGAAACAACCCTCTACAACACCAATCTCGGCGCCCGCGCGCTCGCAGCTCGGCTTGCGAGGGCAGTCCAAGTTTTCTTTAGAATGAGAAATTCTACAAAAATGTTGGCCAAAATTTAGGGGCATGTAAATGCAATGAAAAACTATGAGGGCATGTTTCGACATGTCACACCGCGCCATTCTCTTATGAGAGAGTTTTTTTGAAAATTCATAAACGAGATTTTACTACGATCTTGTTAGACAACATTCAGTTCGTAACACCAAAGGAATGTGAGGAAACGTGATTATTCACTGTCATAATGGGATCTTGAGTGCAATAATCCTATTGTTTCCAGACATAAGCTTTTAATGTCAATCGAAAGCTTGTATTTTTCTGATCAGTATAGTATCAAAATGAGAAATGGGAGAAAAGTAACTTAAACTCTTAATGAGTTATATCAATTGTTGTAGTATGACTTCATAGACTCATTGTAAACTTTTAGATATCTATAGGTAATAAACCAAGGACAAGGATATTTTTCTTTATCTGTAATGAGTTTTGTCAATATACTTCTCAGGAACTAAGTTGTGCCAACCAAGTTTACACGGCGGCGCTGCTAAGTTCCTAGTATTCGCAAAAAAGACGGAAGGAAACGATTGAAAAGAAAATCAGAATTCCGCATTCGGATTTATTCAACCGTGAGCAAAGAGGTTACAACGCAGAAACTCCCCAGTCACGAAGCGAACGCCGCTATTCAATTATGATGCGCCCTCCGCAGCCTTGAGGAACTCCAGCGCCCGAGGCCCGGGATTGATTCCCGATGCAGGCCTCGCCGCTCCGCGCCGCTCGCGCCAGGTGGGCGTTATCGCCCCATCTCTAATTAGCCGCCGGCCAGCGGCGCGCCGCCCCGCCCCGCCCCGCGCCCAGCCGGGTACCACCCCTCCTGGACTGCTCTCCGCCACTGCTTTGCAGCCAGCGCCACCTACGCAGGGGCCGGCGTGAGGCGGGGAGGGTGGAACAGTACGGACAGCGATGTGTGGCGGGGAGGGACAGAGCGGGAATTCTCTGCGAACATCCAACATTATTGGATTGATATCATTTCATACCTGTGTGCAAAACATTTTGTCTTTATTATATTTTAACGCGAACGTTTTGGGAATTTTTAAGAAGGTTGGTATCTTAGGGTTTACGTAGTCCGTTTGAAAATTTGTGAAACCATTTCTATTCCCTACAAAATAGTAATTATTGTCTATGTCGGTGTACATATAATCATCGTCTCTGAGTTGTTTCAATTTTCATGTGCTTAATAATTATCGGCGGAGCGTTTATTCATCTTAACGTTGGTTCCGCGCTTTCGGAAATGAGGTTCAGCAACGGTATTGCAGTTGTTGAGGTCACTTTGTTTGCGTTATAGGGACACGAAGCGGCAAGCTCATTTCGCTCATAAGCTCCGAGAGAACACTGGGCCCTTTGTTTGTCACCGATATCATTAAGGGCGATGAAGGACGCCCAGGGGAAGAGGTTTCGGATGCGATGTCGTCTGCCCACCCTAAGCCCGTTTGACCCCTGCACGCCACCGTTTCTCGTCGCCCTCTTTACTGAATCGCTTCACCACCTCGCTTCATTTCACCTTGCTTTCGTCACTGCTTCACCCCGGCTGCATGTCTCAATTGTGCCCTCTCTTGACTTCACTTGCAGTCCACTCCACTGTTTACTGCACCATCCATATTTCATTCTTATTATTGTACTTTACTTTGTTCATCTCAACCTCATAATTCTGTCTTCGACAACCAAGCACACTTCTCATTACCACTGTATTCTGACGTCTTCTCTACCCCGTTTTCATCCCCGACTCTCTCTGTTTCTCTCTCTCTCTCTCTCTGTTTCTCTCTCTCTCTCTGTTTCTCTCTCTCTCTGTTTCTCTCTGTCTCTGTTTCTCTATCTATCTCTCTGTTTCTCTTTCTCTCTCTCTGTTTCTCTTTCTCTCTCTCTCTCTCTCTTTCTCTCTCTGTTTCTCTCTCTCTCTGTGTTTCTCTCTCTTTTTCTCTCTCTGTTTCTCTCTCTCTCTGTGTTTCTCTCTCTCTCTCTTTCTCTCTCTGTTTCTCTCTCTCTCTATGTTTCTCTCTCTCTCTCTTTCTCTGTTTCTCTCTCTCTCTGTGTTTCTCTTTCTCTCTCTCTCTGTTTATCTTTCTCTCTCTGTTTCTCTTTCTCTCTCGCCCTCTTTCTTTTTATCTTTCTTTCATTTTGGCCAGCCACCATCCCATTTCATTGCCCTTTTTCTTTCTCTCTTAATAAAACTGTGCTGTTGAAATTGAGACAGTTTCGTTATTTATTAATCTTTTCCAATGATTTTGCATATTTTGATTATTTTCTTCAAGTCTTCCCCCTTCCCATCACGCATAGTTTACCGTTCGGTCTCCTCTTTCTCCCTCTCGCCCGCACCCTCTCGCCGCGGGTTGAAAGGCGGGTCCAGCGCGTTTGCATGGGGCATTTCGCGGAACGCGCGGTTACGCCTCGGTCAAGCGGCGGTCCCCAAGGACGCCAGAGGCGGCGGGCGGCGCGAAGGCAGTTGCCAACTCGGCTAACTCAAATTCCAGCGCCGGCGAGCTCCGACCGCGAGCGCCGCCGCCCTGAAGGAGGGGTCGCCCGCGGGCTGAGCTACGATGCTGCCTTCACCTTGGTCGCGCTCGCTCCCCGCGAGGGTGAGCTGGCAGATGAAAGAGAAATGATGAGGTGCGACTGCCTGGGGAGATGCGTAGAGCAGAGGGAGGCCGGGTGCTTGATGGCCGCTCAGGCACGAGGATGGATATTCGAGGGGAGATGGGGTAGGGCAGAAGCGGCTGGGATGGGGTTTGCAAGAGACAGGTGTTGAGGAGGGGGGAGGCGACGGGAGAAATTATGGGGGAAGCGTGGGCAACTGGAGGGGTTCGTGATGGAAATACGCTCTTGAGGGGAACGGGGTGCGTGATGCGAGAGATATTGGAGTTCAGAGATGGTAACGAACTGGAAAGAAAATGAAAATATGACGCTGTATACGCCGTTGGGAATGTAGCTTGAGGGGAGACGAAATGTAGTTAAAAGCGCAATGTGACAAGGGGTGGCTGTAAATAGAAACTATGAGGCACTATACATGCGAGATTGTGTGGAATATATCTCGACGTTATTCGCTGAAATTAAAATCTTTTTATTTGCTCGTACTAATAATTTTAAATGAATGTATATTTTTGGTCAACAAATATTTGTTTTTTTAGCAAATTCAAAAATATTTAGTATTTAAAAATAAAAAAACCGCAAAGTGCTTTTGCAAGTCTTCAGAAAAATTGTGATAATGCGAATGTGATTAGGGGAGAAAAGTCTAACGCTCTAAATTTGGAAACTAAATATGCAACCATATTTTCATTTACTATGGCAAAATAAGAGTTCGTAGCCTCACCACATTCACCGGCTATATCTTCGAGAATTATTGGATGTGACGTAGAGAATTAATTTGATATGACTAGGTAGATTAATAAGGTACGTCTTTATTGAGATATGGCATTGTTACTGTGGCCTGAACTTTTTATTGAGATATGGCATTGTTACTGTGGCCCCTTTTAGATCAGTACTTGCATTGTGCAATTACCAATTAAGTTAACTCATTAAAGTAACACAATGAACGGTGAATGAGTTGTGTGTCAGAATTTACTAAAATCACTTAGCCCTTTCAAAAATCCACGCTCGCATGTGGAGATAAATAATTTGCCCTATATTTCTCTGGGTATCTTCACAAGAGCGGTGCATGTTTTCTCACTTGCGACCTTCACCCCGTAAACATCGACCTCTCGCGGAGCAACGAGTCATCCCCCTCCCCAGCTATGCGCGAGTATGCGCCGCGAGTCGTCTTCGTGCTATATTTGCGCCGGGCCGCTTCCGGGCCCGCGGTCGCTTATCGGGGACGTCCTCCCCCTCTCCCCACCAACCCCTCGCCGGAGACGCGTGACGGACGGGCCCAAGTTTAGCGCACGAGCGGAAACCGTCCGACAGCTGAACCCGCGCGAGCGAGCGGCCCTGCTATTAGCGAAGTTCCAGGGCGCGGCGATTAAATATTTCCTTGCGCTGGCGGCGCGTCCGGGCCCGCGCCGCTGATAACGTCGCCGGCGCGGCGGCTCTTTAGCCCAGGAAGCAATTAGCCGCGCCGATGTCGCGATAGCGGATGCGCTTAAACGCCGCCCGGGCCCCGGCAGCGCCTGGGCGCCGCTCAGCCACGCTCCCGCTACGCTCCCGTCACGCTCCTGCTACGATCGCGTCACGCTCCTGATACGCTCCTATCAGGCTTCCGCTACGCTCCCGTCAGGCTCCTGCTACCCTCCTATCAGGCTCCTGCTACGCTCCCGTCACGCGCCTTCACGGCTCCCGTCACAGCGCCTTCACGCTCCCGCCAACGCGCCTTCACGCTCCCGTCACGCGCCTTCTACGCTGCCCGTCCACGCGCGCTTCAAACGCTCCCCGTCACCCCGCCATTAACGCTCCCGTCACGCCGCCTTCTACGCTCCCCGTCACGCGCCTTCTACGCTCCCGTCACGCGCTCTTCAACGCTCGCCGTCAGCGCCGCTCTCTGTACGGCTCCCGTCACGCGCTTCTACGCTCCCGTCACGCGCACTTCTACGCTCCCGACACGCGCCTTGCAAGCGCCTCTCCCGTCGACGCGCCTTCTACGCTCTCTACGCTCCGCACGAACCTGCTATACGCCAGCTCCTGTACGTCGTCACGCGCATCTACCCCGGCGGCTGCATACGCTCCCGTCACGCGCGCCTCTACTCCTACGACCTGTAGCTAGCCAGCGCTGGACCTCTGTACACGCGCCTTCTACGCTCCCGTCCACGCGGCCTTCAAGCGCTCCCGTCACGCGCCTTCTACGCTCCCGTCACGCGCCTTCTACGCTCCCGCCACGCTCCTGCTACACTCCCGTCACGCGCCTGCTACGCTCCCGACACGCGCCTGCTACGCTCCCGTCACGATCCTGCTACGCTACCGCCACGCTCCTGGTACGCTCCCGTCACGCGCCATCTACGCTCCCGTCACGCGCCATCTACGCTCCCGTCACGCGCCTGCTACGCTCCCGTCACGATCCTGCTACGCTATCGCCACGCTCCTGGTACGCTCCTGTCACGCGCCTTCTACGCTCCCGTCACGCGCCATCTACGCTCCCGACACGCGCCTGCTACGTTCCCGTCAGGCGCCTGCTACGTTCCCGTCACGCGCCTGCTACGCTCTCGCCACGCTCGCGTGACGTTCGCTGATCCCACACTCCAGCTACGCTTCCGACACGCTCGCGTCTTGCTCCTGCCACGCTCCCTCCCTGCTACCACCACGCTCCCGTCGCACTCCAGCTGTGCTCCCACCACGCTCGCGCCACGCTCCCACCACTCCTCCCTGTGCCGAGACATCCATCTCTGCCTTCGTCCGCCGTGGGCTTATGCCGCTTTCGTTCCGTTTGCTGCGTCACGCTTTCTTCCTTTTATCCTTCAAGCCAGTTCAGCTCTCTTTACTTTATAAATCTATTCCTATGCACCTCATACACTATGCTCCTCTTTACGAATGTATTACATTGCACTTTCTAAATTCAGAAGTTCGTTTCGCTGTTGTACCATGTGCTGTTTCGTTTGTTTTCAACATTACTTTTTTTAATTCGTCGTTTTGCATGTTATCTGCCCTTTACTCGCTGCTTCAATATGTCCTATTTTTGACGCAATTTTTGACAGGACGTATTCCTCCCCTCTGCTTTCTTGTACAGGCGCAACCGCTTTCGTGTCTCGGAAATTCCTTCACTTCCTCAGATCGGAAGCTTTCCTTCAGACGCCAGGATCAGTCACAGCCGACACGAATACATTTTTACATCTTCGTTTTGTTTCAATAACCTCTACTTTTGTGGGAGAGGGCGGGTTGAATTGCATATTCAAAGGGCTTTGAATTGAGGAGGAAGGGAAATCGGGAGCCAGAACATGGCAATCCACTCAGCTCTCTCCCGGACAAGCGCAGTTATGATCGCTTTATGAGGGTTTAATCTGCATAAACAGGCTGTGAAAAATGAAACGTAAGTACTGCGCGAAGTGAAATATTTCTGAAGACTCAAACCAATCTCGTGATAAAGATTCGCGCGAATAATAAAATCGGGAGTAAAAACGCAATTCTGGACAGCAGGACGGAATGCAAGCGGCACGTGGTGCCCTTCGACCCCGAATGCGGCCGCTCGCAGCTCCGTTGCCAGACGCCGCGTGGAAGCGGAGACCGGATGTGGTGGGAGCGATTGGCCGGCAATTGTGTGCGGTCGTTGCGCGCGGAGGCGCTACAATTGCAGCGCGGAGTTTGCGAACCAATCGCGGAACGAGCCGGGGCGAGCAGGCGGCTGCTCAAAGCGCGACGGCGAACCCTCTCGCTGGAGTGTTTGCACGCCACCGCCCCTGTTTCCACCCCCGCCGACATCGGTGGCCCTGCAGATCGTGTTATTGTTCGTGGTATTTACCAGCCTCCGTCGCCTCTTACTCTACATTTTTCATCTGTTTTCTATCCCTCCTTTCTTGCTTCTTCCTCCACTCTCGCTTCCCTCTCGCTTCCCTCTCGCTTCCCTCACGCTTCCCTCACGCTTCCCTCTCGCTTCCCTCACGCTTCCCTCTCGCTTCACTCTCGCTCCACTCTCGCTTCACTCTCGCTTCACTCTCGCTTCACTCTCGCTCCACTCTCGCTTCACTCTCGCTCCACT
>BOPP01000205.1:1866253-1895881 GCA_017312745.1 Gryllus bimaculatus
CTTCACTCTCGCTTCACTCTCGCTTCACTCTCGCTTCACTCTCGCTTCACTCTCGCTTCACTCTCACTCCACTCTCGCTCCTCTTTCATTCTATCTCTCCACTTTCAGTCTATCGCTCCTTCCTCGCTCCTCTTTCATTCTATCGCTCCTTCCTCGCTCCTCTTTCATTCTATCGCTCCTTCCTCGCTCCTCTTTCATTTTATCACTCCTTCCTCGCTCCTCTTTTTAACCTTTCTTGCTTCTCTATCGTTCCTCTCTCGCTCAACCTTCCCTCATCTATTGATCACCCTTCCCCAACCCCCCTACATTTTCCCTCTAGAGATTTTTTCATCTTGCGACTTACGATCTATCCTGATTTCTTGCTCTATATTCTTCCCCTCCCCCTCCCTCCCTCCCTCCCTCTCTCTCTCTCTCTCTCTCTCTCGCTCGCTCGCTCGCTCGCTCGCTCGCTCGCTCGCTCTCTCTCACTATCCTGATCGTGTTGTTTTCGTTCTCTGACACCCCTCTCACCGACGGCCTCCCAATATTTTAGACCTTTTCCTGGAACCTTCCACGTCTTCCTCCTTAACGTTTCTCCATCAATGAACCCTCCACTTCTCCTATTCCTCCCAACACCTACTATCGCCCTCCTTTTCCTTCCTTTCTTCCTCCTTTTCCCGACGTCCCTTCCTCTAATTGCGGGCTTCGCACGTGTATCCTGCTCTCACTCTTTGGTCTTCCACATTTCATCTGGTGGAGCCTTCTTCCCAAATCCCCCAGCGAGCCGGACTCCCCTTCCACAACCTTCCTCCGTGCGCCCGGTCTCTGGCTCTGAAGGCGAAAGGCCACGCCGTTAGAGTGCGCTTTCTGACAGGTCTTAGGCTCTGGCGTCACTCGCGCCGTCTAGCATTTGACCTCGCATCAAGGGTGCCACCGAATGCGCGTTACTAATGCGTGTGGCTAATGTTTGCTTCTGTCAAATACAAATTACAATAATTGGTTTCAATCTTTTCTCTTGTAAGAATTAGTTTCTATTGATAGCTTATTTGATTATTTATGCACAATGGTGATAATTTGCATCTGCACCTGTATCACTGCAGGATGTTGTTGTTTAATTTATCGACAGTTTGTTTTCAAATCCTTCCGAAACATTAGGTGTGCAGAATTAATAGGAAATTGCAATTTCACAATTTCAGCAACATATAATTTCATATTCTACATTTCGTATGCGTTTTATTCAATTTGGTAATCTACATGCAGTATTGTTTCTTTTTACCTTCTTAATAAGCATAACAGTACAAACTAACTAGCCTCCTGTTCAATTCAGCGTATTCCCATCACTGTTTCCTACAATCCTTCCATATCTTACTGCTCTCCCTGTTGGGCTGCTTGCCTCATCGCGTTATTCTTTGCAAAGCAGCTGGCGAGGACCCACTCGTCCGACATGTGCGCCGAATTTTCGTTTACGTCAGCGGTGCTCAGCAGGCCGGTTTTCGAGGGAAGATGCATGGCGAGGAGCGGCACACGAGGATGGAGCACAAGGGGAAGGGGTAGGGGAGAGTGGCGTTGTGCAGAGAAAGAACAGGGGTAGATACAATGAGGGGTAAAAGGATAAGGGGAGGATTGAACGGAATGAGAGACGAAGAGGAGGACGGAACGGGGCGGGCGGAAAACTGATCGAAGAAATGGGGCAGCAACAGAGATTGAAAGCGCTGGGTGAAGGTGTGGGGGAGGCAAGTCAACGTGCAGCGGAACGGAACGCAGAGAATGGAGGGAGTGGAGGGAATCGAGTGAGCGGGTAGTGGAGGGAATGGAGTGAGCGGGGAGTGGAGGGAATAGAGTGAGCGGGGAGTTGCGGGAATGGAGTGGGCGGGGAGTTGCGGGAATGGAGTGGGCGGGGAGTTGCGGGAATGGAGTGGGCGGGAGTTGCGGAATGAGTGGGAGGGGAGTTGCGGGAATGGAGTGGGGAGTGCGGATGGATGCGGGTGGGCGGAAGATGGGAGTGGCGGAGAGCGTAGTGCGAGAATGAGTATCGGGAGTGGAGGAAAGGAAACGACGCGGGTGAAGTGCAAGAGTGAGTGGGAAGGAGGTGTGGAGGCACGGGACGTGAGTTGAATGATGGGGAGCTAGGGTGCGGTCAGTGCCGAAACAGGAGGAAGCGGGGGAGGAGAGAGGAAGAAGTGTCGAGAATAGAGGAGCCGTGAACCGCGGTGGCGAGGTCGTGGCGGGTGCTGCCGGTGGGCGAGAGGAATTGGACGATGAGTGGCTGGAATGCAGGATGGAAGGCCTGGAATTTAGGATCGGGAGAAAGAAGCTATAGTAGGCTTTGGCGGTGAGCGGGTGTTGTGGGAGTGAGGGTGACTGGAAAGGAGGGAGCTGCGAAGGTGGAGCGGGAGTGATGGAAGTGTGGGATTGACTGTAAGTAGAGAATGCAGCGAGCTGTGAATGGAGAGACCGAAGCAGGCTAGACGCGCATGGGGGAGTGTGGAAGCGCGGGAGGCGGGGAGCGGAGCCTGCGTTAGCGGGCCTTGCGGCGCGCCGTGGGCAGCGACGAGCGTGTGCAGGCGAAAACCAGCCGCGCGAGGAAGAAGTGGCGGGGCCGCGGGCGGGGGCGGGCGGGGCGGGCGGGGCGGCGGGGCGAGGCGGGCGGGGCGATCCTACCCCATTCAAGTGCGGCGGTTGCGGTCGCAGCGTAAAATATTAAGAGAGCTTTGAAGCCCCATCGCGATTAGCGCGCGCCGCAAAATAGACTTTCGCTTGAAACGCGCTCCCGCACCTGCGCCCCCGCTGCGAGCGCCCCCTCCCTCTGCCCCTCCACCCCTCCATCCTCATCCCCACGAGCGCACTTGACTGCCTTTGTGCGCATTTGCTCCTTCGGCAGAATTCTATTTAAGCGCAATGATATCGCGGAATACTATACACCGAGAAATACACGCAATAAAAGCAACTCGCGGTGCCTCAGCTCCTCGAGATATTTCCATCTATTGTGCACGCACATTTTCTAGATAAATAAAGTGTTAACTCACGATGGGTACGGTGTTCAGCTACCTTCTAAAGTAAAACTGGTATACCAGCAGTGAAAAGGTTAATTTTAGATGAGGTCCGTGGGGATTTCAACGAATTCTATACATCAATGATGTCACGGAGGTTTTTTTCAGAACTCTTTTTACCAAGTTCATAATACGGACTTGTTAATACAACTCGCACAGAAGCTACCGTATTGATACGTTTTGATGATTCAATACCACATTTGCGAAAGTTTAGACTCAAAAAATATAAAAAGCGTTCGTTGAAAATTTATGAACCTGGCTGTAAAAAAATCAGTTTTCGAAAACGCGCTTTCCTAGTGGAACAGCTGCGACGGTTTACATACGATTTGTGTGAAGGGGATGAGATAGTTCTAATTCTGAATATCTCTTGAGAATTTCTTCTTACCGAGATTTAAAAAAAACAACTATAAGTACATATAGTTTGGAGAGAAAAGTTACTTTAAGAGTGAAAGTGTGATAAATAGGTCAAATAGGCTACGTGTGGAAGATGAACGCGTATGGAAAATAAAAAAAATATGAAGTAGTTGATGGATTGGAAGAAAAGCTATTAATAAAGGCGAAGGAAAACTGAATGGCCTACATTGTAACGGACTGATGGATTTCGGCAGCAAACGAAAGGACGAAACGGCTTCCTGTAGCGGGCGAAGCAAACCGGACCTCCAAATAAAATTTTATGCCTGGCCCTTGGCCGTCCGGGCCGACTGCCTCCGACCCGGGGGCGCAAAGGGCGGGAAAGGGCCGCGCTAATACAAGGCACTGCAGCCGGCTCGCAAGGCGAAGCGAAGCCAAGCGGGTTACTTTCTGAGGGGAGCGCTCTTAATGACGGCGCCGCCTAAAGGGGAGCTGCTGGAAGGGCACAGGGCCGCCAAGCGACATTCACACTCCCGCCACGGAAACCGCCACTGGAGAGGTGGCTCAGGGTATCTACTGATGTCACTGCAGTGCCTCTGACCGGGAGGTCCTAGGCTGCCTCTCCCCACGGTGGCAGGATTTTAGATACTGGCTTGTCAGATAGGTCGAATTCAGTCGCTGTCTGGAGGGGAATTGTAGCGGCCGTCTGCTCTGATCGGTGGTTTTGTCCTATCAACACCAGGCGAATGCCGGAGCAGTACCTATCAAACGGGTCACGGTCCGCGCGATCTTTCCTTCCGTTTCCCTGACCTATTCTCATCCCGTACTTACACCTACCATTTACCAAGCCCTGCCAAAAGAATCTTAATTGGTCTGATTATGTGTGAAAGACACTTGGGAAAAAAATGTGAGTAAATCCAGTTGTGGCTCTCTATTAAACAAAAATGAATCAAGTGTCATCTGTAACAATAAGTTATATTTACGTTCACATTCTTATTATGTTCAAACATTCGTTTGGAAATATTGGATTAGTGGTGAGTTGTTGTTGGCGTTTAAAATAGAACCATTTCCACTCCAACTTCCTAACGAATGGAATAATTATACGAGTTTTCATTGCCAACAAAATTATTTATTACAAAAGCAGCAATTGATGGCGTAACCATCATCAGATGATGTCAAATCAGTCAATATCTCATCACAAGAATTTTTATATTTTTTGTATCCGGAATCTGGTTATGGGTATGTCATCGAAAGCTGCTCTTGTAATAAGTAATATTGTTGTCAATGACAATTTCTATAACTATTTCTTTCGTTAGGAAACTGCAGTGGAAACGGCTCTATTTGTAAGAGGTCGTGATTTTGATGTTGATCTTGTAAGTCTCGCGACGTTTGCACTTGCCTCCTCCGTGTCCTCTTCCTCCTCTTTTCCCTCCTCCCTCCCTCTCTCCCTCTCTCTCTCTCTCTCACACACACACAGACACTCTCTCTCTCTCACACACACACACACACACACACACAGACACTCTCTCTCTCTCTCACACACACAGACACTCTCTCTTTCTCTCTCTCTCTCTCTCTCTCTCTCTCTCTCTCTCTGTCACGCGCTGCCGACGGAGCTTGCGCGGGAGTTTTTACCTTCGCAACTCAAGCGGGAGCTCTTGTGCAATTCGTGGAAAGCAAAAACAAGGTTCGAAAAAAGAGAAGTTTTCGGAGGAACGCGGTTATGCAAGCTGTTTTCACCTGCGCTCAGAAGTTCATATGGCTGCGCTTCAGAGAGTGTTTAAGCTCTACCAGATGCAATTTGGGTGCATGCAAAAAATCTCTTAAGAAAATTGGCCTGAACGGTGTGTTACCTATTCACTGATATGTTCCTCATTGATATTGAAGTTTACAAATGATTTCTACTGTATTTCTACCATATTTCTCTCCACTTCTGTATACTCAATTCGAAACAATTTCATACGTTATTTGATAAAAATTACGTTTTGCTACGTGTTATATAAAATTCTCTCTCAAATATACCTTGTGTGAAGGTCTTTCACTGCTTCTTATTAAAAAGCATAAAACCAATATACAATTATGTTCAAAGTTTAGATATC
This sequence comes from Gryllus bimaculatus, assembly GCA_017312745.1. NCBI lineage: Eukaryota > Metazoa > Arthropoda > Insecta > Orthoptera > Gryllidae > Gryllus > Gryllus bimaculatus. The sequence continues at coordinate 1,871,733 of BOPP01000205.1, forward strand.
ACTACTGGTCTGTAATTTCAGATAGTTATTTTTATAAAAATCATTTTTAGCTAGCATTGCCTAAAATGTTTGGAAAATGACAACTGTAAATTATGAACTAATTAAAATTCAGTAAATCAGATATAATCACGATTTTCATTCTGCTTCTGAAAGACACTATTTTTAAATATCATACGCAGTATATAACATGAACCAAAGTGAATGTTCACAGGTGCTTTCGAAAACTCGCAAAACCCATACTTTTAGCTCTTCCCCTACATACCACAGAGTCCATTTTTCCTCCACCATCTCGCTAAGTGGCGACGGCAGCGGCAAAAGACGAAGAAAAGATTCCGCAGAAATATAGCGACCGCACGGGTGGGATTCCGGGGTTGGTAGCGAGGATTACGGGCGTTATCCTTGGGCCGAATGTGTCCCATCCACATGGCTTCCCTTTGAGAGCTCTTCCTGGAAAACAAGGCATCGCAGAACGCGCCGCCAAGACTTCGTGCCGTTGTCAGTTCCAATGTTTGAGTCTTCGATCTCCTCTCCTCAAAAGCCTTTGCCGCTTTGTGTCATCCAGAGAATACGTTAATATATAAATTTCTGAGCAAAAGGTCGCGGATTTGATGTCGAGGGGGAAGGTACAATCACTTAGGTGGTTATTTCTGGAAAGGAAGTAAAGCCGGCGGTCCCGTGTAAAAGATTTTTGTCGTATAAATTGTCTCGTAATTGGTTTTTTGTCAAAAGAAGGCTGGAAAAATCCACTTCAAGTTACAAATTCAATGAGGCTGTCAGAAACGTATTGTAGCCTTCCTCTCAGCACCCGAAATAAAAAGTCTTGAAAATAATTTACATAAAACTACAAATATAAGTGCTCCGCCTCCGTCTTAACAGTATTATAATTTTTCTGGGTAACGAGTGATAATCCCTGTTCTGAGCTAATTCCGTACTATGCGTCATCGTTTCCACAGAGTTACATTCTTCAGCAACGTGACGAAAATACTGCAGAAATCGCGGCCTCCAGCATTGCCCTGTGCCGCTGGCGGGAGCAGAAACCGCCTCGCTTTCGTTTGCCCTATTTCCGACTTCGCGCGCTGCGTCGGATGTGGGCTCTTTGAGAACGCTGGAAACATATCTTTCCCAACGAAAGGCTAGCGGCATCGGCGTCGGATTGCGTCCTTTCATCTTGCCTCTTCGCATCCGTATACTGCACGAGAAATCAGGTATTACATTCCGGTCTTGGGTGCCTTTTCTCTTGCTACGTGGCTATTGGGTTATCAGAGGAAACATAACACGATGATGGGTCTCTTTTGATAAGAAGGATCAAAATGTTTGACTTTAAACTTAGGAACCTATATTTGGGGCACTCTCCTAATGTGTTGAATCGAAACCGTTTTAGACGTTATAATGGACGACCTTTTTCCAGCTGTGAAGATTGTTAAATAATGAGTGGTGATGTTTTGAAATTTAATTTAAAAACAATGTCAAATTATTGCTGAAGAAATTTGAAGGTTGTCTCATTTTAGATCTTCACGAAATGTTTAATGCGTAAAATATATCAAAATGGAATATCCTATTTCTCTTAAAGTAAAATTAATTGTGAAAATATCAATGCATAATCTTTTATAAAATGATTATTGCTATTTTTATTAACTGCTTAAGAAATGTCTAGGGATTGTAAGTTACATCAAATATTAATTTACACGTGAAAAGAACAATTTCTAAATATCAGATCCATGATACTGAAACAAGGTAACTTGTTATCATGGATCTGGTATACTGCAACTGTTCTTTTTTTCGTTTACCCTAAAAGTTAAAATAAATAATTAATAATTGGTGTATCTTTCCTGAAAATCACTTAACTATTTATATTCTACTAAAACAACTTCTGTCATATTCTGAGAATACTGACATATTATTCAGTGTTAAAATTGTTTTTGAAATTTCTGCCCCTTTCTACAAACTATGAATGTGTACTGTTCTAAAAAACACCGAAGCTATTGCATTCTACTTTTCTTACCCATATTTCACCGATGACCGTTCCAAGCACCCCCACTAAATCCGTATCTTGTTGCAATCCACGCAAACGAGGGTAATTATCAAACGCGCTAAGCAGCGAAACTCGATAACGACTCGTAATAGCCTGCAGCGAATTATAGTTATTGTGGTCAAATATCTATTTGGCAGCCGCAGCTGAGACGTGTTGGCTATCGGGAATAGTTTTTTTTTCTCCACCCTCTCGCGGTCGCCTGCCCGGAATTACAGCGCTCAAAAGCGAGCGCAGCGCGGCCGGCGGCAGCTGCTGCAATTAGCCGCCTCCTAACAATCGCGAAGCGGCGCGGTGGCCGTGAATGAAGCGGCGACGGCGTCTGATCGGCGATGCGCGCGCGCGTGCAGCCGCCATATGACAATCGGGTCTGCAGGATATTGCTTAGCCACGCGTGGGCTTGGCTGAATTCCGGTTACAGTTGTTTTTCGCTCCGGGGGAGTTATATAAACGCGCGTTTCACGGCCATTGGCGCAGATCTGCGGTTCCGGGCCTTGCAAAGTGTGTGTTTGTGTGTGTGTGTGCGCGCGCGCAAGTCATTCAGACCCAGCCCTGTGCTTTGCCATGTTTGTGAGGTGCGGTTGCGAACGCTCGATTTTGAATTCACTTTTCGATTCAAAGGCTGGTTAATATCGAAAAGCAGTTTTGCGCCGGGAAAATGAATTGTGGGAAATTATCACGCACGCGGGGAGATGTGTACTGTGAAGTGAATGGTCATTGCTCACTAAAATTTAATCTTCTGAAATATAGAATCGCTGTGCTGCTGCAATAATACTGAAGTTGCCGGGTTAAGTGGTTTGAGTGAAAGAGGCACAACTCTGGCAATATATCATGATCCCTAGTACTCCTTGTGTACATACGCACTTCACGTTGCTTGCTCTTCATATATTGTAATAGACATTTATTATTACGACTTTGCTAGAGTCTCTGCTACAACATTGGTTCATAAAATTTAAACAAATTACGGTTCGGAAAATGTTTATTTTACAAACTATTACATAATAATAATAACAATAATAATAATAATAATAATAATAATAATAATAATAATAACAACATATGTCGAATATGATTAGGAATACATAGATGGAGTGGAGTGTTTAAATGGTATTAAACACGTGTTGGTTTTCCAATATTTTGCTCTGTAAAATCACGATCGAAATCCATTTTTCAGACGATTTTCAATCCCAAAACTGATTGTTCTTCGCAGAGCAGTTACCTACGCTACATTGATCCTGTCCTATCGTATGGCTCGCCAGCCCACTGCTGGCCGTGGCCGACCAGCGCTGACCCTCTGCCATGGGATAACGAGTTCGTGTGGTTAGCATGGAGACATCCATTCAACGCATATATTGCACTTCTTAACATTCGGGTGGGACTTTTCATCGTCACGTAGCAATAGATACTTGGGCATTTGTAAGGGAAAGCGCACAGAATTTTTCCGGCCGGGAAATGAATCCGGAGTTGCGCCGTGGAAAGCCTACATTCTAACCAACGAGCCACCGAGTAACGCTTCATCGATAAGAATTTATAGAATGTAAGTCCAATGTGTACTGTGTCATAAATATGACGTGGAGGCCAAGTGAAAGGACGTCATACAAACCCTTTAAGACCCCCACCGGGTGGTCGAAGGCCGAACTCTGCGCGACCTCAATCCGGGATACTATCCTCAGCCCCCCCCCCCACCATCTGGGCGAGCTTAAGACCCGGCGCTGTCACCGCTTCGCGGCGCTGGAGACAAATCTCTTGTGGGGTGGCGTCGTCGTCGCTGCCACCGCACCTCCCTTTCGTCTGGACATGCCCAACATTTCGCGCCCGCGCTCGCCACCCCTCGGCCTCCCCTCGCCCCCCTCGCCGCCCACCCCTCGCCCCGCCCTTGCCCCACCCCTCAGCCCCGCCTATCGGCGCACGCACGGGTACTAATCTAACGCCCCCACCCTCACTCACACCCCTGACGGCGCGACACCCTCCGCGCCAGATGGGCCGTTCCCATCTCCCCTCCAGCCTCCCGCGCTTTAATCTCACCTCAAAAACGCTCCGGTTTTTCACCTCGGCCGTGAATGATTTACTACGCCCTATAATGATCCCGGGCCCCTTAATCCGCGTCCGAGAGCCGCGACCACACTCCACACTGCTGCCCCTGCGCGCGTGAGCTCGGGACGTCCTTTTGTGGCGGGTAACTGCCCGTGGAGCCGCAGTCTCGTGCTTCTTGCCGATCACGCCCTGCTCTCTCATTTGGTCCACGTTTTTTAATTGCGCTTCCATTGACCCGATCCCTTTCGCTCACGCGCCCTGTCTCCGCTCGGTGTGTGATAATAAGGGTGAGGGGGGCACTCAGTCATTGTCGCGTGAGTACAGACCCACTGAAGCACTGTTCCTGGTGGATATTAATTGTTGGTGCTTCGTCATGCGACTACGTCAAAAACAACTGACGGGCGTTTCTGGAAACCGTGTATAGTGAATCACTCGTAGTGATGAATACGTTGAAAGTATAATTCTGTTCGTGTAACTGCTTTTAATTATTTTCGGGGGGGGGAGCACTAATTTTTTATTTTATTTTTGCTTTATTACCGGGAATAGAACACACATTTGTAGGGTTGCGTGTACCCGAAGAAGACATTCCTCTTTGTATGGATACTTAGAGTATCGATTCCGATACATATCAAGTATCCTTTTGCTTGTAACGAAACCGTTACTACTACATTTCAACACTTTGATGGCCCAAAATTGTGCGTTCACTCCATTTGTAAAGGCTTTCATAACTCTTTCATCACGCGTCGATCATGTAATATTGCTGCAGATCGATGCGATCGAAGTACATTCTTTTCTCGTATGGCTGTTGCGACGAAATTACTCCACTCTCCTTGCGTCAGAGTAATAAAACCTCCTTGAGGCACGTCGTCAAAGGGGACGTGTGAAGTGAGCGCGCACCAAGGACTTACCAAGAACTTCATATGAGTGGCTGGAGGCGTCAGAAAAGCCTTTGTCTAACGCGTTCGGTGGTGAGCAGGGCCTGTGGGGGCTCTGTCGGCACCTCGGAACAGCTAGACTTAAATTAGCCTCCTTTTTTTTATTCGCGAGCAAAGAGCGGGCACAAAGAGGCGGCTGCAGTTTCCCATGTAATTATTGGAAAATACGGACTAGTTAACCTTCCGGCGAAATGTCGATGCGAAGGGCGCTGCGGACAACGCGAAAAGAGCACCCTCTTGTTTTCCCCTCTCTTTCACCCTCCGGTTCTTTCGCATGTCACGGATTCACGTGGATAAAGACCTGCCCAGCCTTGCCCTCCTTTCACATTATTCTTTAACACTAGGAATACGACATTGATGCCGATGTTTTTTATGAAATCATCGATGTATTTAACATCCATATTTTTGATTCTGATGCTTCGTAACGTCGATATTTTGTGTTCGATGTTTTTACGGGGGTGGTATTTTTTAAATGAAAAAGTCCAAGAAATCCTATTATAATTTTCAGATATCTACAAATTGAATACACCTCAGAACAATGTGAACAAATGCAAAAGATAAATAATCTTGAGTGTGCATTAGTAACAAAAACTATAATATTTTTGAATTATTGTACCTGGTGTTCCCAGTATTGATAATTGTCCTGATGATTTTTTGACTTTTTTAGTTAATTGTCAGTTAAAATTAATATTTAATAATTAATATCACTTTCAAATTAAAACCCCGCGTGAACATCAGTTGCTACATACCCGGTTTTAGAAACATCAGTATTTAAAACATCGATGGTTTTGTGACGATGTATTATTAAACATTGATGTTTGAATTTTGAACATGAATGACAGAAAAAATTTTTATTAGGGATGTCGCATCCCTATTGCACACCAACCACGTGTTCGATGGATTGCATTCCTGCTGATTGAACCTTTGAACGAACGTCGTAGTTGTAACGATTTCGTGTTTTTTTCTAGTAACAATAATTAATAACATTTTAATTTGCATTATTTCAAAATAAAAAGTTACTTATTCTGAATTTAGGAACCTTTCCTCAGATTTGGTTTTCCGTCATTCAAAACAGTTCAATTCGTCTCGGAGAAAAATAAAATTGCTTCATTATTTTATTTGTACTTTTTTGTTAATTATAAGAAAGTTAGTTTCTTCTCATTGTTACTCGTAAATGGACAATAATGAGAATTGTGTCTCAAAACTGAACAATAGTACTCTCTTCGATCGTATTATAGTTCCCTTTAGATTTGAAAATATGATTGTGATTATCAAAATGATGTATATCATGTTCATTCTTGAGGAGTTCATGTTTCATAAATCAAATTATACGTTTATATTTAAATATACCCTTTTATTGTCTAAAAAAGTATTATAAAACAAACATCCTCGCTTTGGAATAAATGTTTGTGATGTGTTTTGTTTTAACTGGTATTTTTTCCCTAAATGATGGAGAAGTTTTATTCAAGATATCGCCTGATGTTGTGGGTAGGCAATTTGCAATACATATCTGTATTACGGAACATAAATATTTTTTCTCCCCGCTATTGCTAAGAGCAGCGTATCCTACTTTACCGAACGTTGAAGTAAGACTGTTGCAGCGAACATTTTAATCGACTTAGGAAGGAGGTTATTAACCTACTTTTAAAATCGTAGGTTATATAATTCTTCATATTTCTGTTTGTTCAACCATAACTTCCGCAAATGAACTCCGATTTAATACACGTTTATTTTGTCTTAAAGGGTATTCCCTACGGGTGTACCAGAGTACTTCGATTTAATAATAATAATAATAATAATAATATAACAATAATGATAATGATATTAATATCATATAAAACAACGGTGAAAACAACACTAGCGGCTAAACCGATCACAGGGATTTCTCGTTAATGGATTGTCTCACGTCGATTTGGCAGATCATGAGTCCCCACGAATTTGAAAAGAATCTGTTAACTTCTGTTGGAACTTTGTACGAAACTTCTTTAACATGTTCACAATATTCATAGAATTTGTTTCAAATGTATTACTTTTTTTTTTGCGCGCATAGAGCACAGTGCGTTTATCAGTATGATGATAAAAGTGCCATTTGACATTCAAATATATAAATATTCAAAATCTTAAAAAGTTAGACTGTTTTACGAACCTCTGCTAGATTGTTGAATCATAAATATGTATTCTTAATGCAATCTACTCGTCAATACTGGAATAGCTTCAAGTAATTTTTCACAATGTAGGTAGTTTTCACGAATTTTTAATAAAATGTCAATTTCTTAAAAAGGATAACACGTTATTTGCTCAACAATATGTTCTTTAAGATGTTTTAATCGAACGAATTGAAAATAATACCTGGAATATTTTAGCATAAGGTCACTGCCAGTAAAACATTCGTATATTTTTAAAAGAATTAGACAAACTATACATGATCTCATTCTAGGAGGCCATAGAGAGATGTTACGATGAGGAAAAAAGATATTTCTTTTGATATCAAACCCATTGAAATTTGAATTACAAAAATTCAAGTTAAAAAACGTACAACTTAAAAGCACAAAATAACAATTTCGTAGATACTTTTAATATTTCGAAATGAGCAAGAACTGCTTTTAAAACAAAAGTTGCTACATAAAACTATTGTCAAATTAAATGTCTTAATGTATCCTCAACATTATTATTTTGTAATTTTAAAGGTTTTTTTAATAGGATAATCTTTATATTTTTAAATTGTATTATATTTTATTGTTTGAAATGGAAAACCAAAATTATTATTGTAAAAATTACTCCTTGCTGATTGAGAAGTTGAAATGGACAATATGTATTATTGCTGATATTAAAACACATGATAATGCTGACAATAAAGTTCGTTATGTTTTGAGAGACAAATGAAATGGGTTAATTTTTCCGCACCAAAATTCAAATACATAGATGATATAATTATCGCAAGCTATCAAAGCAATATGCAACAAATTTTATTTCATAATTACCACATTAAGTATTTAATAATGTGCCATATCTACATGACTGAAGTTAAAAAAGGGGATTTTCGTGACTGTCGAATTCCCTTCATCCAGCCTTAACGCAGCGCCGTTTCTACCAGCCAAGAGAAGAGTTGTATTTCCTGCCAAACTACAAAGGTCGAGTAACTTAGGAAGTTGGTATCTTCGAAGGCGAGATACGTTCCCCAACGCAAGTTCCTACCAGACATCTCGAACTTCCCCCTCCCCGTCCCCGTCCCCACCCTCGGGACCGGGCGACCTGTCGGCATCACGCGCTGCGGGCCAGCGCTTACGTGACGCGAGACCGCACGAAACCGAATACCTACAGGCACTGGACTGGCAAGGGCCTAAGCGGGCGTGGCAGGCATTGTTGTACCAACAACAACAACAACGCTGCCTCCAGCCACGAACAGTGGACGTGGGCTATCTCGTGTTGCGTCTTGCCGGGGCCTCGCCGTCTTGCTCACCCCCGCCTCGCCCGACGGCTCCTGTCGGGCGAGGGGGGGGGGAGGCGTCGGGGCACGCTTAGCGATGTAACGCCGTAATCACTGCCGGCAGGCAAACGCGCTCCGCTTAATTAATAACGCGCTGCAGGTCTGCGCTGCGCAGCTCGGAGAAGCGAGATGAAGGTGCCTCTCATGTCGGGCAGCACGTCGAGGTGGTGCGGTTTCTGGTACAGGTGTCGGGAATTACAACAGAGGGGGGGGGATGTGAAGTGAAAATTAAAATGAAGCGGGAAAATCTAAGGTTGGAAGTTGAGAATTCGTGGCCACGATGCAGTCTTTAATTTTTTGCTATCTCATCCATAACGGAAAATTTGTATTTAAATTAAGTGGGATGTATCAATGGATTACCCAGGCATTACCTTTAGTTGTGTTTCCTACACATTTTTACAATACTTGCACTATATTTTATACAGCATGTCAGAAATTAGTAGATAATGTAATGTAGAGACAAAAATGTGATACGGTGTTCCCTATACATGACTGACTCCCTAGTGTCTGAAGAAACGTAATGGTAGCATTAATAAATTGGGAAAGATGTGTGTTGCAAGTAAGAAATAAGTGCTTTATAAATAGCAGATTGGAGAGAAGACAAGAGCCTATATTTGAATAAAAAATTATATACCATTCGGGGAGAGGAGGACTGGCGAATAAAACCAGTCAAACTTAAAAGACAGGTCCATCAGAAATACATTTGTTTAATGTACTTTAACTTTTTCATCATTCAACTTTCTACATCTAAGATGCAGCGAGAGATTCCTTCGGGCAAACGTTAACCAGAAAACTTATTTGATATTTATTTTTAACTGTTTTACGTTAAATCAATATAATTCTCAAGGAATAGAAGAAAATCAAAGGGGTGCAAACCAATTCAGGGGCAAACCAATAAACACCAGGTGCTTACAGGTGCAAACCAATAAGCTACAATGAAAACGAACATTAATTTCAAATAATGTGTCTTCAGCAAGCAAGCCTGTCATCATTTGTCGTTCAGTTAAACGAAAGCAACTCCGACCCAAGAAGAGGAGAGCGAGGCGGGAGCAAGCAATGCGAGAGCGACACGAGAAGGGAGGCGGTGCGCTGTGCGATGCTGGAAGAGGGCCGTGGGGAGTGGCGAGGAGGGGGAGGGGAGGGCGTTGACCGAATCCCTAAACTCATGACGGCCCTGGGCTGCTGCACGATTCTCTTCTCGTTGTCTCAGGGCTCGTCAGGCAGTCTGGCTGCCGAGGGCTAGGGAGTAGCAGATAATGAAGGGTTTGGAAACACTCCGTTTAAACAATGCCGTCTTTATGCCACTGGAATAGCTATCTCTGCGACGCGCGTTGCCAGCCTTCTCGGTGAGAATAATAAATTGGAGGCATTCCACAATTTTCGTCCCTACTTTTATTATCATTTGCTCATTTCCAGCCTCGTTATATATATAATGAGTTTTTTTAAAACTGGGAACAAAGTATGCGTTGTGTTTGTTTCTTAATTCTGAGTAGATACAGACTCCAATCATGTGACTACATAATACTGGATATTTGTTTTTGAAATGAATGTTATTTTTGTCAGAAATCTTGCGATCTGTGGTAGCTTTCAAATAAATGTGCAAACTGGTCATCCAACTCAAAACTCTGTGCATTGTATGTATACTCGAAATGTTATGTTAATTAAACAGAAATGTAATTATAATGCAAATTTATGTGATATTTTTCAGGCGCTTGTATGTTATAGTTATGTGAGAAATCAAATATCAAAATATTAATATATGTAAAGTATTTAAATTTTCATTCATTGTAACGTCAGCCACAATGTAGTAGTTTAATCGCAAAGAGTTATGCCTTTTGCGAATCTTATTTCAGTATTTTAAAGAATCAACAATGGCTCAAAGATGCCGTACACAACCAGTTCAATATCTCACATGTCTGTAAATTTGTGTTGCCACTTTGTGTAATGCTTTCAAATGCCACAGCATTTAATGGCAGATTATGTACTTCATGTATGTAAAATGTGATCTTACTTTATACTTGTAATATTAGCTTCATTTCCAAATGGACCATCTCCATATGCAACAACTTTTCTCAGCTTTTTCTGTGAATTATTCACATCATTAATCATTACATACGCAATATGTATTATGATGAGCTGTATTTTATAATAATTTATAGAATAAATCATTATATTTCCTAGGAAGTGTTTCTTCTTTGTAAGATGTTTTTATTCTCTTCTTATTTATAAATTTTCTTTATAAAGGAAAAATAAAAAATAAAATAATAGTTATTTTGAACAATTAATTATTCCATTTATATTTTAGCAGGGTAGTGATAAAAATACTTTAATTTATGAATTGAAGTTATATTTAAAGGGGAAAATATACCTTGTTCTTTAGACTTTTGAAATTTAATTTATTACTTTAAAATCTATAAGAAATGTAATGTACTGCATAATCACCAAACACCATAAATCCTACCCCAAGAGTTATCGATGATGAAGTTATGATAGTTTCAGAAGTGCTTTAAAAATGTACGATGAAACCCAAGTCACGAATACAGAAGCGAATTTGATGAAAATTTCAACATATTTAATAAGACTATTCCTTATTTCAAATTGACTGTAGATTAGTTTCAGAATATGTCAAATATTAATCACTTTCTTGCATACTACTTATGTAGTGTAGAAAAAGTATTGTAATACTTTAACTGGAAACGACAATTTTTCGACAGGAAAATCGGCCCTCCCTGATATCGAAAAATGAATAATTATTCTTCCTAGATCTAGTTAATAACTTCTCTGGTTTATTGGGTAGTCATAATTTGTTTTCTTAGTACTTCAAACCGAAAAATTGGTTTGTCTGTCTGTCCGTCCGACCGTCTGTAAACAATGCAACGGGTTGTTACCAGAACTGATATTTCTCGGTCTATCTGGCTGATATCGCGTCCCCTTGACTTTGACAACAATGACAGCAATTTTATAAACAAAATGTTCAAAAACAAAGCTCCATTTTTTTATCAGACAGTGTGAAGTACGCTTATAAAAATGGATCAGGTCCGAGTATCGTTGAAATTTTCATAAATAATGCAACGAAGTATGTGCTGTTGAAAAATTATATGAGTAACTGCCAATGAGATAATTCTGCACATTGGTTATATTATATTTGCTTGGGATGGATTACAACATCTCTTAGGGATAGCCTTGTTGACCAAACCTTCGCCTCAGCGAGTGTTCTCAAAATTGTTTTTCCGTTTTTACATTTGAACTTCAGCTTGTAGGTTACCGCGTTTCTGTGATGACTACGTCAGCGGCAGGTTCCCTTGCCAGTCCAGATCTGGAGTGTGTGAGTTATTGTTTTTCATTCTTCTAATATTAGCTGAGAATGCGCATGCATGCGTTGTGATGAATTTGAGAATGCATATATTTTGTATATGCCTTTTACATTTGCCATTTCGTGCTAAGAATTAGTTAATTAATAAGAGACATTAAAGAAAGAACATATAAAAGAAACATATAACATGAAATATAGATGTTTTAAGGAAATTTAAAAAGAACATCAGAAAAGTGAATGGCTTGAATATATGGTTATATACAATTTTTCGCCAAAATCTAACAAAATCTGACATCACACCTCTCATTTTAACTTTCTTCTTTTTATTTACTAAATGTTAATTGACACAAGTAGTTATTAGTTATGAGTAATGTTGGTGCATGTGTTAAGTAAATTAGAATTCTCCGTTCCTACAATATATTTGATAATTGGTCATTAAATTCCTACCACGAAGTACTTTGTTTTTCGGATTTAGCGTTTTTATTACTACTACAAAAATTATCACTACTGCAAACTCTCGAGCTGGCTACACACGAATGATGACCGCGAGCACAGCACTTCCTGACAGGATTAATTCCAAAAACGTTTAATATTTGTGATTTATTGTCATTCTAAATGAAGCTTGTAATGAGAACCGTAATCTCTTAAACGTAAATAGCAAACAAGTAAATATAATAGATTCTTGGAATTATTACTGATTTATCTTTTTCACATTCAGTATGGATTTCACATTCCACGATATTATTTTTTATTTCCTTCACTTTCAGTCGTGCACAACAATGTCGAATGAAGATTTCTTTGTAAAAGAACAGAGACTTTACCTTTAACTGTAACGTATAGAATGGTACGCTAGATGTCTCAAGGCAATAACAAAAATTCAGCAGAAAAGTGCATGGCTTGAACAGTATATAGAACAGTGTCAATTGAAAAAATGTTTCAATTTCAACACGCAACACTTGTACGAACATCAGATTAACAGGATCCTAATTCTCATTTGCTCGAGCTAAAATTGTTCACTCATACAGCCAATTAGAAGATTTAAAATTTATTTCAATATCAACAATAACGTTTGTAATCAGACCATCTACTTTTTCCACAATCGAAGAAAAAACTACTGCAAATAATATTCTTCTTTCTTCATCAATTTTCCTTTTTTGTATTTTGTTGGTAGTTGTGGTAAACATTGTATTACAAATAAGTGTACCTAATATTTTTTTAGGTTTCTTTTATATTATTGTTATTTACAAGTGGCCTGTTGCAGCAATAATGCTGGCGAAAAAATTAAATAATACTTCAGAAAATAGCTCGTACAGTTCTCAAGAACATTAAGATATTCTCTTGTAACACTACATATTTAATATTTTAACAAAAATAGTCTTCGCAAATACTACTGTAACTATTATAGAATATTAACTATAAAATAACTCTTTGTACCAAGAATATCAACAAAAGGTGCTGTCCCCGTGGTGCATCAGAATAGGCAATTAACACGATCAAAGATACGAATTTTAAAAAACTCGAAGCTCCTTCATTCTTTTTTTTTTCTTTTACACAGTTTCCCGGTATCTAGGAAAACCATAGATATCTTTCACATGGCCGGAGAAATCATAGTTTTCTTCAGATTTGTGCGCGCATTGGAAACTAGCAATACAGAATATTACCATACATTACGTACATTTAACATTGATATGAATAGTAGTGTGAAGAGTATCCCCATATTCTCTTCACTTCCTCACTTTACCACTGAACGCCTCTGAGATATATGTTTAGAGCTTTCCTACACTTTCAGAAGCCAATAGTCTCTCATACCCATAAGTTTGTATGCTTTATAGCATAACCCTGACAACGCTACATAAAGTACATGTTCGCTGGACTGTATCAAAGGAAACATTCATGTGTGTGTGTGAATCATTCTGACACAAAATCGATGGCTCTCGGCGTAAAGGCAGGCGATGCGCTCCAGTTTTCGAAGCAAACCTCGCGAGAGGATACACCCAAAGTTATGTTTCTTCCAGTCCAGTAAAGAATGTAAATCGGTGGTTTGTCTGGGTCGTATTGAAAATATATTCCTGGAGGTTGTAGACTCAGTAGATATTTAATTCATGAATTTTACCAATGGCTGCACCGTACTATACGTCGATATTACGAGTACTCCTCCTTAAGTGAACTGGCAACTTAATTATTATGTTTATGTAACTCTGGTATTTAAATTTCTCTGGAAATCGTGGTTTGGTGCGCTTCAAAAAAAGTAACCGTCTTCTCTCAAATATTAATTTTTCTGAGACATATTCTCTTTAGTTACGACTCAAATATCCCAGAAGCACATGTGCATGGCGCATCTTTTTCGAGTTTTCGTTCCGGAGGTAGGATGAAGCTTTACGCACGAACGTTTCACATTCACTGTGTTTTGCAATTATAGCAGTTGTCTATTATCGTAATTATTTTTCATTAGTCTTACGTCTTTCCTGCTATGTTCATTCCCCTCTTCCTGTATTTTCTGTACTTTTCTCTGTAATTTATTCCTGTAAGTTTTTGTACTTTATTATAGTTCTATTTCCCGTTTAATCTTCATTATTGTGTATGTTTCTCTTCCTCCTCTATTTATACTCCGCTTCGTCACTATATCTATATTCATTCACCTTTTTGCAACATTTATTTTGTTCCTCCTCTTTGCCTATTTCCTTACATTTTCCTCACTTACTTCGTTATCTTATTTCCACTCTCCCCATCATCTTTCATCTCCTTTCCCACTCATTTCGTTTCAATCCATTCCTTTTTTTCGTTTTTTATCGCAAACATCTCTCTCTCTCCCTTTAACATTCTTCTCTCTCTCTCTCTCTCTCTCTCTCTCTCTCTCTCTCTTTGTCTTTCTTTCTTTCTCTTGCTCCGTACTTCTTTCTTATTTAATTCCTCCCCCGCTCCCCAACCTCCTTAACCTCTTCTGAGAGCCTTTTTCTTTTCTTCTAACCCGTTCTTTCCTTCTCTGAATGTGATTTTTACCTCCCATCTCTCTTCGTGTGGAAACGAAACATTCGCCCACGCTGTGGCTACCGCCATGCCTCCAACTCCCCCTCAATAGCCGCACCTCACGGCTTGTTAGTTTCGTGATTGATGGAGGGTGGGATTACCGGAAGGGGAGGGGGGAGAACGGTCGGAGTGGTGGGGGGCTGCCCCAAGCGTCTTTAGAAAGTTACTCGCTTTTTTCGCGAGCCCGTCTCAAGTTGTTCGTCTATTTTTGTTTCGGCGTTCTTTACCCGCTGCTCTAGACGCAGTTCTTCGCTGCGGCGACGCCAGCGCGGCGCTGCGGCAAAGTTGGCAGACTGGAGTTACCTCACTTCGCGCTGAAATTTATGCAGATGCGGCTATCTGAAGAGGGAATCGCGCAGATGCTCTTATTTGCGATATTCTCCTCGCTCTGACTCCCGCTGCTTTTGTTGTTGCTTTTGTTTCACTTACGTATGTTGCATATTTGCACAAAAGAAAAAAAATGAGAATAAAATGTTTCCAGACCACAGTGCGGAGCAGATAACCGAAGGGAGACGTAATATAAACAAGAAGTTTGGAAACAAATATTGCAAATGTATCATTAATTTTGTGGATGAAATTCTATTGGGATATGTTCGTTTTCTCCTAATAGAATAAGTATAGTTAATACAAATAACAAGTCATCAAATTGAATATGAATATTTTATGTATGTTAATATTTGTTGTTTCATATGTTAATCTTCATTACAGTTATTGAAATGCAAATACAATAACATTCCTTTTTAATGGAAACCAGTAATTAATATTGGAATTAAAAAATATTATTATTACTAATTTTTATTATGTATTATATGAAGTTCATTCGTACAGTTTATCATAAGAAAGGAGTAGGAGTGAATATACTTTTATATTATTCTTTAATAAATAGTATGCCAGGTGAAAACACGTGAGACGTGAATGTATGTTTCGAACAATAGAGCAAAAACGTCGTTATCATAGAATCATTTCTAATAAGTGCAACATTGAATATGAAATCAATTTCTGAGCACCGAGAAACTGTCGAAGTCACACAATACGACGTTCAACCGTTCTTCCTTCAGCTTCACATCCTACGGAACGTCTGCTGGGAATGGAACGAAAATTTCTCGGGAGTGTTTTAATTTAAAATGCAAATTACGCCATCTGCGAGGTCGGACAACTTACGCAGGCACCTCTCTTTGCGCAGTTTCCTCTTTAATAATGGGCTTAAATGAAATTATAATTGGTACAAAAGCAAAGGCCGCGCGCCGAAAGTTTTTAAGTATGCCCGACGACCCCTTTGTATTACAAATTTTTGTTAATCTGTTAACAACAGTTTCCAGGTTAGGGAAATATACTATTAAAGTTTACGCTGGACAACTTTGGAGATACTTCTGAGATATTCAACAAATGAATACGTTTGCTACATGTTCTTCCTCTAAAAAGTTGGATAATTAATGATATTTTAAGAAATGAGTTTGAATGGGGAAACTCTGGGATATTAACATTCATAATAAACGTTATATAATGTTCTCTTACTCATTTGACTCGATGTACTATTATTAGAAAATTAGGTTAAAACTCTTAAAAGAATAATTAGACAAGAATCACAAGTTTTCTTTTGAGTAAAGGTAATGAAGTAAAGATATCTCTCTTAATGCTCGTATAACATTCAAAATGGACTGCATTGCAATACTACTACAGAAAAGTGAATGAACATTCTTTAAGAATTTTAAAATTACGTGAAAATGTTTAGCCAAGAAAACGAATTTTAGGACATTGATTTTCAAAATTTTGCTTACTGAATGTACGTTTGTCTTGATGTCAGCTTTTACTTCTTTCTAAACGTTCATTGGCAGATTAACACACTGTGATACACTTCAGAATGTATTTAAAGCTTAAATAAAAGAAGCAAGAGGACCGAATAAACGTGAGAGAAAGCGTTGGAGGTGACAGTACGTATGATAATAACCACACACAGACTACAGATTTAATTAAAATGTTCTCTAGGTACTTAATTAACGCGCTCAGTAGAACGAGGGGTATCCCACATTGAAAGAGTTCTTAGCTAATGGGAGTTTTACCTAAACGTCTCTCAAATAACTCAGTACATTTTTAACCATTTAAACGCATTATACTTGTACGAGTATTTAAGCCCATATTGGATTTTAATAACATACGGTACTAAAAGAATAATATTTCATGTTTTCTATAATGGTAATAACACAATTTCACAAAACATGTGAGATAGCCGCTTGTTCTCCGGAGCCGTTGAATTCTCACTTAGATCGGTCTCCAGCAATGCTTGGTGTTGATACGCGCGCTGCCTACGCAGTTGGCGCCGGCAATCCGGCACGGGCGGCGGGGCATGCTAACGAATCCCAGAACTCTCCCGTTGCTGCTGCTGCTGCTGCTGCCCTCTATTGATCCCGAGGTAAAAAACGAGCGCCGCCCGCCCGTGCCCGGAAACGGAAGTAGTAAGCTAGTTTTTGCGTCGGCGAGAACACGCGAGAGGGCGCTGGCGGGGTTCGCGCGCGCAAGCCGCCCTTTGTCACCGCCCGCGAAAAACAAGCGGCGCTCGCGCGGGGCTGCGTTGGCCTCGGGCCACGCCCCCCGCCCCCGCTTCGCTCCCGGCCCCGCTTCGCCCCGCCCGCGTCACACCACTCCCCCTCTCCGCCCGCCCGCCCCTCCGCCTGCCCAGCCCCCACCACCGACCCGCCCAGCCCTCCCACCCGACCGCCAGCCCCTCCCCGCCGACCCGCCCAGCCCCCGCCCCCACCCTCTGCTCCTCCACAACCACCCCGCACCTCACCGCGCTGCCATCCCCCGCCCCGCCGCCGTCCCGCAGTCGCCACGCACCGCCCACACCTCCTCGACGCCTCCACGCCCTCCATCACAATCGTTCCACGCCCGCCCATACCCCTCCCCTCCCTCACTTCTCTCCTCCTCCACCTCGCTCCCGCCTCGCCCACGCCCCTCCCTTCCCTCAACTCGCACCGCCCCTCAATCGTCTCACACTTTCCCTTGCCCACGCAATAGCACCCGTTTCCTCGCCCGTTCGTGATACACGCGCCGCCCGCCTGCGCCCGCCACCACTATCAACGCCCTCGCCGGCCTCCAGAGCCTGCGACGCTCCATTCAGATTGTCTTAGAATAAAGGTTACAAGTTTCTAGTAGAAGCGAAGATGATCACTTTTTGCCACAGAACATTTCAGAAATTCCTTACTACACAGTTACATACACTGAGGTCGCTATGGCTGAAAGTCCGCGGCTGCCCCAGATCGAAGGGTCGAGTGTTTGAATCTCGACATGAGCATGGATGTTTCTGTGTGTTTGTATTGTTCCTACAGTTCCCCCTGCAGTTAAAACAATCACAGTGGTCACTATATGACCAAGTTGTTAAAAAAAGCGACCTTACAAAAATTCCATATGACAAACGTACATATGCTGGCTTGAATAACTGAGGCTACAAGTCCGTGTCTAGAAGCGTCTCGAGGTTCAAATCTCGCTCTGAGCATAGATGTTTGTGTGTGTTCATGTTTTCTTTTCCCCTTCCCTGAAAGACACCTAAACGAATGTTTAAAAGAATTAAGTGGTTTCTATACGACGACAGCAGTTACAAAGCGATATTAAATAAAATAAAAAGTCACGTATGTGACATTTTCCCGATAGTTATGCACCTTATGTACCACTGTTTGACTGAAACACGATATCTTTGACTGCACCAGAGAACGTAACCTGCTGAAGACTCCATGAAGTTTCACCAAAAATTCATGAGCAAACTAACTTTATGATATGAAATTTCCTACCATACATTATTTGGAAAAAGTCATCATACACGATCCATCTACATGTCTTTATGAATTTATAACATTAATTCTATGGCATCTGAACATTCGGCATTCACCGAGAAGCGAGCGAGCACTCGTCAATTCACGACTGGTGGCAGTTAATTTAATCCTATTTGCCCGAACACCCAAATTTAGTTCTCGCTCTACCCTGGCGGTTCTTTTCTTTTGAGCACATCAAAGGAAGCGAGCATTCGTCGAGCACCTGGGCTGCTAAGGGTTGCGCGAGTTGGCAGATGCTACTCGCTGAATGTCGAATGTACTGGTCCTAGAATTAATGTTACAAGCTTCTCTTAACATGTTAGCAAGTACAAATGACGCTATTTCACGTTGTGACTCTGAAGTTGAAGACCACGCACTGCGTTTCAGTTGGTGCTCTAATATGTACATTTTCACTGTAAGTATGTTCTGTTTGTCTCTGAAATAAGTCTTTTTAAGACTCAATTTGTTTACCGCAAAGAGTAGCATGAAAGTACACTGAAAGAATAAGATAAACTAGGGGTGCTAAAACAATATATACTTTCCCCCCGTATTTTGTTGCAAAAAATACGCGAAAAGTACTCAAACTCAAAACAAAAACTTGTACATGATCTTATTTCAAAATCTATCTTGAAGGAACATATTTCATAAATGGAAATCTTTAATATATTATTTGTAGGAAGACTCCAAAAAATTTTTACTTTTGCAATTTTCAAAGAATTAGGGCTTTTAATGCACATAATACCTATACCATTCCCTTAAACGTCCTTCACACTATCCAACAACAAATTTTAATAAAAAACTATGGAGCCATTTTTTGAAAATTTGGAAATTAGTTCTAGGGGCTTCACGTAAAGTACCCCAAAATTGAAATATGTTTCAAATGCAAGGTACCGCGGCATCACCCAGATCGATTGAGGAATGACAATTTTGGAGATAATCGCCGAAAAGTGTTGTTCACAGACTGACGGACGGACGGATAAGCAGACTTTTGCCGATATTCGGTTATTCGATATCAAGGACCCATAAAATATGGATTCTTGCCACACTGCATGATAGAGTATTTATCCACTTTTCCAAAGCCCGATAATAAGAGTTTTTCTGTCGAAAATTCGCCGCTTTTTCGCGCAGCATGTTATAATTTTCTCACTACTCCCTAGGAAGAAAGTAAAAACTAACTGAATAGAAAGAACAAAATGTACTTTTTACACTTTCTTTAAATCTCTATATATCCCGGAAATTTTCTCTCCAGTTTCGTTTGCAAATTGGTCCTCAATAAAGCATCTTTCAGCTCGAAACATATTTTCATTGTCATGTTATCGTGCTTTCTTTCACTCTTCCTGAATCAACAACGCCGTTCTTCTGCTGTATCGCTGTGTCTCTCTGTCTGGCCACTGGCCTTCCGCGGCCCTTTCTGTCAATACAGTCCAAAGTGTAAGTTATTGATTAAAACGTATTGGAAACACGTCCCGCTAATTATAAAGAAATGGCCATGTGAGACGCGTGGTTACTCACCACAAGACACGTCACAACTGTGGTCCTACGGTCTTTACAGCTATATCAATGGAGTTCTCGCACTTAAACTTTTCACCGCAAAGCAAGGGGGCAATTAAACAAATATTTTAACCAGCACTCTATCACGTTGTGCCAACACATTTTTTTTCTAAATGCAGCCACAGCAATACTGATATTATGTTTCTGAGATTCGAAGCGTTATACCCCTAGGTGTTGCAATCCAACCATTTTTGTTACTTGGTTACACAAAATGTTCAATTCAATTTTTTTGGTAACTTCCTACAAAAATAATATTAAAGATACAGATTTTTTCCCTGAATGAAATATTTTCCTTAAAGATAGATTTTGAAATGATATGCACAATTTTTCAAAAATGTGAGTACTTTTCCTTAATTATTGCACAAGATTACATAATCATTAACAATATCGCGAGAAAGTACGCGCTGCTGTGAGCACTTCTAGTTTCTTATAATATTAGGGAATATAAACTAAAAGATATTCTTGAAATATAAAATAAAAATTTCATATGATTGTTCTAGATGTTTAGAGTCATTTATAATTTAATCGAGGTATTAAATCCTCCTATATTACAATAAATTACATTGCCTAATACAAATGTGTTCTTGTTTGATATATTTAGTTCAAAATTTAAGAACTTCACAATGTTTTCTATCCGTAGTTTTATGTCGTGAAAGATTTTTCTCCATCGTGAGACAGGCAAGTTCTCTGTGAGAGAGTTGTAATTCATCTGGTGACAGTTTATGACTGGAAAGAATTGTGAGGCAGTTTTACAAACATTATAGTTGTCAAAAATGGAAAAGATGCGTGTTATGGTTGGAAATGAGAAATTTATCATCATGGCCTCTCATACTTAATACATTTTTTAAAAAAGAACAACGTCAAGAGCTCTTATGAATAGATAACAATCTAAGTACTCTGACATTAAGAAAGAGTAGTTTTTTCAATTTCTTTCAAAGAGCTATATTAAATGTAATTTTATTCGGCTAACTTTTTATCAATATTTATAACGTCTGTATGCGCATAATTTGACGGAAACCTAAGCAATTTATGGCTACGTGAGAAATGACAATGTTTTCGTTAGATACCTAGGAAGAGAGAAAAATAAAAATACATTTAGTGGTGCTAAAGGATGGCACAGACTTTCCCGTATTCGTTTTCTAGTTCCATTGGTCTCGGCTAACTATTCGAACTTGTTGAATACTCTTGCCTGCTACCCGTAATTCGGGTATACGTATATAATTTTGTAACTCCGTATATACGTATGTATATGGGAAAGTAAAAATAATAAAACAGTTTCGATTTTGATTGAAAAATTGAAACATTTGATTATGTTAATCGCCAATTTCTCATACCTTATGTTATGACTGTATTCTCAAACATAGTTTATCATTGCTGACGTCAGCGATATGCGGCGCTTCATTATTAACGTGAGCCGTTTCGGAACAGTCATTTTTTTTCTTCTCCAGGATACCATTTTATACACACCCGACAGCAAAATTTTTGTTTAGGCAGATCACTGGTTAGTTTACAAAAACGAGAAATTTCTACATTTTACTCTTCCTCTCTCTTTTGCAATTAATACACTAGGTAGCTCTAGTAACAAAAAATATTAATTTATTCATAGCTCGTGGGAATATCTTTTGTCAGGTCATACAAGGTATTAATTCAAAAAGCTATGTTTCAGAAAAAGATAACATATGAAGAGCCAATGTTCATAATAATACCATGAAATATGGCATAGTAATGCGGTTGAAGGTTGGCATATTCAGTAAGTGAAGTTTTGGAAATCCAATATCTTGAACATCAAATAAAAGTAAATAAGAAGGAGGAGACGTCTGCTACTCCAATGCTACTCCAATGCTACTCCAATGCTACTCCTACTATTATCTGCCCCTTCCCCAAATCCAGATGAAAACCAATACATACGTGTTAGGATGATTCTCTTTGGTTTGCAGAATGTTCTTATACAGAGAATTATTTACTTTCGCGTCAGGATTCAGAGAACAGCAGAGCTCATGCAACAAACCTATCAACCTACCAAGTGTTTCTTCTTGAAAAATTGTAATTGTAATTAGCCAGTCTCTTTTAAATATTTTTAAAACAATCTTGAAGGCGAGGACTCTACAAATAATATTTTACACAGACAATTGTATAAACTTCATTTTTCAGGTATCACCATGATTTTCTACAGTTTTCATGACGAACATTTCTGATCTGTACATAATAATTTCACTTTTAACATTTATCTTGTTTTGTGTAAAAAATATTACTTCTAACATTGTAATGTTTATGCTTTCAATATTATAATGTAATTTCTTTTCTAATTTTTAGCCTGATGATGGAGACAACCAATCCCCCAAACTGTAGCAAATCATGACGAGACCCGTAAAATAAAGAAAATGTATACAATTGCCTGTCTATAAAATTATTTGGGGATTCCTCACCTTCAAGATTGTTTTAAAAACACATGTATTTGTTTGCATCAGGACTTTCTTTGGGTGAACCGATAACAGTAAAGCTAGTTCATGGATTTACAATAAGTTGTAGTAGCGGTGTAGGCCAAGTCGACAGCAGCAGGGTTCAGCCTGTGGTGATGTCGATCGAGGAATCGACGACAGCGGCGGCAGCAGTGGGGCACAGCCGAGTGCGATGTCTTCGAGAGGTCAGCTTAAGCTGGTGGCCAGTAGTGAAATATAGTCAGCGTAGAGTGAAGTGGGGTCATAGTGACAATTTGTTTGGTGGACATGATGCCTCTCTAGCCACCACGGGCGTTGCGTGTACTAATTATACACCAGGAGAGGGGATATAACTATTGGTTTAGTAGCGATTCCGGGCACGTCAACGGCTAAGATCATTACTCCCGTAAGTGTTGTACATATTGTTATCGCTTGAGATGGTGGTGATCTTCCTTAGTTGCACTCGAGATCCGGCGCAGACCTACCCGGAGTTTTCCCCAATCAGGTATCTCCCACCAGGGAGTCCCCGCCACAACCCTAAGCTTCCGACCGGTCTACCGGCACGTGTGGTAGTGTAGTGCGTGTTAGCGTAAGTGTGTGTGTAAGTGCTGAGGGCAGTGCAAGGAAAAAGTAGGAAAGATCGCGCACCACCCGTGGCCCGTTTGTTAGGGTACTGCTCCGGCATTCGCCTGATGTGATAAGAGAAATCCCAGCAAGCTGCCAATCGGAGCAACCAGCCGCTAGAATTCTCGTTAAACGCGCCGCTGAATGTAACTCTAGCTAGAGTGGAATATTCTGCCACCATCAGGACTCGAACCCTAGAACGTCCCGTCTGTAGTGACATCAGTGGATGCCCTGAGCCACCTAAGCCGATGGGGGTGGGGATATAACAAATACCACGACGAATCATTTACGTTGAGAGGTAGTGAAAGAAATTGCAAGTTATTTCGCTCAAACTGAAAACAAATGTTTCTTTAAACCGACACAAATCTTCAGGAAGAGAAATCTCACTTTCGTATATTGCTCAGCATGGGAGTACATATTTTCCATCTGGTGGAGATAAACACATCAGCGTTCCTGTGAAAAAGCAAACTACAACTACAAATCTGCAAAGGTTTTTAGTATGCCCAGAATACCAAGCACGAGTTTCATTCCAACTTTACCCCGACGTCGGAGTTAACTCTCTAGCGCGTGCGAAATGTGCTCCAGCCGACCCTCTCGCCACTTTCAACTCCCGCGCGCTCTCACACAGAAACACACACACACACACACACACACACACAATCATGTATTCACACACCCGCACTGCGCCGCGCAAACCATACGGGCCAGCAACTCGCCGTAAATCCGACTTTATATTTCTTTCAGGAGAAATCACGAACGCAACCTTCAGCGCGGAATGTTCTATTTTTTATTTGCATTTATCAGGAAGAGTTTTATGCGGTTGTAAAAAGGGCCACAGATTTTTAATCAACCTCTGTTTTATTCTCCACACCACCACCATCTTCGACACCGTTGCTGCCACCGCC
>BOPP01000205.1:1906841-1927756 GCA_017312745.1 Gryllus bimaculatus
GCCCTCAACCACCCTCCGCCACCGACCCATCCCCCGCCCCCTCCGCCGTCATGTCACCACCCCACCGACGCCCAACAGCCGCCCACCCACACCGCCACACGCTGCGACGCCAATAAACAGGGCTGCGGCTGATTTGAAGGGGCTTCCGTCGTTGCGTGTTATTAGCTGGACTTATCCACGGCTTTCGCGATGCTTCGATAGGCGTGTTTATCAACAACATGTTTTTGGTGTGTACGGTAGGGTCGTGCGAATTATCGTACG
The DNA here is from genome assembly GCA_017312745.1 of Gryllus bimaculatus. Lineage (NCBI taxonomy): Eukaryota > Metazoa > Arthropoda > Insecta > Orthoptera > Gryllidae > Gryllus > Gryllus bimaculatus. Next base: position 1,907,103 of record BOPP01000205.1, read on the forward strand.
AAATCTCGTATTCAGAGAAAGTGGTAAAGCACAGGCCGTTGATGGAAGTCGTATCTATTACATCATTAGTCTCATTTAAGTTTTATTTAAAGAATGCATTTAGTATTTTTAATCAAATATATCATTATGGATAGATTGGTCACCGATAAGTTGAAAAATAAGCAAAACACTCAGTATTATTATATTGCCTGGGTTTATGAAAGGACGAATTTTTGTGCTCAGTTTCAAAACTCGTACATGTAATTACTTCTGGTGAAATTTTAATGTTTCCCACGTACCTATGTTAATGAATTAATGTCTAAATTATAATATAATTTTGTACACTACCTACATATTTTCTTACGTTGTTTTGTTTTTCTTTCTAGCTGCTCAGAAAAATTATACTTGTTTACCAAATATAATTGTATTTTGAATAACCCAAGAATATTGCGCTTCTGTGACAATTTCTTACACTACGACATTTGTCGATACTCCAAAACTCGTAGAATCTATTTGAAGTTGTACAACAGGACAAATACCACTTATCCTTTCCAAGATACGGGTTGCCGACTTATACACTGTTTTATACTTTAAAGATACATTAAATCAACTAAAGTCAAAAACATTCTCGCCATAAACCGAAAATTGTCTTATTTCATATATAAAGTATGAGTATTTCGTGTAATGTCAATATTTCATAGACTATTTACATTCCAGGAAGATGGTAAAAGAGATATGGTTAATTCTGAATCTCAAGGGAAACATTTCAAGAACAGTGGGGGAACATGACAATATATGATGCACTGAGTAATCGAAACTGCATTGAAAACAGCAGAAAAACAAACTTAATTTCACGAAGATCGTCAATAACACAGAATCTCTATGAAGTGTGAAAAATATAATTGAATTTGATAATTGTATTCAGATGCGAGTCAGCGTTAAATAAAGATTCGTCACTCTGATATTACCTACAATGTTTTACTGAAAATATAACGATAATAATAAATATAATATCAATAATTATGATGATAGTAAAAGTATACATTGAAATAGAAATAGATTCATAGGCGTCTTATTTCTAATAGAACTAATAAAATCCCCACAAATACGATTAACGAAATAAAACTTCTTTAGTATATTACATTCTGCCAAATTTATATTATGACATCTAAATCGAATCTGATAACTAAATAATAGTAATGTCTGCTAACATTTTCATTACAATGTAAATTATTTCTAACAAGTGATACTACAAGAGGACGTAGCTGACCTGAAAAATATTGCTTGAAACGTAGAATAATATACTAGTTGAGTCTGCACCCTGATTCCAACTCTAAGAACAAATAAGTGCTGCCAAAATCGTATATTCACACAAAAATACGCGAAAAACACATTTTCGAGAAATTATACATGAACTTATTTCAAAATCTATTTTAACGAATATGAGAAATGTACCATTTTCTTGAATGTTCTTCATATCACCAAAGAACAAAATTTAATCAAAAACGATGGAGCCTTTTTTTAAATTGAAAATGTCCCAGAGATTTCATGTAAAGTACCCCCCAAAAATTAAAATATCGGTTTCAAATTCAAGAGGCCGAGACATCAGTGGGATCGATTGAGGAATATTAATTTTGGAGAAAATCGATGGGAAAACGGCAGGGTTTAGCCGTTACCATTTTTCATTGACGGGCAGGCGGGCGGACGTTTTGCCGTCATTCGAGTTTTCGGTATCAAATACCTACAAAACACGGATTCTGGCTATACCACGTGATAAAGATTTTTTTCTAAATTTAGCAACTAAATTTATCTACTTTTTCATTACCAGGTCCCTGAAATGAGAGTTTTTCTGGAATTAATTTGGCGTTTTTCCGCGTGACATTACATAACTTTTCCTATACTCCCTAGCGATAAATTAAAGAGAGGGGGGGGAGAGACAGAACAATTTCCCGGACTGGAATTTGAACTTACGCTCTGAGAGCATTTGTCATTGCCGTAGCACCACTAAGCTTTGCTTATGTAAAGAAAAAAAATGGAACAATTTTGGAGAAACATCGAAAAGAACTCCAAAAATTAAAAGATTCGTTTTAAATTTGTGGAGTCACAACATCAGCGTGCGATAATGTTTAGCATTGTTAAGCATTGTTGTAAAATCCGATGGAAATTGAATACAAAATAATTTATTCGATTACATTTTACAGTACGTAAATCGATACATGATAAAAACGTTCTCTTTGGAAAAAATCTCCATAAGTTACAATATGTTTGATTGCTGAGTAATCAGTAGTACCCCCTGAAGAACAAAAGGAAATAAACAGTTTTCATTGCTATTTTACATTTATATGCTGTATTCAATAATTTTAAAGCAAATATTAGCTCTACTAACGAACAGATATTTGTAAGTCAAATATTTCTCTCCCCGGAGAAAAGTTCGTTTGTAACTCTTATCAGTGGGCTTTCATATTCAAGTTCATGAACCCATAAACATCGTACGTTGTATTGTTGAACCACATCGCTAATATACAGAGATGCGAATTAACTTCGTGTCTTCTGTCCTGGAGTTTTATTCCGTAGGGAGCGTGCAATAAGACCAAATTTAATGAAAAGATAATTTAATATAACCAAGGGGAGCTTTTTATGTTTCAACGAAAACTTCGTGAAAAAGGATAACACCACTGCCGGGCTGTGATTGAATTAGAGGATTTTAATTTCCCACGCTGGCCCGAAAGAACTTTCGCTTTCACAAAGCATTTCCAGTCGGAACGCTTGCCGATGGCCAGGACGAAAACTGGCGAATAAAAAATAGCGAAATGAATGCAGATACAACGGAAACGAATCTTCTGAACAGTTGCCCGCCCATTCACAAATTTGCCTGCAAGAAACAAAAGGAAGGAGGTGGGTGAAGTAGGGGAAAATGAGATATCGGAAAAGAGGGACGGGGGGAAAGAGATAGTCGAATGTTGCGAGGAGTTAGATTGGGAAGATGGCATATGTGCAAGAAATGAAATATTTACAGATGAAAGGCCAATACAAGAGTGAGAATGAAAGATTAGTTCGGGTAAAAGTCTATCCTTTAGGAAATTAGGGAACTCATTGAACGCAAAATAGGAAGCGGCGAAGAGGTGAAGAAGTGAGTGTGTGGGGGATGGGGTGATGAGAGATTGATGGGAAGGACGAGAGAAAACGGGAGATGTGGAGAAATTGTGATATAGTGTGATGCTCAATATATTTCGAAAAGAAGAGAATTCCGCTGTTGAAGTGAACTTCATGGTACGGCGGTACTTGTAGAAGAGACAGAAATAAGCAGGACGTGACGTGACATGACGGAAACGCAGGTATTTGGTGCAGGCAAACGAACGAGCTGAAAACAACGTTGATGACACCAAAACAAGGAGGGGTAACCGTCGAGGCACCTACGATGCTCGAAGATCAGGCATAAGGCTGTGACGACGTACGCCTGCGAGTGCCGGAGGTTAGTTGCCGGATCTACCGCCTCGGCTTTGCGTCTCGACGGCGCACCCGAGCGCCTCCAAGCGGAAGATTCATACACTATATCTCAAGTTGGCGAAGACGCTCGGAGGATGAAGCACTCCTGAAGGGTCAAAGGGATATTTGCCCAGAGGAACTTTCTGCACAGTGGACTCGGGCGGCGCGCCGCCTTTGATAAAACTCGATGGAAGTTCATGGCCGGAAGCGCAGGAAATGAGTTTTGTGTTTCGCGGGAAGCGGCGCGAGGAGGCTCAGCGTGGGGCGGTTGCTCGGGCGGAGCGTGAAAAAGGCACGGAGTAATTATTACCAGGTTGCGATCTCAGAGCTGCATTCGCTCGGCCGTGCTAATGCCGCTGACGTGGTCGGGACCTCGTTGACGGTCGGTTTGACGTAATATAATTAAGTATCCGGTCCGCTTGCCGTCGCTCGCGTGGGCAGACACCGTCTCTGTTGCCCCGCCACGACATCTCCACCCTCATCGACGTCGCTAGCTCCACACCCGCCCCGCCTCCGTTCCAGCATCTCCAGAGTTGCCTGCCCGGGACGTCCTAGAGTTTAAGCCCAGACGCTGGGAGGGTACTGGCTATATGGCTAGGTCGAATTCAGGCGCTGTCTGGAGCAGAATTCTAGTGGTCGGCTGCTCTGATCCGTGGTTTCTCCGATCAACACCACGCGAATGCCGGAGCAGTTTCCTAACAAACGGGCCACTGACCACGCGCGATCTTTCCTTCCCATTCCCTGTCCTATCTTCATTCCTTACACACACTAACACTTACATGTAATACACTACCACATAAGCCGGGAGACAAATTTAGATCTTGTCCCAGCTGAGGCGGTGGAAGGAGATACCTGGTTAGGGAAAACCCCGCAAGCCGACGTATAGATCAGCGTCGTACCTCGCCATCCAGCGGGGAATGGTCACGGCCATGTTCATGCATTACACTTCCGAGACTAATGACCTTAGCAGTCGGCGCGCCCGAAATCACATATCTATCTATCGAACCCTTATTGCCACCCCAACCCCCGTCACCAGCTTCCGCTTCGTCACACCTCTTTCTCTGTCGCCTCCACTTCACCCTCACGACAGCCGTCGCCGTCCTTCCCTCCGCCCACGCCGCCCCCGCCTCTGCTACTGCCGCTGCGTCGGCAGCGCAAAGTCAGGTCGCTTTAATTACACAATAATGCGCTTACTCCGACGCCCCTCGCGGTGGGGCGGCTAATTACGGGATGACGTCACCGCTCGCCACGCGATGGAGATTTCGCCCATGCAAATTCGAGGCGGCTCAACCTGCCACCCTCTGCTCAGCCTCCCCTCGCAGCTCGGGGCCGGCCGCGTCGCGCCGTCACGGGTGTATCTCGTTACGCGGCACGGTGGGGGGTGACTCAGCGCGGACGCGCGCGCGCGCCTGAGAACGCGCGTGCGCCTCAGGGGCCGGCGCGGCCGTCGAGGATGGCGCTCGGGACGCAGCGGCGGCGGCGGCGGGCGGCGCAGCGGTGGCGCCGGCGGGCGCGGCGCGGGACGGCAGGCGGCGCGGCGGCGGCGGCGGCGGCGGCGGCGGCGCGGCGGCGGCGGGCGGCGGCCGGGCGGCCCCGGGGGGCGGGTGCGGCGGGTGGTGGTGGTGGTGGTGGTATTACGAAAAGGGACGCGCCTAACGACTGATAGACGCAAGTCAATGGCGGCTTGACGTCCGAATGATCGATCCGAATCTTGATAAGAGTCTGCTGGTGATGGTGGGTCTGCGATGGGATCTAAGGAGTAATGGATTGACGATCGAAGTGCGCCCATTTTCCAAAACCGCCACACCTCCACAGCACCCCCTAGAACTCAATGACACAAATTACATAAATTACGTAATCACTACTAAGTTAAATAATTCAGTTTGTATCTGAGAACTGCTGTCACAAGACAATTTCACTGAAGTTAATTTTATTCATAAATAAGTGACCGAATGTTCATGTAAGGAACTAATTGTGAATAAACAGTTAATATAAAAAAACGGAAATGGATTGGTGAATATTTGAAAAGAAAAGTAATTCTCCGATTCCCCAACAAGCCTGAAATTCCCTGGGAAACTAACCATGCAATAAAAGATTTGTCAGTATTCTCGTTATAATTTTGTGTGGGAGTGCAAAAAATATCAGTGGAGAAGCAATATAGTAATAGTAAATGCTTAGAAAACAATAGATTAATTTCTCTCATTTGTAATGTTAGTGATGAAATATAGTTCAGAATCAATCTAAGCAACATTCGGAGGCTTGCGGGAGTGTGTCAACTAGTATTTGTCGATCTAATCGTATGTGCGTTGACTCCACAGTTTTGGGCATTTACCACTTTAAGGTGACATCATTTTGCTTGTGGTAGGTTTCAGCTGCATCACCTATTATTCGCTACAGTTATTGCGATGCGTGCAGTATGGCTGCACTGCATTCCGTCGTTTTTATTAAAAAAACAAGCTTTCGTGATCCATTTTTGTGATCTAAATGAGTATGGAAATCCATAATCATTAGAAGGCTTTCAAAACATATTGTATGTAATTCGTTCCCTCGACGAATTTACGAGCGAATTGAACCATTCAAAAGCGGTCACAGAAGCATAGAAGTTAAGCAAATAGGAAGGTATCTCCTCTTCTTATTCCAGTTTTAAGCAAGTTCGTGCCCTAATTTGGAATAATCAATGAGTTGCTATTTATGAAATTTCAACCCGTATGATCGTTAGACAGATTCTGCATACGAGGAGGCAGAGATGGGTTGTCCAAAGACACACTTCTGTTGCAAAACAACGCGCATCCATAGATATTCGCCAGGCTCTTCAAATCTGTATTTCGGGGTATTAGAGTATCCCCGATTCAGTTCCGGACTTTTCACGCCTAATTACCATCTGATCGGTCCATTTAAAGATGCTTTCAGAGACCAAGATTTGCCGCCAGCCTGCAGATGGAGAAGCAATGTATACAATTATGACAATTCTGGTCAAACGATTTTTTTCTGAGGGTATTGTAAATATGGTGCTACGATGGACCAACTACATAATATTCGCGATCTGTGCTTGCTGTTAAAATTTGTTTTCATTTAAATTTTGTATTGATAATCATAAATTCTAAAAATTGGGGGTAGATATTGAGGTATTCTCGTATTTTGGCTCATTTATGTCCCTGTTTAATACAATTACCCTTATTTGCTAGACTTAATAGGTAATTATAAGTCACCGAGAAAATAATATTGTTCATATTGTACAACAGATATTTATTATTTTTAGATACAATATTCAAAGATATTTATCATTTTTTTAATAATTCATCCAAGTCTCAAGTTTCACAAATATACGAACACAACATTTAGATATTCGTACATGAACTGTGTTAAATAGTTTTTAAAAATCTTTAGCGAAGAGGTGCAGTCTAGAAATTACTTTAAAGGTTAATATAGAAAATGAAATAATTATAGGTGTTGCCAACAATGTTATTTATTTCATTAGCTGTTCAATTGTACTTGTGAAATGTTATAACATAAAATACTTATAATTATTTCATTTTAAATGCCAACGACAGCTCACCACAAAACCAATAATTTAGAAAAATATTTTAAAAAAACTAATATTTTATATGCTCCATTAATTTGTCTTGATAACAAATATATTACATACTATCATTACATGATAAAATAACATATTGACAGAAAAAAATATTCTTGCAATGATATACACTCAATAGTTTGTTTTTTTGCTGCGAATCTTATATTTAATATCAAAAAATGTTGGCCGTGTTAAAGTTGTCACTATGAAGAGTGCACGGGCGGGATTACACAAAAAAATGAAATAACATATTGACAGAAAAATATTATTCCTGTAATGATAAGTTTGATTTACTTTGACCGCAACACCTATATTTGAAGATCAAGCCGTTTTGGCAGTGATAAAGTGTTTACCTTCTCACATCCTGCTCCAGTGGTCTTTGTGCATGCTGTTTGGTACTGACGAGAAGAGTTAGGCGAGCCACAATGCCGGTTGCTTGGACGTAATTACACAAAAAAATGAAACAACATATTGACAGAAAAATATTATTCCTGTAATAAGTTTAATTTACTTTGACCGCAACACCTATATTTGAAGATCAAGACGTTTCCGCCGTGATAAAGCGTTCACCTTCCCACATCCAGCTCCAGTGGCCTTCGTACGTGGTGTTCGCCGCTGATGAAAAGAGTTAGCAAGCGCCCCACAAAGCCGGCCGCGGGCGCTAAGAGAAGGACGAGTGGCCCTTAGCGGGCCGAGGGCGGGCGCGAGCGAGCGAGCGAGCGGAAGCGCGAAGGGCAGTGAAGGGCGCGGCGGCGGAGGCCTTTTACTCGATCGAGGGGGTGGGGGTTGGGGGGTAGGGATAGAGCAACGAGCGCCTCGACGACTCGCGAAGGACAACACGCCCCGAGGGCTGTTTCAACGGCGGTGGATTTAGCGGAGTGCCCCTCCGGGGGGTCGATACTCCGATGGCGCGGGGCGAACAGGGGGAGGGGGGCGACACTCGCCCAGCAGCCCCGTCCACTCCGCAGACGCCGCGCCGCCCGCCCACACACTGGTCCTAAATGGGCTAAACGGCATGAACGATAAAATATTTTTTTATTTTTACCAAAATTAAAAAATACAAAATATGTGGGAATTTCCGATTTCTTTCTCTTTGATAAAATATTTTTTTACACGACTTTCCCAATGGTTTACACAGCGAAGTTCAAAATTCGAAACATTTATATGTGGAAGGAGATAATGAACACTTTCTTTGAGAGATAGATTATTAAAACGGATTAGGTCATAGGGCTGGTAGTATTCAACTTTATTATTTCCACCTGTTAGAATATTGTTACATGCTATAAATTTGTCATTAAAATTGTATTTTTTAACAAACATACGTAAAAAGACTGAATAAAAGATGGAAACTAATACAGCATGTCGTTACTGATGCAAATGGCACATATTGCTCCGAACAGCGTTTGACAACCTGAAAATGCACAGGAAAAGTAAGGGAGCCTTGAGAAAATATTATTTTATATTGTAATATTGTATTGTTTTATTTTAATTTCTTATTTATTATCATGCTTTTCCCGGATGAAAGGTCTATGACATATCACAAAAATGCTTTCATTTATGCGCTTTTAGTGCCATTTCTGCTCACTGTGCAGCGTCGCCGTCGCCACAAATACTTGACGGACTGGCTCTTACACGTGTTGCGAACAAACTTGCCCGCCCGCTGTTTACCCGGAGGATGGAAGTTCAACAAGACCAGAGAATGAACGAACTCTGGGGCAGTTTCGAGAGAGCTCAGAGCACATTAATGAGGTGTGAACAGTCCCACGCTGACGACTACTAGTGCACTCCTAAACTCTCTTTCTTGGGGGGTCAGTTGTTGCAGTTCGCAAACTTTTCTTCGAGGAATCTAGAAAATGTAAGAGATTTTCTCTAACAATTTAAAACAAAACGGAACTAGAATATTTTTTCACCATTCGTTTTTTATATTTGAGTATAATTACCCACGAACTAATTTCCTTGATAGCACACAAGTGCTACAGAATCAAGTCTTGCAAATATCTCCTACACAAAGAAATTTGCCCATACAGTAAACCTCTAAGGTGTTTTAACAATGTATACCTCTTGTACGCGTAAGCTTCCCCGGCTCGAATCCATAAATTCTCGGCTGTCCGGGAGACGCCGCGTCGTTGGCTGAGAGGCTAACGTTGCGCCTGACATGTTCACTGCCCAGAGGAAGCCTGCGACATGTCAGGCGAAACGTCAGCCTCTCAGCCAACGACACGGCGTCTCCCGAACAGCCGAGAATTTAATGTATACCTCTTCTCTACACTGATTTATTCATTCCAAACTTTCAAGTCATATTCCTTTCTAACCTCCTTATTCTCAAGTTCATAGATACATATATGATGAGAGAGGTGTATTTTATATTTCTGTTATCTATATCAATACACAGTTCATTATTTATTATGACATTAACTTTTCTTTTTCCAATCTGAAGTTTTAATTTAAATGTTGTTTTCTCAATGCTCCGTCTTTTAGCTGTTGCACCGCGTTCCTAAAGGTCAAACATTTCATCCGGGTGTCCTGAGAATAGGAATTCCTACAACTTGTGGAAATATATTTTAAGCTGTTCTTTCTTATTGGATACAATATTAAATTTTAGGACATTTGAGTATTAAATGCATGAAATAAAATGAATTTTAATTCTAGTTTTCATGAAAGTTGTAAAGTAAGCTATATCGAAAAAATGTGCGAATTATTTAATTCGATACATTTTGCGTGGAATGTGAGTGATATTTTCATTGGTTAAATAAGTTGTAAAAATCATTGTCATATTTTCGTAATTTCAACAATTCTTGTTTCATTGAAATTTTGTTTTATTTAAAAGAGTTCTGAAAGTCAGAATTTTTCTTTGATTCTGACAAAATTGTGCATTTGAAACCTATGGAAACGAACTTAAAGTCCTGTTTTCTCTGGCCGTGAAAGGTTATATTAGTCGGTTTCTAGCCTTTCCGGTGAATTTTTAGTTTAAAAAATCCTATTTCAATAAGATCTTTGAAATTATAATATAATTGGCACCGCAAAGTCTAAAACAGTTTACCATAAAGTAATATTTCCACGCTTGTTACCAAAACTTAGCTGAAAACAACAAAAAACGGGTAATAACGGAATTGAGATAGCTCTAAACACAGATTAAATTCCATTTCTTTGCTGCAGTGGGATGGGCAGTGAATGCAGGTCCGTATTTCAGTGTTTTCCTCTCCACATTATGGTTTTCTATGAGTGGGTATTATAATGTTCGTAATACTAAAAGCCCACTTCTCCAAGGTGGAAGCGGCGAGGAGAGAGGAGGAATAGTTGGTCGACTGCTGGATCGCCATTTTGAGAAGTGGTGTTTGCGCAAATGTTGAAGCTTTGTCATAACATTCAAACAACCCTCTGAAAACGAGCATCCCCGAGTGGTGGTGAGCTAAGACTGCATCTCTTGAGAGCATTGGTCACGGAATACCTGCGGGCTTGACGGCCGGAGAGAAGCCTGGAAAGAGGATGAATTGTCCAAAATGGCGTATAGCTCAACATGAATGTATTTTCTGAGAGACGTTCATATTTATTTCAAAACTGTTAAGTTCTTGGTGGAGGAGATATTGTGGTGGATCAAAATTTTGAATGTGAATGTAGAAGGGCGGTGTGTGTTTGTATAATAGATGATTCGTAAAGAATATGAATTTTAATAAAAGTTTTGTTAAACATTTAAATCTGCATTAAACAAAGAACTATTACATAATTTTAAAGTTAAGTGGTCCTATTATTTACTACACCTGGTGAAAAGGAGTGTAAGAAATTACAAAGGAATATTATTTCTTCTTTCACCGCTTAAAGAAATACATGCCCCTTGCAATTTATTAAATGTCACTCAATCTTTATTTGTCTGAATAATTCAAAACTTTTTAAAAAAATTGTTAAATATTTTCTTAAAAACGTAAATTCAATTTCCCTAACCATCTGCTTAATTTCAGTTGTAACAACATGCATTGGGAAATATTTGCATATTCAGTAATAAACCTCAACGAGTTTAATTTTGAGCATTAAATTTGTCTTTATTAACGCCATTTTTATTTATTTTACTATTTTTATATATCATTGTTTATTTTCAGTCAAAAACGAACCGTTTTCAAATCTTCAAAATCTCTGGGCACAATATTGTAATAGATAACTCCATTTCATCACCTCCATGAAAGAAATCCCTTAAATCTTCGAGCGTTAAACTATAAATATAAAAAAAAGTTTCACTTCTATTACATTTAAGTGCTACACTGTGCTCGAAATGCAGTATATCCATATTTACGAAGTACTCGCAACGCGAGCATACGTCACACCCGCGCGCCGAGTCCGGCGCGTCAGCGGAACTTTATTTATTCCCGCGCCCGTTGCGCAGCTCTGCAAACGCGCTGCGGGGAAGGAGGGGCGGGCGTAGCGGTGGTGGTGGGGGGGGAGAGAGGGGCGAGATCTTTCGAAACGCGGCGAACTGGCTATCGGCTAACCGACGTTTTAATAAGTGTCGAACCATTTTTACGCTTCAATATATTCGCTCGCTGCTAAAATATTTCACGGTACTTATTCCGGAAACAAAGAGCGCATCGAATACCTAGACCGATAATCCCAGATGGACTCCATAACGCACGACCGTGAGGACATGCTGGGCGCGTGGGGGAGGGGGGGTGGAGGGGAGGGCGCAAGCGACGGGAGGCCGTCCGGCCATCCGACACTAACGAGGGTCATAAAGTTTAGTTGCTTAGCGCACAGGTTTTATCGCGCGCTAATCCAGCTGACCGTTTGCGCCGTTCAGCAAAAAACTCGTAACTCCAGGAGCGCGAGCCTTTGACGGCGCGAGGCCGGGTGGGTGGGGGAAGAAAGGGACGGGGAGAGCGGGGAGAGGGCCAGGCGGGACGGGGCGGGCTGGTGAGGTGGCGAAGATGATTCGTGGTATATCGGCATAAGAGGGGTTCGAGCATCGGGTGTGTGGTGCTGTAGACGAGCACAACTAGCGCCACACGAGTGGCACGGGAGACGACGTGGGAGGGACCTATTGCGGGTTTCGTGGGAGGGACTGCAGGGGCGCGTGGGAGGGTAGCTGCCGGGGCGTGTGGAGGGACTTGCGGGCGTGGGTAGGGACTGAAGTGCGGGGCGTGGGAGGGTCTGCGGGGCGTGGGAGGAACTGTGCGGGCGTCGGAGGGATTGCGGGGCGTGGGAGGGAATTAGCGGGGCGTGGGAGGGACTTGCGGGGCGTGGGTAAGGAACTGCGTGTGTTGGGAGGGACTGCGGGGCGTGGGAGGGACTGCGGGGTGGGCGCGGGGCGAGGCCGGGCAGGGCGGGGCGAGGGCGAGGAACAGGAGAGTGAGAAGCAGGTGTAATGGGCGCAAGTGGATTAGTGCCGGTGACGTCACGCCGTCAAAGAGCAGACGCGCTGCCGCCCGCGCCGCAGCGGTTATGAGCGCGCCCTGACAAAGACGCCGATTAGGCCCGACTGCTGCCGCTAACGAGATCGGAACCCGGGCCCGCAGGGGATCTCGCCGCTGATCCTTCGCGCGTTACTCTTCTCCCCCCAGGGGGGGAGGGAAAAGCTCATGGGGAAACCCCGGAAGACGCGGATGGACGGTTCTTATAAATATTGCAACCTTTGTTGCAAAGTGACCGGGAGGTCCTGGAGTTTAAGTCCCGATGGTGGCAAGATTTTCGAGACTAGCCAGATAGCTAGATCGAGTACTGTCGCTCTCTGGAGGCAAATTGTAGAAGCCGGCTACTCTGATCGGTAGTTTTCCACGGTATCTCCGATCAATACCAGGCGAATACCGGAGCAGTATCCCAACAAGCGGGTCACGGACTCCGCGCGATCTTTCCTTCCCATTCCCTGTCCTATCCTCTTCCCTTACACACACACACACACACACACAAATACATGCACTACAATACCACACATGTCGGGAGATTGCTCGGGATAATACAGCTTGTCCCTACTGGGGGGTGCCCCACTGGTAGGAGATACCAAATTGGGGAAAACCTCGCTAGCCGACGGATCTCGCCATCCAACGGGGTATGATTGCGCCACCTCCCACGATATATGCACGTTATCTACGGGATTAATGACCTTAGCAGTTGACACGTCGGGTATAACTAATCAAATAATCAATCAATTGTTGTGAAGGCCCTGAAAAGCCCAACGTCCAGAATCACTTGTTGTGAGGACATATCATCGACAGTGTGACGTCGACCTGTCAGTTGCAACGTAATTCGTTCGCTAAAATTTATTAAAAAGTAACATAATTAGTGGTGTATAGGACGTATTGGTCGCTTTTGTGCAAGCATCAATTACGTGTAGATGAACTGAAAAATGAGTTAACATTCAAATTGACGAAGTAGCCAGTTAAATTTTAATATCATCCATCAGAATTGTTTTGAAAATTGTTGGAAACGATATATATCCTTTATAAGTCTCTTCTGCGGAATGAATTGGTTTTTAAATTGTGATATGCTGCTGCCATAATCTGTAATCAAAGGATCAATGTGATTTATTTCCAGTTTTAATTTTTTATTTTTGTAATGTACAGGGAAAATATTGCAGTTGAGATACATGTGTTTCAGGAAAGTGAACGAAAATAATAGTGTTTTTATTGCCCATCATTTACTGTGACAGGCTTTCTGTTCCTTTCTGAAGCAGAATGGTCACACATATTCAGAAAATGTTCAAATTATAACCTATAAAACTGTATATTCCAAGAAATCTTCATGAGATGACATTGAGCGTCCTATAGATATTAAATATTTCTTTGAGAAAAAATACAATACCATTGTTATATCTCCGAAACCTGAGAAAATCGATGCATGTTCAACTTGTCGTATTATCACCCTGCCCCAGATGCGATAACTCACCTGTAATACCTTCAAATCTGCAGCACTGTTGACCAAAAGTCCTAGGATTCGTGTTCCACCAGTAGCAATTGTTTTACGTGGCTAAATGTCTGGCTCGAATTCAAACCTTGTCTGGATGATATTTCTTGTTGTCGGCTGTTCTGGTCGATGGTTTATGTACTTTATCCGTTCAATATCAAACGATACCCTAAAAAAAGCGTCACAGACCTGAGGCGATCTTGCTTTCCTATTCTTTGTTCGCTCCTCTCCTTTTTCACTCACAAGCATACGCACACACACATCCATCCATCCTACTATCATGGAGAGAGACTAGTCGGGACGACCATCATGGAGGGAGACTAGTGGTGGCTACTATCATGGAGGGAGAATAGTGGTGGCTATATCAATGGAGGGAGACTAGTGGTGGCTATATCATGGAGGGAGCTAGTGGTGGCTCTATCATGGATGGGAGACTAGTGGTGGCTACTATCATGGAGGGAGACTAGTGGTGGCTACTATCACATGGGAGGGAGACTAGTGGGTAGGCTACATCATGGAGGCGAGACTAAGTGGTGGCTACTATCATGGAGGGAGACTAGTCGTGGTTACTATTACGGAGAGACCTAGTCGATACTATCACGGAAGGAACTAGTCGATACTACCATCGCAGAGGGAGACTAGACGAGACTTCCATCAGAAAGGGAGACTAGTCGAGAGTACCTGATAGTGATGCAGGGAGACTAGTCTAGAGTTTACTAGTACTAATGGTCTAAGACTTTTTGAAAACAGAAATAATGCGTACTGTATACTTACCCACTTGTCTCGTCTTCAACTTTGGTCTCTCGCGTTATATTAAAGGACGTGTCAAAATATTTACTTCTGGGTATCATAATGCCTGGTTAAGTGTGTTAGGTATTTCGTATGCTCTAAAAACAGTGATACAAAACTCTAAACAATATATGACTCTATTATATTTCTGTGGGTCTTTTTTTAAACAAAAAGAAAGAATGAAAATGTGAGAACATTTTCATATTGAAAACCTATTTAAATTAAATACCAATAAATTATCAAAGTGAATGGAAGTCTGAAGATAAAATAAATTAGAAATTCATTTCTGCAATATGTTCTGTATCGATTTCTGCCGGTGGTGAATCACAAAGACTGTGAACATACCAAGAGGCGGTGACATCCGACAATCGTCCATTGTAAGCTCTCCCGCAGCTGCAAACCGCCGGCGATCACTTCTGCTGAAGGGGACGACAGAGCGAGCGCGCGTCTTTTGTCACAGCGGAAGCTGTGTCAGCCGTTACTCTCCATCACCACAACAGGATATCCCTCTTCCTGCGAAGACAGGAATGCCAACACAGATCTTAGCGCCCCCACAGCGGCCAATTACAGCCCCTCGAGAGCCCCACTCTGCCGGTTCCTCTGTTTTGTTGATCTTAAATGGCGTGAAAATAGCTGCGTGTATGATTCAGGCCACCCCTGTAGAAGTTGCGGGGCTCTTCGGTGATAAAGTGCAGCCATTATCGCGAAGCCAGACAGCCGATGCTTCAGCGGCTGATGGGGGGTGCGTTCAAAAATGTTTTCGCGACCACCCCACACATTCCGAGCGGCGTCTGCTTAATATCTTAATTACGACTCAAGAACAGAAACTTCTTTTTCTTGAAGAACAGCGTTTAATTTTTTGTGAGATTCAACCATTAGATTTAATTTTTTATTGTTTTTTCGCCTTATATCACTCGTAGTTTATTGCCAGGGGATCTGCTTTGTTTCCGCGTGAAGAATATTGCAATCTTAATTCAGAACTGTCTGGAACAATCATATAATTTTAATTGCTCTTGGGGTGAAAGACAAGATAATGTAAGGGGTGGAATATAAATTTTCAAGACCCATCGTAAAACGGGGGAATGTTAACGAGTATTAAAAATTAATTTTTGAAAGCTTTCATGTTTCAACTTCAAAGACGGAACAATTTAATATTGAAAAATGAAAGAAATTTTTCAAGAAAAACTTGAAAATATTCTTTTATGTTTACGACTCTTTCCTTATGTTGAGCTTAGCCAAAGTTCATAATTTTTTTTAAAAACAATCTTAGGTCGTCCACGTGAAGAATTTCCGAAATCTATATTAAGAGTCAGTCAATTTCAACGCAACAACATTTTCACAACCACAAATTTCACATCTTCCAAGGTTTCTTTCAAGGAATTTGGTTAGCTTAGGTAATATAAATTAGGGGAAAACGTACATTACTTTTTTCATTGCTTCGGGAATGCAGTATACAAAATCAGAAAATTAAATTCGTTTTTCAAAACTAGATGAGTGCAAGTAAAACTACTTGAATACTACAAAAGCTTCTATTGAGTAAATAAAAATTTGTATTAAACTTTAATAAGATAAAATATTGACTCAGAGTTGCAAACAAGATATAAAAAAGAATACTGTAATTGCAAGAACTTACATTGGGTTTACAACGCTCCTGCGATTGGTCGCATTGTCAGATTACTATGAACAGAACAACTAGAATCACTTCAACATCTTGCAAGCTATTTATATTCTCATTAGAACAGACTTTTTTTAAATAATTGAATTATTTTAACAAAATGTCCTTCATATGACGATTTTGCTATTTAATTTTCTACAGGGTGTGATCTGCTTGTAAGTTCAATATAATTTCTTTGTCAGTTCGGTTCATCAAGTGCGGAAAGTGAGTTTTTCGAATTAATAGAATGAGAGACAAGTCAAGATTGTGTTTGAAACTAAAGAAGTCAAGTTATTCTAGTTTCCTTGTTTAAAATGTATTTCCGAATGTATTTAAATTAAAATGTAATTAAAACATATGAAAAAATACTTTATTTTGTAGCAATAAACACAATTAATCATGGAGGTCCTTGTAACCTCCTAATTAAGTGGCTATCAACGGACAATTTTAGCGGGAACGAGTAGTGACCTCCCAGGACAGATTTCACTGTATTTTGTTCCAAAATTTTGATATGAGAAAAAACATGTCAGTTAATGCTACCGAAGAATCACTTATCATTGTTATCTAAGACTATCAACCTCTAAGTGACTAATTGTAAATGTCACAATATTGACACTACAATACGCAATGAGTATATGTCATGTAGCATTAAATTACTTGCCTTATGTCTTTATCAGTTGTCTTGTACGAGTAATGTGATCATAATCAGTCTTTGTTGTCATAAATAATTATGATAAAAATAAACGCGCATATAACATAAATAATAATATTATGGTTTCATATAAAAGCTTCCTAGTTGAAGCTTGAATTGAAACACTTGAAATAGTTAAAGATGTTGTCATTGCCAACAATGTTTTTTAATTCAATAGCAGCTTTCGATGGCTTAGCCATCATCATCAGTTGTCTGCTAGATGGAAGCCACAAAACGACTAGTCGACTTGTCGTAGCATCTCTCAAAATATTTTATGTTTTGGTCAAGAAGGTAAAACTCCGAAGAATTTAGATGTTGGCCTATTTGTATTTTTGGGTAAAATACTCTGCTATGAGCATATCAGGATTTGCACAATGAGTAAAGGAAAACAGACAAAACTTACGATTTCGGTGACTATTCATTCTCAATACCAGTACATAGAAATACTTAGTTGCTTTCTTTTTCATTTATTACACCAAGGCGTTGTTCATTGAAACTAGTCAATAATGACGTAAACTTTCATATAATACTTGATTTTGAAAAAGGACATTTGTTGAGCTGCACGTTCGATCCGCATCCGACTCTCGCGGAGCTTACTGTGGCTCCATCTGGACGCGTATGTCCTATCGCCCACCCCACAGCAATCCCCCGCACGCCCTAGCGCCCGGAGCAATATGCCCCGATGCGAATTTATTTCCGCCTCTGTGCGCGCGCCCGCCGCCGGCGGTGACTCACCGTTGGAATCCGCCCTGCGGGGGCAGCCTGCGGGAGCGGGGCGGGCGGTGTACGAGGGAGGGCGGAGTCTGTGCTGTGTGGAGCCTATGGGGTGGCCGGTTTATTATCGGGCGGCGGGGGCGGATAGCGGCTGCAGTGGTGGTGGCTCTGCGTGGCGGCTGGGGACAAGGCGGGGTGGAGGGAGGTCTATGGGTGGAGGGAGAGAGAGCGGCCTGGTCATGGCTGCAGGATGGGGGGGAGGCGAGGGCGGCGGGTGGCGTGGCGAAGGGCGGCGGGGGCGACGGCCGAAGAGGCGGCGGCGGGCGCGGCGGGCGCGGCGGGCGGCGGGCGGCGGCGAGGGTGGACGACGGGCGAGGACGGAGTGGGGTGGAAGAGGGGCCTGGGTGCCTGGAGGCGGTGGGCGGCGGGGAGGCGGGGGTGGCTTGGAGGAAGGTGGGGGCGCGTGACGGCGGGGGCAGGGGCGGCGTTGCGTCCGCGGGGTAGCGAGGGTGGCTACGGCGGCAGGGGACGGAGGTTGTAGAGAGCGGCTGGGTGCGGAGCGGCGGGGCAGCGGGGTGTCGGGTGTGGCGGGCGGGTGGCCGGGCGGTGGCGGTGGCGGTGGCGTTGGACGGTGTGCCGGAGGTGGCGGTGGAGGTGGAGGTGAGGTGGAGGTGGCGGTGGGTGCGTGGCGGTGGGGTGGCGGTGGGTGTGCGGGTGCCGGGCCGCCGTGCGGCGTGCGGCGGCCGGCGGCGGCGGCGGCGGCGGTGGCGGTGGCGGTGGTGCAAGTAGTAACGGGCGATTTCCCGCCGATTGGGCGCTAAGCGCGCTATTATGTGGCTGTCTCGCGGAGCAACGACTCTTTTCAGGAAAAGCGAGGCGATTCCCGTTCAAGTGCGGAAGAGTCATATCTCTCCCAGCTGGTGCTGCTTCACTATTTCCATCTATCTTCGCTCCCTCCTATCCGATTTTTTATTGAAGTTTTTTTTTGGCAAGAAAATTATTTCATTTTTCAGTGGAAGACGTGAATAGAAGTGTTTCGCAATAGTAAATGGAAACGAATATAGGGTTCGCTGAGCTAGCAAATATTTATAGAATAAATTTCAAGAGGACATGAAATCAGAAAAATAAATAATTATTTCTGATAAAATTCAACATAAACGTTTTAAAGGCAACAATTTGTAGAGGTGTTGTACAATCATAAAAAAATGGACACAAAAGCGAATAATGAATAAATAACTTCCAGAAAAGCACAGTCAACATGGATTGAAAATAATTATTTCCTAAAGCGCTGAATTATTTTTAAATAATTTGATAAAATATATGCATTAGAGTCAAACGTTTCTCCTTCTTCACGATATGTTCACTTCCTTTTGACCCCTAATTGTCTTTCTTTCTATATGTACATTATTACGTAATTTGATTATGAATAAAGAAAGGCGCATTAAATTTCTTCTGTTAACCTGTTATGAGGTTAAAACGGATCCATAAAGAAGGAAAGGGCATGTTAAATAATGTGCATTCTTGGATTCTTTCTTGAGTTTCTCAACACTTCGACTCTCTTTTTAGCGTGTTTTTTATCCGTGTTTAAATCCCAGTTCTTTCCTTGAGAAATGTGTAGTTTGCAACATGTCATTTCTCAGACAAACCGTTCATATCTTCTACATCACGTGTTGTTATCAGTTATTTCATTTTCATTAATTCATCACAAAATTCACATTCTTTTGCCAGTTCTGTCAAGAGCATAGAAAATATCTCGAGTTACAGATAATCGCCATTGGCAAGTTATTCTTTGATAGCACAGTTAAGAGTGAAGATTTTCTGACGGTTCAGTAACTGCTTTTCTGAGCAGGAGTTGCAAAAGACTTCTAGAGGACATCATAATCGCCTAACTGTATCCCGCGTTAAGTAAATCTCTCTTCTCAATCTCTTCGCAGATATTCCCCTTTCATTTTCGTTACCTGAGTTGGTATAAACTGGGTTCCGTTTTGTTCAAAAGGTATTTACCAAAACAAACGTCTTGTTAGGTTTCCAAACATAAGTAGCAAATAGCAAAGTTTTCGCACCAGTCCAGAGAAAACCTTGAACACAGATGAGCTTGACAGAATCGTGGGAATTGTGTATGTTTAGTCAGCGGGGTAAGAAGAAGCTTGTGATAAGTGGTTTCAAGTTTTGTTTACACAAAGAAATCTGGCTTACGTTTTTAGTGTTCGAAAAGGACGTGTAAATGACGTGTAGATGTGGATCAATATTTGATCAATATAATATAAAGTAACCCACGTAATATCAATTAAATATCAAAAAGAACATAGAAGTCAATCCTGGTTTAAGGAGAAAAACGAAAAGAGGTGCAGTCGGAGTATACCTTTCTGGCGAGGATTAAGAAAAGTTGCGAGTGATCTTGGTTCTCCGGGTGACGCTGAGTTGAAAGTTGTGATGCCAACGTTTTGACAATTTAGTCGTTGTCTTCCTGAGAACATCACCAACCACTCTGACGCAATACAACCCTAACGAAAACCACGACAAGATAATCGACACGTCGGCATCACATCACCAGTGTCACGAAAAGCCCTCGCAAAACTGGCCACGGAAGCCTACGACTTTAGCTTAGGAGACATTGTTCAGTATAACGCGCCCCGGAGGAGGGGAGGACTCCAGCTGCGACCGCCCGCTCAGAGATGCGAGCTTCGCGCCGCAGACACTGCCATCGCCGCCAGCAACGGGCATTAACTAGCAAATCCGCTAGCAGACAAGGCAGGGCCTGGGCGCTGGGGCGGCAGCTGTGCGCTGTCTCCGGGAGAATGCCCCTACCTCGACTCACCCGTCCCCTCGTCCCAACACTCGCCCCGCCCAGCGACTCGCCCCGCTCCGCCCCGCTCCGCCCC
>BOPP01000205.1:1942843-1957820 GCA_017312745.1 Gryllus bimaculatus
AGAGGACGGGCGAGAGGACGGGCGAGAGGACGGGCGAGAGGACGGGCGAGAGGACGGGCGAGAGGGCGTGGAAGAAGGCGGCAAGAGGGGGCGGGAGAGAGTGCGGGTGAGGGGGCGAGCGAGAGGACGGGCGAGAGGGTAGGTGATGTGATGCGCGAGGGGGCGGGCGAGAGGGCGGGCAGTCGGTATACTGCCGACCGTCATGGAGGCGAGATTGAACCAGTAGGCAGATGCAGCAGCTCGCTCTGGGATTCCGGGAGCACTTTTAATAACAACGGCTGCCTTCGCTTGGCAGTCGCTCGCACGTGTAACGGCCGCCCTTCCGCTAACAAAGATCCTGTTTCTGCACAGCCCTCTCTACTCACAACACTCGCTCTCCTCTCATGCCGTAGCCCTTCTTTCCACTCACATGGAGAGCATTTTTAGTCCTTTGATACACGTTATTTCGTTCTAGAGAAAATTCGACAATAAACATGTGTGAGTTTGCTTTTGTGAATATTAATCTCTGACGACACGCAGATCAGAGTGTTGGCCTACAACCTGATGGACAACGTTTCATGCAACAGCAGCCACCAATATGGAGTTCATGGAAGGAGAAGTGTGTTTTTCACATTATCCCTTGCGGGTCATTTGCAGTTTTCATTATTTTACATACAGCTATTTCTTATTTTTTGTTGTTACTCAATTTGCTCACATCAAATCACGATACATTTTCTTCAAATAAATGAGTAATAAATTACTTATTTTTGGTTATATCTGAACATATTAATAAAAACGATTTCTCACAAAGATATTGGATTTGTTGAAAAAGTAAATGGTTCAAATTATTTTTTTTTTTTGTGCATTGCTTACCCTAAAACTATTCATCTTTGCATATATTAACCTAGTCACCATTTCCGATATTCTGTATCTCCCACTTTTGTCTTGTTTACGATTCCTTTATTTTCCAGATATCCGGAAGGTTTAAGTCTCACTTTAATTTTAACATAAGTTTAGCAGAAAGCTATTGTATTATTTTTTTATTATTGACGTGTTCTTCTCGGTTCTAGTAAAGCAGTGTTTTTGCTCTTCATTGCTATTTCTGTTCAGTACCTGTTAAATCTTGATTTGAGATATCATGCAACATCATAATCGATCATTATTTGCATTCTCGTCTCACGTTCTTTGTCACATTGTTTCATCTAACATTGTCCTTTTCATTAATCACGTCCCGAATACCCCTTCTTCATAACTCCTTGCTACCTTACGTTATCAATTTTTAATTATATTGTTACAATTTCTACGTTCATCTGACACCACTAGCTCATCGCCAGTGCAACTCCTGAGAGTATCGTCCTCCTCTCTCATATTTAACATTTCCCTATGTTGTTAATTCACATTTTCTAATGCCATCCCAAAAGCAGCTCTTGTTTCACCATCCCTTTTCCACCTCCTCCTCCTCCTCCTCCTCCACATGCTACAGACTTTCTGCGACTCTTTCGGTTTCCCTCTCCGATTACAAGCAGCTCAAATTTTGAAATTTAATTAATTTCTTGTTACCCCGTCCTCCATCCATATGTACACATGTCCTCGCCCAGCAACTGCTAGTTTATAGGCGGGAGCCGAGAACCGGCTTAAAATAATTTCGTTTTTTGTCCGTGCGTCAACTACGTGGTGACTTTTTGTTTGCATCGCGCAATCACGGAATTAAATTTCTGATTCTCCTGAAGAGAGGGCCTCGTGATATATGAAGCGAGGAGAATCTGCTGTGGAATTACCGTAAATTCAGAGGCAGGTGGAGTGGAGGGCGGAGAGTGAAGTGCTGAGGGTGGGATGCGGAAGGTAGAGGAAGCGAGAGCGGGAACCAGCGGGTGTTGTGTGCGAGTGTCGGAGGGTAGAGGGAAGGGCGGGAGAGAGAAATCTAGAGGTCGGGGGCCGGAGCAAAGAGGGCAGAGGTCGGGGTCCTGAGGTCGGGGTTCGGAGGTCGGGGTCCGGAGGTCGGGGTCCGGAGGTCGGGGTCCGGAGGTCGGGGTCCGGAGGTCGGGGTCTGAAGTCGGGTCCTGAGTCGGGATCTGAAGGTCGATCCTAGGTCGGGGTCCGCAGGTCGGGGTCCGCAGGTCGGGGTCCGCAGGTCGGGGTCCGCAGGTGAACGGAGGCCGGAGAGTGGTGGGCGTGCATCGGAGGGTGGAGGGGGAAGAGGCGGAAAGCGAAGGCCGGAGAGGAGGGGACCGGAGGGAAGAGGGCCAGAGGACGCAGGGCGGTGGGCGAGGTTGGAGGCAGGGGCGGGGCCAGAGGGCGGTGGGCGCGCGCGCGCTGTTCGACGCGCCTCTACATCTCCGCTGAAGTGGGCGTGGCGCGGCGCGGCGCGGCGGAACCCGAACAAAGCCGGGCCGTGTAGCGCGCGCCGCGCATTTTTCCTCGCTGAAAGGCGTGAAAGGTGAAATGCAGGTCGATGGTTAACTAATCCACGCGGCGCTGTGCCTCTATCGAGTACACGCCTCGCTATCGACTATCGAACGCCAGGGGCCGTCGCGAGGGAGGCTCGTTTGCCTCGCCGGTCCCCGGCGGCGCTCGGATATTGTTTTATACATGACGCCGCGACGATATGGCTGCGCTGTCTATCGCTGCGCTAATCTTTGTTGCGAGAACTAATGTGACAGTGTCGCTTCCGCGTGGTAGTAATTCAATTTTGGGTGAAGTGAATTTACTTTTATCGTTTCGACGTTGACGGTTTCGACGTTGACGTTGTGTGCTGTGCGCTTCAGTTTGTTTATTGCAGTAACAAAGTCGGAACGAGAATAAAAAATGCGGGAATGATTAACTAGTTCTCTATGAAATGTTTTTTCACAAATGTATGATTTGCAATTTTCAACTGTTATCTTCATTTTGATACTGTACCAAAGTGACGTTTAGATCGTTGGCATTATTTCTCAGAATTAGTATAAACATTTTGCATGAACTATTATGTCGTTAATGCAGGTAATTGAATGACAATAAGTGGTGGTTTCAGTTACAATATTTGGGACAGTTAATTTGAAGACGACCATTTTTATTGGAAAGCTTATACACATTCAGTACACCCCTCTACCTCAGAATATGAACAATAGCGTGATAAAATATGCCCACAAATCGGTAATTTTCATAACTGTCCGATTAAACTATGCAATAGTACCAATTAATATTGTATTGCCATTCCTGGAGCTCCAATTTATAATCTGCATTCTTTCAATAAAAAAATACCTAGAATGCTTCGGTTCATAATGTTGCCACCCACATGAGATACAATCGTATGTCTTTCTAAATAAAAAGGTACGGCGGATTTTAATATATATATATATATATATATATATATATATATATATATATATATAAAAATATTTTTCAAGAATGCAAACTAGAATTTTGAATGCAATTGAATATTGAAATAGTTTATTTCACAACTGTGAACATTGCGTCCTCTAAAAGTGCTGTTAAATCTTTATAACCGAAAAATCACACAAAAGCGACTATTGAATTAAGGAGAGTTTACAGTATTATGACAGGGTTCCACTCGAGTTAATGATGAAAATTAATCATCCGTGACCAATATAACACTAAGAATTTTATGTCAAAACGTCTGAGTAAATGTCTGTAATACGTACTTTTTGTTGTAAACGAATACTAATAATAACATGTCTTAAATATTCACAATACAAAGTTGTGATCGCGAATTCAAAAAAAAATGCTTTTTTTTGTAGGACTTTTATCCAGCAGATAGCCAGTTATCCTTCCCCCCCCTTATGGGGAGCATATTCTATCATACACTAGACACCAACACACTTGCGAGCTTCTCTGATCTGAGATCAGCTAAACGCGAGGCTCGCCGCGACCATACCTATATGAGAGACAAGGGACAAAAATACTATTCCCAAGGCGGTACTCAAAGACACGACAGTTGTGACTGAAGCATTGAGTCGGTACACGCTCTTAGCTATCCCAGCCATTCAGATCGGCCAATACAATTCTTCCAAATCGAAATATAACTTGCCGAATAATTTACCAGTGCCAAGGACTTTGAGGAGCAGTGGCAAGGTCTTTCCGTCTTTAGCATCGAACAGTGCGGTGAATAATATATCTTCCCTGTCACTTACAGACGTCTGAAGAATTTCATTGGACGGGTACTCTAATCGGTACCAGGAGAATTTCAGAGCAGTGCCTTAAACGACCAAGGGCAGCGCGCGATGTTCCTTCCTTATCCTTGCTCCTTTTCTCTTCTATGCCTTATACCACCAGGCCATTGTCAGAAGATCTAGAGGCATAGAGCTTATCCCGGTTGGGGCGTTGGCTGGCTGGGGAGGCAATACCTGAATGTGGAAAATCCTTTGACGCTTGATAAATAGCTTGTTTATCAAGTTAGCTTATTTATCAAAGCAAGCTTGACGCTTGCTTTGATAAATAAATAAATAAATAAATAAATAAATAAATAAATAAATAAATAAATAAATAAATAAATAAAATTTAAAAAAGCGCGAGATTAGCAACATTTGAAAAACTAGACATTTTCGCTTCCAAGTGATAGAAAACTTATTTGCATCGGTAAACGAATTACAAGTATGATTTTTCTGCATAGCTAACAAAATAGTAACTCTCCCTTACCTCTGCTTCTACTATTACAAGCAAAAGGAGAGCGCATAGTGAAGCTACATTTGAGCCTTTTTTTTCCACTCGGTATCTCCTGGCCAGCTCTCCTTTCCACGTGCGGAAGTTCTAGCTTTGAGAACCTTTGTTCGTGCAACCAGGTGACTGTGAGGCTCCTTAGCGAGGATGAGTTTGATGCGGCGCCCGTGACCTTTGAAATCTGCTCGTGAGTGCTCACTCGGAAAAAGGAACGAGTGAGATTCACGGAGAATTTCGAAGGTATCGAAGCCGCCGCGGCGTTCTGCTTTTCCCTTGTGAGGGGTCTCCACGGCCACCAGCGTAGGAAGCGGACGGCGTATAAACCTTTTAGTCGTTCACTCGCCCACGCCTCCGCTGGCCGCGCTGCAGGCTTTGATGCTGTAAGAAGCCTGCCCTGCTTCCACCTTGAAGCTCGCCCGTTCAGAACAGACGGATGGTCAAGAAGACCGTGATGTTTTTTTTAAACAATATATTAAAACATTAAGACATCGTAAACAATTTTAAATAGAATCTATGTCACGACTATAATTAATTCAGAGTAACACAATATAATTATATATCTATGTTTTTCTTTTGCCTTAGATTTTTGTTATCTAAATATCAATGTTATTTGTTACTTTTCTCTTAATTTTACACACAAAGTATCAAATTACAAAAGCCTGTAACCTTTGTAGTTTTAAAACCCTATTGAAATATTACATGAGAATTTCTAAAGATTTTCTTTTTTTAATATTTACAAAACCATTCTTACATTTGTTACAAACGTCAACATTTGGCACTTGATCTCTATTTCTGTTTAATTTACTTATTACCTTCAGTGGGTCAGAATATTTTCAATTGCCACATTCCACATTCTTGGAGTTAACTATTTGATTTGTTGATTAATGATGGATGTTGTAATTTAGATGTTTGTTTTTTCGTGACGTAACAAGGCGTTTTCCAATTCCATATTATTTTTAATCACGCATACACATACTCATGAATATTCAAGACTAAGCAACATATAGAGACGCCCTTCATGATCGGAACTGGGATTGTAACCTTTAGAGGTGATTTATGGGATACAAAAGATGAAAAGACAAATTAGAATACCTGTGCCCGATGTACCTACACAAAACGACTACACAGGTTAGCTGTCCAACATTATTATTATTATACTGATCTTTCATATGATACAATAATTAAATCTCCAGGTAGTGAATGTTGAGACCGGTGTTGCAAGGCTTTATGTTCGTCCATATATTTAAAATTCGTTCTTCATCTTTTCATCAAATTCATCTTTTGGGCATCACATATCTTTACCTCTTTTTGGGCATCAGCGTATATAGATTGGAGTAATCCTCAGTTAAGTAATTGGTCGTTTGTCTCGTAATGTCACAATCAGTCGATGCCTTCTATCCGTTCGGTCAGGGGTCCGCGCTGTTAGTAACCGGGCTTCCCAGATGGACACATCCTGGAATCACAGCAATTCACGAACGCGTGGCCGAGATGCTAACCGGCGCTGGGCCAGGGATTGAGTCTCGAATGACACTGATGAGGCTACAAGTGTTAAATGTCGAAGTCATCCTCTGGCTGGAGTAAAACGCTAGCTCACAACTGCTTTGCGCATTTGCTTTCTGTTGTTTCTTTAAACAACATTGGGAGTATACCGGGACAGTACAATAACAAACGGGCAACTAAGCGACGCGAGCAGACCTTCTTCATCCTTTTTACCACCTCTCGCTTTACACACACACGTCAACACAAACAGACGCTTTAACTTATGTGTACTACGTAACGTAGTAGTTAGTCGTATGTCCTGTCTAGCAACTGGAGACGTTGTTGTTAGAACTTTAATAATCAGAATGCTTTGAGAGTGCGAAGCGAGTAGACCGGCTTCTCAGATCCACGACTCCAGTCACACCGTTCTCCAACGCGCAGTCCACCCCACCGCCCCCACCACATAAGCCTCTTTGTCGCGAGCGTTGACCACGGACGCCGTTTGGGCGAAAGCCGCGCTTAGGCGCCGCGCAATGATGCGAAGGAGCTTCCGTGTCAGGGCACTTATCTCGAGGGCTGGTCCCGGCGACGCCCTACCACTCGACTTACGCGCTCCCTCACCAGAGTGTTTTATGAACGGATAAAATTGTAGTCCCGCGAGGATCACGATGCTGAAGAGAAGCAAAACAATTACGTCGATTCAATAGCAGTTATGGGACGGAAGGGAGGTGTGGTGAAACTACGACCACGTGGTACACGCGCCGGGAACCTGGGAACTAGCATCCTCTCTCACTCTTCCATAGACGCGGCCTTCTCAGATATCTAGCGATTACAAGCGTCGGCTTGCCTAGATTTACAGCTCCCTGCCTACGCATCCTTGATTGATTGATTATAAGTGATTTTGGTCACGTCAACAGCTAAGGACTTTATTCCCGTAAGTGTAGTGCATGTTTTACCGTGGGGAAGAGGAAGAAATCTTGCCTCGCTTAATGGTTGCCTCGCTCCCTGAACTACCGTCGGCTAACGGGGTTTTCCCAACCAGGTACCTCCCACTTGTGAGGCACCGCCCTATCCGGGACATGTACTACCGATCAGAGCAGCCGGCCGCTAGAACCCTCCTCCAGACAGCGGCTGGACTCGTACTACCTGACAAGCTAGTTTCGTGAATCCTGCCACCGTCGGGCCTCTAACCTCAGATGCTCCTAGCAACAGGCACTACTGTGACGTCAGTTTACGCCCCATACCACCCTTGTCGGTCTCACCCTGTAGGCCGTGTGAAATCCGCAGACACCCCCGTACACCCACATGGACTAGTCCGCCTCTGTAAAAGCAAGAGTCGTGGGTCCCGAGCTGTCGCTCGTTCCCAAATTACAGAGAACTCTCAGCGTGGGTGTCGGCCGATCCGCGACTCTTTCGTGAGCTGGGGCGTGTCCGCCGGGGTTCCCGGGGTTGCTGAAAGGTTCGGTTATCTCGCAACCGTTCGGCGTAGACATGATCGACCGCCACACCAGCCTGCCTTCCGTTCGGCCGCTGCCTAACGCTGCCAATTAACAGAGCCATTCAAATGTCAGTTGTCCACCGGTTTGATCGCTGTCGAGATGCTCTTTGGCGCAAGTACGAACGACTGCCACCGTCTGTGTGCCTGCCATATACCTGCCTGAGTACATACATGCCTGCCTGGGTGGCCCCAAATTAAGTGCACAGGTGTTGGTGCGGACGATGTCATGGTGCTTGATTGCAGGTGGTGAGGAGGCCAAAGGGGAAATAAATAAATAGCTTAGAATAAACTCCTCCCTTCCTCATCCGTACCTTATGGTCTCTTTTACGCGGCTTTGCTACTGTGGAGAGACCATGTGGGGCGAATACCAGATTTCGAAAGGTTAGAAAGCCGTAGAATGTTGGTATTGTAATGGCTAAAAGACCTTCGGTCTAGTCACATAGTTTCAAGTTATTTAATTTGAATGTGTATTAATTACCTATAAAATAAAAAAAATATTACTTCAAATATATAATATTATTGTTCACCAGGATAAACAATATTGGAAGAAATTTAGCACGTCGAGGTACCAAACAATTTGATAGCATTTGGTTAGCCATGTATTGCTGGGTTGATTGGACATTTTAAAAACATACACAACATATTACAATCGGAATAGATCGTTTTAAAACCATTTTCAACCTTAAGTACACCAAGCTAATAGTCTGAAGCACAGCAGCAGAGAAGGTTCTAAAGCCGAGCTGTGCCCCAATAGCCAGGAGGCAGGTGTGCTGTGCCCCAATCGCAGCAACGCAGGCCTCCTGCCGCCTCGACGCCCCGAAACAAAAAGTGAATACGCGCAGCGAAGCGAAGGCCAGGAAAGCAGACGCGCCGCGTGGCTTCAGGGAGAGGCGCGATGGAAGTCTCTTCAGCGATGCGGAGAATTCAGGCGAAAAGGTTGCGAACTGCCGGAGGTGCCTCAGACGTCTGCACTTGCAGTTTTCGCTTCCGTGGCCGCCGCGATTCTCTGGAATATATCGATCGACCGGCGGAGAGGGGGGCAGCAACAACTTTCGTTGCCCCCAACCAAAGAAACTAAAATGAAATAAATACACTCTAAGAGCTCAATAAAATACACACTTCAGTAATTGGAGTAAAAACCTCACATCACACGTTTTGCTGAAACATAATTTTATGTAGTAATGTGGGATTAAGTTGATGGTTAAAGAACTTTTAGAAATTAACCCTCATCCACTCCATCTTCCACTCCACTCCATCCACTCCATTAATAACTGGCCGACCCCGGCAAACAGTGTTCTGCCTTTCCTCTCCCACTTTTTCCTTCCCCATCCTTTCTCTCTGTCTCTCTCTCACTGTCTCTCTCACACTTTCTTACTGTTTCTCTCTCTGACAGTCTCTCTTACTCTGACAGTCTCTCTTACTCTGACAGTCCCTCTCACTCTGACAGTCCCTCTCACTCTGACAGTCCCTCTCACTCTGACAGTCTCTCTCACTCTGACAGTCTCTCTCACTCTGACAGTCTCTCTCACTCTGACATTCTCTCTCACCCTCCGTCATCCTCTCTCTCACCCTCCGTCATCCTCTCTGTCCCGGAATATTCACACCTCGTGGAAATGTGCCTCGTATTGTTTTTTAGAAACCAGCACGTTATGGATTTTCAGCGTTTCCACCTACGAGTATACTGCTGAATCGCGTTTTCTGTTTGAACGCGAATGTGGGTAGGGCCCAGACTCGCTCTTCATCAACGCGCGGCAGTGTCGCTCACTGGAGCTGTTCTAGGGATTGAGTCCCGACGGTCGAGGATTAGGCAATTGTCGAATTCAGTCATTGTCAGGAGATGAATGCTACCACACAAACACACTATGAGCAATTGTTTTCTGTTATTTCTTAGAACGATATCGGGCGAATCCTGGAGCAGTACCCTTACAAACGAGCTAAGGACCGCACGCAATATTCCCTTGTTGGCGCTTATCCTGCCTCTCCCTTACACACACACACACACACACACACACACACACACACTAACACGCACACACATTCACATACGACAGTATACCATCGCAAGTATCTGTATCTTAGAACTTGACAGGGGCGGTTTCCCTACTGGGTGAGAAACCTGGAAAATTGAACCCTCGCGAATCGACAAATTTATCAGCGAAAACCTCTAATCTCTATGCAATTGCAGAACCTCGTAAGTTTACTCTGAATCTTACGCCTCAGTAGTGGATAAACCGTGCTATCTCCCAGATTCTAATAAACACTATTCTCACGGGAATAATTATTATAGTAGCTAAGGTGACGGATAACACTACATTCTAAATATTCATTCGCGCGAGCGCGTTAATTTTAAACATGGATTCTAACCGAAACTGTGCGCTCATCAGCTCCTCGATTGCTCTAGTTTCAGCCCCCCCCAGTAGACTTGTGTTTTATGGAGGGTGTAGACTTCAATCATCAGTTCATTGTAATATCAATTTACAAGCTCTTTGTCTTAAGGTTCAGTTTTGTCTACAGAATCACAGTCACCACTCTTTCCCTTTCCATACTTCCACAATTTCGCCATTTTCTGAATTTCATTTGTGTTTCTGCTGCATCATTTGAAACAGTGAAAAAGAATATGTTTCAATTTACAATACAATTAATTTAAAGAAGTGCAATAAAATTAATTTCATATATTACCCTACTTGTTGTCAAAGATTTTATCTATAGGGATGGATTAAAAGTAACTATAAGATGAAAGTAGTATCCCACGAAAATGTAGCTGAGAAGTGCAAGATTCTAATAACGCATTAACAATCTCTGGATATTGTTTTGATAAACAGTATCGTGGTTGTCTACTAATGAATCGATTTTGTGGTGCAGAAAGAAATCCAAAAAATGTTAATTAAGGTGCGTGTGGTGCATTTGAATCTAAACGTTCCACGGTGAACCACAGTCATCTGATAATTACAGAACACATCGACTCAAGCCACAAGCAGTGATTCCATCAAATTGCAATCATATTAACAAAATAGCTTTCCTCGAAATAATTTCACCCAATACACTTAAATAACATCTTCAGTAGAGTTAGGAGATTTGAACTATGAAGTCGTTTTACACACATCCATTAAACTCTGGGCGGCGGTCGTCTCTACCCTAACGAATAGTTCAATGAGTTTCTAAACGTGCTATCTTCAGTTCTTTACCATAAGGATACCATTTTGTTACATATCAATTACTATAATAAATATAAAATATTATTACGGATATTTTCTAATAAATAATTAACTGAAATTCATTTCTACATTCAGGAGTCGATGTGTTTCTGAATGTATAGTTAAACCCATTCCGGGAATAGATGTATTTTTAATTTACTCCAATTGAGCTGTTGTTTTAAATAGAGTTGCATCATAATTATCTTTAACATAAATATTATAAAATGAACTCAATATTTGAGAACTCTGCCAACTGGAATTCTAGAGGTTTTAGGTTACTCCTTCCTGCGCTTTCCGTCTTTAGTGCCCCTTCTCTTTTCTTTCTTCGACGATTGGTTGTCTTTCTGGGCGTATGAATTGTATTGTCATTAGTCCCGTAAGTGTTATTCACATACCGAAGAGTAGGGAGGGGAGTCCTACCCCTCATCAAAATACGATATCCGGTGCCAACTCACACACTGGCTTGCCTATTTTCCCCTCAAGAGATCTCCACCGGCAGGACATCGCCGCAGCCGGGTGAGGCTCTATTTTCTCGTTTGACGTCCTGACGTTCGTGGTAGTGGAGTGCACGTAAGTGTTGTGTGTACAAGAAAAGGAACGAGGATGGGGAAGCAAAAATCGCGCGCGGGGCACCAAAGACAGAAAGCGGAGGAAGAAGTATTCAAAAAACACTGTAATTCCAGTTGGCAGAGTTCATGGTGGTGGAGTGCACGTAAGTGTTGTGTGTACAAGAAAAGGAACGAGGATGGAGAAGAAAAGATTGCTCGCGAGACATGGTCCGTGCGTTACGGTACTACTCCGGCATTCGCCTGGCGTTGATCGAAGAATTCACCGAAATCCACTGATCAGAACACCCTGCCTCTAGAGTAATGTTCGATTAACCTAATTTCGACCTAACTATGTAATTTGTGACAAAAGTCCGCCACCGCGAGAACTCGAGCACTAGGTGATCCCGGTCGAAGCGCCAGCAGGGGCCACAGTTGTCGCCCTAGGGATGTCAGCCGGTTATTCCCTTGAAGAATGCTCAAACCCCGACCTACTGTTACTACGTACATGGCCATTGCCGCCTCTGTCTGGCCACGTTCCGCCAAAAGGAGGCTCAGAGAATTGATAAATCTGCAGAAGGGTCGTCCTCTTCCCTCTATTTCCGTGCAACTTTTAAGCCCCGTCGCATCCCCATTCGGTGGAGGGCGACACGGGGCAGCGACGCAAAGTGGATGTACGAGTATCTCTTACATCACAAGTGTAGTTAAAATAATTAAACATGTAGGAAATAATATAGGGTTGATAATATACAATGCGATATACAATGCGATATTGAAGAGTGTCTTGATAACGAATTGTTGTTGAAAGAGGGGGAGAGAGTGAGTTTTATGAAGACTGATTTTTATTTAAATACTATGCGAGAAAGTTGGTATCTTTAAGAGACGTGAAACAGACGAAAGGCTGCAAAAGATCTAAAACTACAACCACTGATTTTTTTTTCATGGACTTCAGTGTTGGTGAAGGCACGATATGGAGTTCATAACAGCACTTACATAATGGAATATTTCGTTCCTACTTGACTTTCAGCTACTTGTATTTATTTGTTACATTTCCATAACGTTATTACTTATCTCAAGTTACAACAAATTTGTTCTGCGTCTGGTAGTTTGGTGAAATAATGAATACTTTTTGCCGTCATTTTACTTTTAACCGTTAATTGAGCCAATGTCTCCGATCAACGCCTCCTAGTTTATGCTGCTGGTGCATAACGTGTCAAAGCGATGCGCTCCGTGCCGTGCCTTATGCAGCCGCGGGGCGCGAGCGACGGCGCATACCTAGTGCTTTACTGGCCCCGACGCTCTACGCGACCGCAGCCCTTGCCTACAAGCGACGCAGCATCTTTATGGTTTCTCCCTCATATCTCCCTCGCCCTCGCTCTAGCATTCCTCCTTGCCTTCGCCAACGCCCCCGCCGACGCCCTCGCCGGCGCCCTCGCCGGCGCCCTCGCCGGTGCCCTCGCCGGTGCCCTCGGGCTACTTTCGGCGACGGCGCTTGTCTGTGGCTCCGCGTCCGGTTCTCTGATGATGGTCGCTACCCGATCTGCACAGCTCAGCTTGCAGCTGTGGAAAACGGCTCTGCGAAACGAAGTCCAGCTTCCACCCTATCACAAATAAGGGCCGATTGTGCAACCCGAGTCTCCCAAACATGTCTAGTTTTTCTGGTTATACGAGCACTTTTTTAATGATAGTGCATCAATAATGTTAAATTGGTTTTGTAGTGGCGCGCCGTATTTTGTGCTGGTCTAAACATTAATGACAAGCTTGTCACTGGCATGTTTGATACGCTGTCGCGCTGTCTGACGTAAAAAACTTCAAATATCCCTGGTAACGTGCGTACAGCTCTTTTTGCTGGAACCGGTGTAGCCAGCGCCTGTATCAACCCGCTAGTAGCGTGACATATTATAAGTTAAAATTGACTCTTAACATTTTTTATCAGGGCGCAGTATGAATACCATTACGCAAAATACTGTCCGATAATTGGTGAAAAGAAGAAAAGATACGATTGGCACGTCGATGCTGATCGATCCCGGCAGATTACGCGTGTATTGACGATATTTCATTTTAAACTCATTTCTTCCTTATCATGAAAACCATCTAGACCTATTAAATGACAAAATTTACATAATTTGCACCCATTGAGGATGTACTGTACGCATTGTAGTACACCATTCCCGTCGTGCATTGAGTACTTCAGCAAGTGATGCATACAAAAATACCCAGTTTAAATTAACCAAGATCAGGGCACTTGTGACTCCTGTCACAAATAGGCTGTAGCACGTTTCTAATTCTTATGATTTACGTTATATATAGAAGCCGATTTGGCCAATACTTTGCTTCAAGTATTTACTTATCATCTTTCTCATTGATCCAGTTCTCGCGACGCTCGTCGGCTCACTAACACTTTGTCACTTCCGATTCTGGACGGTCCCAAATTTTATCTTGCGGACCAGTGGGCTTCGGAAGGAATCCATTTGAACGAGTACGCTTAGATGATTCTTACAATTTACAAATACCAAAAAAGTTCGATATTTCTATTATCTCGTGACGGCTTTTTGAATTCCAGATCCGCATACAATTAGCTTCGAAATTTTCGGCGATGGATTGTTGGGTTCCAAACAGCAGAACGATTGTACAATGGTCGTACTTGTTCCACAATGGCCGATAGGATGACAAGTGGAAGGAACGTATAGCTCGCCATATCAGCCCAACTTTTACACTTGAATTTTAGCAATTTAGTCTCCTTAGTTTTAGTATTATCGAGCATGCTAGGACGATCGGCTGCTACTTGACGGGAGGAGAAGGCGGTCAAAGAGCAACGAGGGCGTGAGGAGCTCGAGGACGGATACTTGAAGAGTCGGATATGGATAGGATACGTTGAAGAGGGAGGAGTAGGACGGGAGGCAACAAAGCGGTAAGGAAGGAATGGTGAGGGCGGGCCACCAGGTCTTGGTAAATAGCCAGGGGAGGGCGAGCGGCGGCATGGACAGGGGCACGAGGGGCTGAAAGATGACAAAAGAACGGCAAGGGAAAACGACTATGACGAAGCCAGTGACGACTCTCGGCCGAGAAATCGAGGGCATTGGCCGAGGGGCAGGCGTAAAAGGCAACATGGCGAGTGGCGCGTCGGTGACCGCGCCGGATTGGCTCGATGCACGTGTGGGTGGGCGAGGGCGGAGGCGCGAGGGCGCCTGCTGCTGATGGGCGCGATCGGCCACTGGATGCGAGGGTAGGGCAGGGCTGAGGGGCGCGACGGGCGAGGGCGCTGAGGCGAGCGGCGTTGGCGGAGGGCTAGAGCGACGAGCGGCAATACGCTTTGGTCGTTACTGCGGTTCACTCACGTGGGCGAGCGAGGGCGAGGGCGAGGGCCAGACGAGCTACGCGAGGCGTGGGCGAGGGGCGTGGGCGAGAGGCGTGGGCGAGGCAGTGGGCGTGGCGTGGGGGACTGGCAGTGGCGAGCTGTACGGCGGCTCAGTAGGGGTGGCGAGGGCGGGGCAAGGGCGAGGGCGAGAGCCAGAGCGATCGGGCGTGGGCGAGGCCCAGTGGGCGTGGCGTGGGGCCGAGGGCCTGGACGCGAAGGGCGGGCGAGGGCCGTGGCGGGCGAGGCGTCGGGCGTGGCGGAAGGCGTG
>BOPP01000205.1:1957945-1981585 GCA_017312745.1 Gryllus bimaculatus
GGGCCCCTGGGGGCGGGCCCGGGGGCGGACAGTGGGCGTGCGCGGCGACGGCCGACTGGGACGGGAAGGAGAAGCAGGAATCGCCTCGAGCTCGCACCGCCGGAGGGCCTGCAATATGTATCGCGCTCTCTTCCTCAGCGAGGCACCCAGCACCTCGGAAATGAAGCAATATCACCTGAGCGACCCCATAAGTGGCCGCGTCGCCAATTCGTCTTCGTCATGCATTATTGCGCTTCCCTGCGCCTCTTCCTAACGTCCCATTTAATTTTCTTTCCTCCGGTTTGCCACGTCTTTCTCATCGTTGTTTCTCGGCGATTTGCGGAGGCGATTCTCTTTTTCCCCGACTGCTTTTGTATCTCGTCTTCCTTCTCCGACCGCTGGGGGCTCTGTGCACGCAGGGCTGAGCATCTCGGAACGAGGGAATTTCTGGGCCGATGAGCTCGCGGCTGGCGGAGAAGCCGGCGTCTTGCGCGGGTTGTAATGACGGCTGTCACTTGGCGAGCGAGCCACGCCCCCGCGCTGAGCCGATCCCACTACCTTTAATAAAGCGAGCGAGGTTTCAGTATCTTCCCAGCGCCGCCGAAGCGCGCGCCCGTGGGTGGGAGAGGGTGGGAATGTTCTCTGGGAGGGGTGAAGTCTCAGCGGGGAGGAAATGGGTTTGGGAGGAGGCGCGGGCGGTGAAACAGTGTGATGATGGAGGTGGCAAGAGGGATGACGTCGCAAGGAATTGGCCGACGCGTGCAGTGTAACGACTAGAGAAGCGGGCAGTGTAGGCGGTGGAACGGTAAGGGCTTTGTGGTTCATGGGAGTGCGTCTAGGCACAGGTGGAGAGGACGGGGAGGGAGGAGGGCGGATCCAGGGGGAGAGGACATGGGGGCCATGGCCCATTTCCCCCCCCCCAAAAATAAAGCTTAGAGTTTTCGTTCATTAACTTCCTTATATTTACCAACATTTATTTAAATATTTATTTACCTTAGAGTAATGTAATTATTTAAAAAATAATATTGTATAGTGTTATTGTACACCTCCCCCAAATTATCCTCTGGGTGCGGGGGGAAGAGGTACGATGCTGAAGTAGTGAGATAGCACATAGCGGCAAAGCCGTCACGGGGCAGGGGGGAATAAAACCAGTAGGGGTGGGCCGGTAGGAGCGGTGAAAACGCTGGAGGCGGTAGAGACGGTGCTGCCAAATATTATCGGCGGTATATGCGAACAGTGGAGGTATGGCGAAGTGGGCGGTTTTGTGGGTTCGGGATTTGTGGAGTGGGGCTGCGGGCTGGGGGCTGGGGGCGACCGGGTGCTCTTTTTTGTTCCCGTCCTTCGCTTTCGCCTCAATGGAGAAGCTCCGCTCACCGTTTTTCTCTAAGGCCAGACTGAGTGTATTGTTTGCCTGGCACAGTCGAGGTAATCGTTAAAATGTTTGAACGGTCGAGATGCGTATGAATAGTCGGTATTGGAAAAATTTAATGGAAGATTAACTTAGAATTCCATTCTTCTTGAGACCGAGAATATCTCTCCGGATTTGTTCATCATTTGGGGGCTGAAAATAAAACGTTCTCAATAATCATGAAAAGGAATATCGAGTGAATTCTTTCGCTCAATATCCCTCGCGAATAAGCTGCATTATCCGAATGATGGTTTGGCAGAAGACCCTAAGTGCAAAACAGAGCTACGTATATAATTATTTTGATTTTTGTTGTTATCAATACTATTATTAGTAGTCTTTAGTATTTGATGGACTACATGAATAACATTTAAGGGATCCATCATTTTAATAAGGATATTTAAAAAAATGTGAAGGGTTTGAGTAAGTTTTTTCTGCCCCGTTTCATTATAAAAAAATTGTTTTTACTATCTGAATGTAGTATATAATTACCAAATCTGTTTCGGCAGATGCCTGATTTATCCTAATAACAATATATACACGTATAACACCAAAATGGGCTTTCAAAATAAAGTTGTGTGATGAGGTGTGAATTTGATTGGCAAATACGCCTTTCCATAGAAACTTTAATTAACAATTAATGAGAGAGAGAAATCTAGGCCAGAGGCATGTAAAATTATAAGAATATTTCAGACATTACCCATTAATAAATAAAAACTCTGTATTAAGAATAGAAAACAGAGTAACAATTTTTAAATCTATAATTTGGCCGTCTCTCACCTCTGCGTGCTCAGAATGGGGAGGCGCTGCAAACAAGCATATTAATAAATTGGAAATAATCCAGAACATATGTCGAAGACTGGTTACCAAAGGTCCCTGGTTTATTTCTAATACACATATCCAAAGAGTATTAAACATTAGTTGCATTAAAGTGTACATAAATAAACTATCGAAAACAATTATTTAAGGTCTTGAAGCTTGTCCTAGCAAAAGAACGTTCGACCTTGGCCGTACTGCTTATACTCCATCCAGGATGTTGTCACGCTTTCCAAAAGATCGCTTAAAGCCGCCATGAATTACTGGTGGTAATGTTATTAACATTATATGTAATTGTAATAACTGTATATCTGTTTTATTTACAAGTGTGGTACTTTTACTCAATGTTATATTTTTGTATCAAATGTAAACAGGAACTGTATATAGATAGTAACGGAAGCTCAAGTAAGTGTACTTGTGCCTTGATGTAACTGGCAGAGACTGTTATGTTCTTCATGCAATGTATATTTTGTCAATAATAACCACTGAGAATCTGAGCGGGTAGAATAAAAAATTTAAAAAAATAATGTAATACTACAATGTTGCTTATAATGGGACATGTCTTTTCACCAATCATGATAATTTATTTATTTAATGTGCTTCGAAATGAACAACCACGTCGAGCCTTAGCTTTGCTGTTTGTACGAGGACAATCATCGCCAATTCTTCATTGCAACTGTAAGCCATCTTGTGTTTTATGTATATTAGTGCAAATTCATCCATGATTCATTAAGATATGATAACGATTTCAAGTTTCGCAAACTAATGCTGCGTACTAACTGAGTTTTTCTGGTAAACTGTGTACAATTAGCTGTATTCATAGACAATTGCCATCCTTCTTTAGTGGAACATGATTATTAAATCTACTATTTTGATTTCTGTACCAAGATCTGTGAATTATTTCAACCAGGAGAACCTGTTGTTTTTTATTGCAGTGTGTTCAACATCACTTTGTCTTGCTCATCTTACAATCAATTATTTTTACTCAATCACCAATTTAATTTCCAGCAAACTAACAAACATTCTTTGAAACATTTGCTATAACAGTATACACTGCTTTTGAATGTATGTTAATATTGCCATTACTGTAATAACGTATTGTTTTACATGTGTCACACTTGACTGAAAAATTAATGATTATTCAAGGGTTTATTTAATGGATCGTGTTCTTTATTCGAATAGTTCTTTTTGTCACTGAAATAGTATAATTTCTTTTATTACAATTTGCATCATACATGAAACTGCAAAAGTTTATCCATCAATTATTTTTTATTTTTAAAAGGGGCAAACACACTTTATTTCTTCAGACGTGAGAACCAATTTTCAAATAAGATGGAAGTTCGAAAATCTTCGAATTGCTAACAGAATTAAATTTAATGAATAATATAAATATCCAAAAACAGTAGTTTATGCAATTAGTTTTTAATGTTAAACTTTTTTACATGAGTGCATGTTTTGAAAACAGGCGACTTTAGGAGCGAGTTTTCAAATTTGTACGAATGTTATAAAGCAACATTATAAATGAGTGGCATACTATATTTTTTGTATAACAGCATTATACATTTATAAGAGAATCAAACTTAATTTTGCGAAACAACTTCCCTGTGACGACTCGGGTATTTGACATCGTGCGAGTAAACGGTGGTCGGCTGTTCCGTTTAGCTCTACCTCCACCCGATTCTCTCGCTACGATTGGCTGGATGTGTGACGACGCAATCATTCGTGACAAAATATATTACGCCATAATTTGTGCTGTAAAATGCCCGATTATGAACGATTTGTTGCAACAGGAAAGGTTCTTTTATAATGCTACAATACAAAAAAAGACATTAATGTACACCAAGATTTTTTTTATATTTGCGCAATTACACTTCTTCGTATTAACTGAAAAACTGAATATTTTTATAGTATAAACAAAATTCCGAGTTTTCTCGAAGAATTGAAATAAAAATGCATACAAATGTCACCGCTGACCTATTTCTATTTCTGTCGCTGCGACGTCGTCTTCTCTTTCTCCCGCGCACCCGAAAAGAAGCGCCGCGGTTATCGCGAGAGGCTGCGCGGCGCGGCGCGTGAAAGCGCCTCGGCGGAGGCGTGAATGATGCAGCGGCGCATTCAGCGGCGCCTGGGCGTCGCGACGGCGCGCGTCGACAGGCGCACAGAGTGGCGCGCGCCGGCGATAAGGCCCGCGGGTCGGCGCCCGGTGCCACGCGCCCACAAAGCGGCCGGAGGCGTGTGTCACGCCGGCGACGGTGGTGGGGGAGGGGGCGGTGGCAGTGGCAGTGGAGGTGGCTGTGGCGGAGGCGGTGGCTGTGGCGGGGGCGAGGGCGCGGGGCGCGACGGGGGCGGGGCGGGCAATGGCAGTGCGCAGTGGCGGGGTGTGTTAGTGCTTGTGGCGGTGCGGGTCGGCGGTGGCTGTGGCGGCGGGCGGGGGCGGGGGCGGGCGAGAGCGCGACGGGGCGGGGGCCCCGGTGCAAGTGGCAGTTGCCGGTGTCGTGTATTGTGGTGGCCGGAAAAAACCCCGGCCGGCCCCGGGAAAGCATGAGGTGGTTGACAGGTGAGACGGGGGTGAATGATTAGAATGGTGTGGCATGGGTAGATGTTGATGAGGTGAAGCCCGAGGATGGGGCGGTGACGGTGACGGTGACGGTGACGGTGACGAGCGCGCTCCCTTGCGGCGACGAGGGGAAGTAGTATCGAGTTCGCCGCGGCGTTGGGAGTGGGGGAGGTGGCTCAGGGCAGCAATTGTCAGTGCAGAGTCTCTGACTGGGAGGTCCTAGGTTAGAGTTGCGTCGATGGCAGGTTTTCGAAACTAGCTTGTCAACTAGGTCAACTTCAGTCGCTGCCTGGAAGAGAACGCTAGCGGCCGGCTGCTCTAATTGATAAATTTCCGGTTTGTTTTTTGTTGTTTTTTTCGATCAAACGAGGATAATGTTGTGGCAGTACCGTAACAAACGGATTGTGGTGATGCCAGCTGAAAATTCCGCCAGCTCACCTATAATTACTCGGAAGATTGAAGAGCAAAAGATATTTTTTCGTAATTAATTAGCAATTAAATAGTACTAAATGGTGTTAGATGTGGTAAGCGATTGTTGTAGTGTCATCTGTAAAGAGAGACGTCAGGTGTGGATTGCCGGAGTAATGGAAATATGGCCCTCAAGCATATTAAAGGTTTTAGTTGTGGCCCTTGGCGCCTTGCAAATTGGATACCCCTGCTATAATCAATGTAAATAAAATGAAATTGGACGATGACAGGTAAGGCAAGAGGGAAAATATATTTTGATAAGAAAGACGGACAATTAGAAAACTAAAAAAGAGACGGATATTTCTCTGAAAAGAAAGGGGAGGCAAAAGGAGAAGAATATGAAAGGAAGGGAAAAAATGGATCTGATAGGCAGCAAGACAATAAAGGGAAGGACCAAGATGAGCAGCGTGAAAGAGAAAAAGGAGGTTCAGAAAGGGAGTTTGATAGTAGTATTGTTAGTTGGAGTGAACCAAAGAGGAGCAATAATTGCAAAGCAGTAGTATACGTAGCTAGTATAGAATGGATGGTGCCTCAGAATGGGATGTGTAAGAACAGAGACGCAAGAGAAATTTACTTGTTTGCCGCAACTAAAGAGATCAGGTTGTTCAAGAAAATGTGAATGTGGATCGAATGCAAGTCGTGGAAAAATATATGAACTTGTCATGGATAAGGAATGAAGTTCCCTTTTCTTTTCCTGGTAGATAATCAAACATTTTTCTCAATAGTGAAATTATATCTTTTATTACTAAACTTGACATTTTTATTAATTATCTATTCTACTATTTATACGGTTATTTCCAGTATACACGTATCTCGAAATTACGGTAATTGTTAATTGAATATAATATATTCGTTTTGAAGACTAAATACTTAAAAAATATATTTGAATTGTAAAATGGCACACGAATTTATTAAACTCATATTTAATATGCCGATTCACACAAACAAACAACATTTCGTCATTTTTCCGCAGGAGATAGTCGTATATTTGTGCCTCAAGATGTGAAGAACGATGTATTAATATCTAACGAGAACCATGAACTGCATTATCCAAAGCCGTGTGCGTCCATGCCCATTTATTCGTAGAATATCTCCATTGAGCTCACTCCATCCGCAAGCGCGAAACCACACTCCGAAGCCACGATCCTAGTGTGCGTCTATAGTGCGTGATCCAAGGGCATGCGTACGGGCCATTGTCCGCAACGCGTTGGGGATCTATGGGTTTCATGTTCACTCACGCAGGGAACAGTGCCCCAAGCATTGATCTTGTCAGGAGGGTAATGTGAGGTGTCAGTTGCCACTGTACTTCGCAATCAAACCGTTAAATGTAGTTCAAGGAAACTTGTAGCAGCATACTTCCGAGGTGGGCAACAAATAAAAAAAAATGCTTCCGTGACGAGATGATGAAGTACCAAATTCGTGTTCCTAGGTCGTAATATAAAAGTTATAAAATTAATGGATTTTTAATCTGTACCCGTACGTGGGTTTACTCAATTGTCTTAAATATGCCAGAATAGGCCGTAGGTTTGCACTCACAGTCGAATATGTTCAGCTTCCGTTACTGAAATGTTTCAACTCCACGAGAATGTGAGCTCATTCAGTTGGTTAGGTTTCTACCTAACCAACTGAATTAGTTAACATTTACCTACAACCTACCTACAACTAACAACAACGTAAGAAGGCCCTTTTTGTCTGAGCCTCGCTGTTCTAAAGAAGTCATTATAATTCTCAATATTATCTTTATTGTATTATTTACTTTTTTCTCAGGGTTTTATCATCTGCGATTCCAGGTTTCAGGGGCCTTTAGGCATACCTAATTCTTAACTTTACATCTTTAGAATCGTAAGATCAATTCGACAGGTTTCAAGGATGGCTGATGTTTGAGCCTTTGGAATAATTTTAAGAGGAGGAACACCTAATTTTCCCAAATTATACTTTAGATTTTTGTTAACAACACCAGTTGCTGTTATTACAATTGGTAAAATTTCTACAGACTCAAGGTTGTATATTTCTTTATATTCTATTGAGAAGAGAATGCATTTTGAGATTTTTTCAGTTTCTGCTTTATTAGTGTTGTGATGTGCAACGTGTGTAATATCAATGACGAATGCTTTCTATCCCTGTACGTGATGTAGTAGAATGTCATTTATTTGCCGGAATCATTTTATCAGTATGTAATGAAATGTCATATTATGACATTTATCAAATATATTATATTTTGAATTGATTACTTTCTACGACGAGTTTGGATTTGTATTCATAATAAGGGACAATTTTCCTCTTCTGCCAGTAGCCCATGTTTGGTTGCCAGTGCTTGATGTACAATATTTGCAGTCAGATTGTGCCGGTGTAGAAATACTGTGTTGGCGAGAGTTGTGCTTCCAGTAATTAGGTGATATAATATCTTGAATTCATTATTATCACTATTATTGATGTCACGTTAAGCACAATTTACTTTATGATTTTAATTGCATTTTCTCTTCTTTCATGGATGCTAGAATCCATCTCTCAGGAATAACGAGCTACTTTAGGCTATATTAACAGATTACATCCACATTAACAGAATGGTTTTTATTTTATATTTATTAAATAGGTTGTGAAATATTTGCGTTGAAAGACTTCTTAGCAAGAAGAGGCAACAAAGAACTGAAATATTTTCATGAAACTCTAATCAACGCAAAAGTATTTTATGGTGAAACGATATCGTTTCATTTTCTAGCTAAAAAATGGAGAAAAACTAGTTGCTTCAACATCAAAAATATAAAATATTGATAGTGACCAAATGAGCCAACTTCACTTCCTAACTTCTTTACAGCTCACGGACACAGCAAAGCAATCGTAATCATGTATATAAAAATACAACCTAGAAACAACACAAAACATCTCTCTAAGAAACAGAAAATAGCATAGATCACGTAGAAGGTCGAAAGCAGCCTCCGTGGAACGTTCCGTGCCCTACTCTAGAAATGTTAGCGCTCGTATTCTAGCCGCAACAGCGGCCCTGAGCGCATGGAAATGCGAGCGACTCCATCTCGAATTCAATACCGGGCCTTTTGCACACGAGCGAATCGGAGCCATATCGGCCAGCGGCTGGCCACCAAAAGTCCAGTTCTGAGGGCGGCGGACGTGGCCGGAATGGAGGCACCGCACCACGCCCGCTGGACGAAGCCGGCTGCAGGGCTGTCCGGGAGGGTGGAGGTAGAAGTGGCGGTGAGGGCGGTGGCTGTGGCGATGGCAATAGGGATGACAGTGGCGGTGGAGACGGTGGTGGTGATGGCAGCGCGCGTGGTGGCGCTGGCGGAGGTGAGGAGAACGCACATTGGGTCAAAATTTCAAAAAGTTGATCAAAATATGAAAACGTTACCCAAATTTAATGAAAATTTGTAGACAATGGTGTTTAGACACGCCTTACGATTATAATGCCGAAATTGAAAAACCAACAAAATGGTGGATCGAATATGGCGGATTAAAAATTTTAAAAACCTCTAAAAATGTTTCAATTTTCATAAAAAATTGTAAAAAGGATTTTATGGTTTGCTGATTCCGATTCCAATGTTATCACCGCAAAAAGCAACATGGTGTATCTAATAAGGCGGACTAAAAATTGAAAAATGTCTAACACTGTTTCTGCGCAAAATTCAGAATAGAAGCTAATATCAAGTTTTTGACATTTCGGTACGTAAATAGTAGAGAATAAGGTTTTTACAAATTTCGTTGTGCAGCTCTGTGTAATTGTTTTCCACTAAAAAAACACAAATTAATTGCATCATTTTCTTTAAACATTAATTACTAATTAAAAAATTTTAACGTTAAAAAAAGTTTTGTAATACATGTAAGCATTG
The DNA here is from genome assembly GCA_017312745.1 of Gryllus bimaculatus. NCBI lineage: Eukaryota > Metazoa > Arthropoda > Insecta > Orthoptera > Gryllidae > Gryllus > Gryllus bimaculatus. The sequence continues at coordinate 1,967,013 of BOPP01000205.1, forward strand.
TACTCGCCATTACGATTTTTAACCATTTTGAATAATGAAAATTGCTCAAAACCGAAAACAACTGCTCGGTCAAAGGTAACGTTTCCAGTGATGCAGAACTCCATTCTGACGCGTGGAATTTACCTACCCGTAGAATTAGACACTCTGGGAACCAGTCTACCCAACTGCTTCCTTAAAATTCCCTAAATAAATCATTTTTTCGACTTTTGGCTAGGTTTGTGAGATGTTGCCCCAATGCGTCGAAGGCGGCGGGCGGCGGCAACGGCGGTCGCGAGCGGAATATCAAATCGCGGCCCCCTGGCCGCGGTGAGGTTTTACCTCGGGCGGATCAGGAGGCTCTGGTCGGCGCCGTCGCGGCGCCGCGGCTCACCTGCAGATCACCCGCGCTCACCCAGCTCACCACGCAGGGGCTCGGGAAGGGGGGGGGAGGCGCGGATTTAGAGCGCCTCGCGCGAAGCTCTAGAGGAAGCACGTGGCGCGGGGAGGAGGGCGAGGGGAGACGGGCGGGGGCCTGAAATTGTAATGGGCGGAGGACGCGATTATGGTGACGGTTCAGGAAATGTACGAAACGCCGCTGCAATACCTCATGCGTATGAAGATATGCGATGTTAGCTGACCAAAAAGTGTCACGAATGCAATTTTATAATTTTCTTTATTTCGGACATTTTACAGTCATGAAACAGTACCTGATTATCAAGGCTTGGATTCTGATGACTTATCATCTTTTCATAGATGTATTCTGCACGTAGCTATTCGATGTTGTCATAATATCAGCGTAATCAATGCCTATTATGACATTTAAGGTGATAGAAATGTATATTGAGTCATTTTTTGTCATTTTTAGCCATTTTTCAATTTTTAGATAATTTCTTACCTTTGCGTCATCTTAATGAATTTTGTTTCCTTTTCGTGTCTCTTTGTTAGTGAATGTTTCGTGAATTTACAATGACAAAAAAAAACAAGTTTTTATTATATCATCAGATCATGAGGAAATTCATTACTGTAATGGACTTTAGAACTTAGTGGTTTTTAAACTCTCAAAATTCTTCTGTAATGTCCTCGACCATTCAAAACTGACGGTTGGATGATCGGAGATCAGTATCTCAAAATAAATACTTTATATTAGATATAATTTTATATCAATCAATTTTATTTACAAATGAAAAAAAATTGAATAAATAAACATTTTCACACATATTTTAATATTTAAAAATAGGTCTTTTTATAGGTCATTTTCCTCTTATCTTGAGTCATCTTGTAGGTCATATGCAAAGAGTTTTTTAGGTCATCAGAATCCGAGCCCTGCTGTTTACCCAGCGCTTCCCAGTGAATATTTTCAATACAATAATGTTCTGAAAGTCCTGTTCGCTTCCCTCCCCGTCCACCTTGACCGCGCGTCTCCCCGTACCTCCACTCTAATCCCACCACTCCCCTCCCCTCCCCAGCCCTACCCGCTCCATCCCATCCCACATCCCCATGACAGTACGTCCGTAGCATGCCAGCTGGGGCAAACACGAGATTCGGACGAAGCATGATGAGAGGGTGGAACAGATAGAGCGGAATAGGCTGGCTGGGCGGGGTGGCAGGTGACGACAGTGCGGCCGTGGCATGCTTCGATGAGGCATTGCTTCGATAAAGAGTGCGACGGAGACGAGCACAGTGGGATGGCCGGGAAGAGGTGTTGAAGCGGACTAGAGTGGACGGGAAGGGCAATAGGTGTGGCCACGGTAGTCCGATGCGACGCACGGGGCGAGACTGATGTAGTGTTATGATCTCGAGAAAAATAAGGAGCGGAATTGACTGAATCGAAAGGATCGGAGTTGTGGGCAGGACGGCTACGGCAGGCCAAATAGGATATCGCTTGCAGAGGATGTGGACAATGTGTGGTGAGAGGGAGTGTCTGGTTGGGCGGGTCGGGAGTTGTAATCAGGGCGGCCGCCCTAGGCCATCGGGGGTACGGGGAAGATGGGCGAGGCTAGGGGGACCTGTGAGACAGCTTAATAGACGAGTATGAGAAATAAATCACAATCAGACAGTCATTAAATACATATGTTCTCAGTAATACCATGGCTGTAAGAACAAAATATAAACACATTCAGTTTTATCATGTAATTTATTTTGTTAAATGTTTTAAGCAGTGGATCCTAACTCGATGATCCAAGTAATGTGCATCTAGAACGATTTCGAGAATATCTAACAATTTCTGAATTTTCTTTAGAGAGTTATTCTCACAACACAGTAGGCACTTGCGCTCAAATTCCAAGATTCAATTTTACCAGCACCGACACACAAAAAGCGCAAATATATTGAAGATATATCTGTGTATATTTTCATGTGCTGGCAATACACATTGGACGGTCAGGAATAAAAGTCATATAATATTTTCAGTAAATACTAAAAACTATATACTCAGTAAATACTAAAAACAAATTCAAAATAAAACATTTGTTTTCCTCTGGGTAATTGCAATAATAGAGAAATGTTTTTTTAATCTGATCAAGAGAACGAAATAAATACAGTACATTTGTTTTTTGAAGTAAATTTAAATTGATGAATACACTTGTATTCCTCTAATATGATGTAAACCGGCGTCGATGTCCAGCGCCGGTGTAATTTCAGTGGGGCTGAATAGACCTCGTAACCATTCAGTGCAGCGTCTCAGGACCCTCTTCTAACAGAGACGCGAAGCAGAGTGCGAAAACGAATGGCAGCCCGCGCAACCTGCGCGTTGAAAGCGCTTGACCCGACCGCGCGACCCCAACAGCCTCAACAGTCGCGGGCAGGGGGCGCTTTTCAGCCGGCAGTTGAGAACTCCTCCGAATGGAGCCGTGCCCGGAGTGACACCGCAGTCGCCGCATAAGGGAGCTTCCGCCCGCGCGGGGGTGAGAGGGAGGGAGGCGAGGAGAGGACGCGGAGGCCCGCGGAGCCAAGCGCCTGCGCCGCGCGACTGGGCTAATTAATAGCTTGTGTCCGCACCAAAACGCGCACCGCGAGGCACACCCTTGTGTCGCGGCGCCCCCCCGCCCTCGCGTGTCGTCGCCCCTCCGCCCCCGACTCCGCCTCTCCACACCTCCGCCCCCGCCATCCATCTGCCCTCCACAGCCGGCCGCCTCGCCGACCGTCTCCCCTGCCGCCTCTTCCTCTCCACCGCCCTCTCTCCCCGCTCCGGCCATCATTGCTCCAGCCATCGCCACTACATTTCCCCTCCTCCCTCCTTTGCCCTTTTCCTAGCCTACTCCTCCTCCTCCGCCCCCTCCCCGCCCCCGCCGCCGCCGCTGCCTGCTCTCCGTCGGCTGCGGCAAACCCCCCCGCCCCGCCCGCTCCACCCCGTCTCCTTCAACCCCTCCCATATTCTGCAGCCACCAAACCCCATACCTCCCCTTCTCTTCCTCTTCCGCAGCACCGCCTGAGGCACCCCCATCTCCACTGGCCTCCAAATCTCTCCCCTTCCCCCCATCACTCTCCGTCGCCTCCGTATCCCACCGCCACTACCCCTCCTCCTCCTCCTCCTTCTCCTCCGCCCCCGCCGGTTTCTTCCTCCTGCTTCCAACCCACCCGTCTCCGCTCCGCCTCTTCCTCTCCACCGCCTCCCATCTTCACCTCCCCATCATTTCCGCCACCTCCGCCACCGCCACTCCACCACCGCCACTACCCTTGCCTCCGTCTGCTCGTCCTCCTCCACCGCCATCACTGCCGCCGTCGCCTCTGCCTTCGTTATCGCCACCGCCACTACCTCCTCCTCCGCCTCCTCCTTCCCTCCGCCGCCGGCGCCGCCGACGCTCGCGCGGTCAACCGGACGCTGCTTTGCATTCGAAAGGCGACCAGCCGCCGCCGCCGCCGCCGCCGCCGCCGCCGCCGTGCCGCCGCTGCTGGTGCAACTGTTGTCGGCGCCGGCCCCGCCGCCTGTTGGCCTGTTGGCGCAGTCGCTGGTGTCGACTTGCTTGGCTGTTCTCGCTTTCAGGAACACTTCCGCCACCGCAGTCACACGCTATCGCTATGTTCTGTCCGCTGTAAGCTCTCGCTCTAAACACACAGCACGACCTACCTCGTCGTGACCCACGTTGGTCGCCGGCGATGAGGCCTTCGTTTCGTCTGTGCTGGTTGTGGATCATGTTTCCTCAGACTTTCTCAGCCTGCCATACATGTTCATTACGTGACTTTCCTTCAAGGGGGTCACCAGCACCAAATTATTGGGGGGTGGAGCACAGTTCAATAGTTAAGCTACACATGAACGGTTTACTGGAGAGTTACCTCCATAATATCTCATTTAAGAAAATATAAAATTAAAAGAACAAAAAAAATGAAATAAAAATGCAGTGACAAAAGCATGCATGCAAGATGACAAAAACAGACGAACTCAAGGTTGTATAGATGGATTTCTGCCGGAGATGCTGTATACTGACAAGGATGGATAGATATACGAATAATGACATGAGAGGAGATATAAGTAACGGTATTGATATTATTGATACTATTTAATAGAAGGGGTAAAGGTGGATGGGCATATACAGCGAATGCTCAATAACAGAAGGCCAAAAAGGTACACCATTGGACACCATCTAATAGAAGAAAACGTGGTAGACCCAAAAACACCTAGCTACCAGGAATCAGAGAAACGTTGGAAAACAGAAATCTCAAACAATGATAGAATATGGTAATCTGGCTACGAGAGTCTGTTTTCTTCATATACTTAATACTAAGGTTCAAAAATACACCACCTTCTGGACATGAAGCCTAGAACCTCCCGATCAATAAAACTGCGTATTGTTGCCCCTGAGTCACAGCAGACTTGTACAGAAGTCAAAATGAGGGTAAATTCAATCTTCAATTAACGCTAAAAGAGAGCTCTTTAATTTGATTCCTTCTTTACCAGTATCTAAACACTCCTGAGACCAGTATTCGTAAGAACAGTTTTTGAGTTTATAAGACACACATACAGACATTTTATTCACATTGATAAAATATTTAATCACTGAATATAATGAAAACGTAGTTATGGTAACATCAACAGAATGATGTACCTTAAACCGGTTCAAGGTACATCACTTGATCACGTTTTACTAAAATCCGAGACAGTTTTCCATTCACATAAATGCAGGTTTTTATAGTTAGCATAATTCTTTAAATTGATGCAGTATCATTGAAAAATGAAAACAATACGGACTACCCAGAGAAAAACGAATTAGAAACAAAGTAATTACGTTCAGTAGATGAAATGTAGATTTTACTTTTTTCCTAGAAAAACTCCGCAATACTCAACAACTACAAGTTAGTGTGATTCTACTCGCAAGTCAACAAACTACTGTGAATGATTTTGAACTACACCACTAGGTGAATCCTAAATATTTATAAAAATGAGGCACGTTCAAGTTACAATGACTTCCACTCTCTTCCGCCATCATTAACAAGTTATTGTATCGATTGTTCTAAACTGTCGATTTGATTGATGTTTTCGGGCGCGACAACTGTTAAGGTTATTAGTCCCGTAAGTGTAGAGCATTTTTTTGTCGTGGGAGGTGACGGTGATCTACCACTGGATAGTAAGCCTACCCCGACCTACACGTCGGCTAGGAATTTTTCCCAGCCAAGTATCTTCCATCTGAGAGCCATCATCCCAGTCGGAACAAGCACCAAGCTCCCGACCGGTCTCCGGGCATGTGTGGTAGTGTAGTCCATGTGAGTGTGTTTGTAAGTATGGGGTGAGGCTAGGAGAAAGGATGACGAAGGAAAGATTGCGCGCAGTCCGTGACCCTTTAGCGAGGGTACTACTCCGGCATTCGCCTGTTACTGATGAGAGAAACCATAGAAAACTACTGATCAGAGCAGCCGGCCACTAGAATGTTCGTCCAGACAGTGGCTGAACACGACTTAGCTATCTAGCCAGTGTCGAAAACCCTGCTACCGCCGGAACTCAAAACCCCGGGCAGAGGCACTGCAGTGACATAAATTCATTCCTTCAGCCACCTAATATCCTGTACACGGTCGGTGAACTGTTAAATCCGTAACGGACACCGGCCTTGATGAGCTGCTTTTCATTCCTCTCTTTATTTGCATTAATACGAGGTAACAGCACAGCATACCGATAAAATATGAATTCGTCTTGGAATTGTCCCTGTGCCCACTTAGTTCTTCTACTTCCGTGTCGTAGACTTCCGCCTCCCAAGTGCTTGCCTCAGCCCTGTTTCTCCTTGATGTCGTCGCCATTCGGCGTTAGGGGACGGTCGTCATAAACATCCCCACATCCTTCCTCGCGTGTGCATTTAACTTGCAATTAAAACGAGCGTATGCTTGGCCACTCGCGTGTCATTCATATTTATAATGTACGTAAACACGTTCCGCTACCTTTCAACCCTCTTGGTTTACGACGCGTCTACCCACACCGCTGAGCACACGAGGGCGTAACCGTCTGTTGAGAGAACTCTGTGGATGAACCGAGCCTTCTGTGTCCGAATTCTGAGGAGGGGCTTATTAGCAATCTGAGAATATTCAGGCGGGCGACGTCGTGTAGTAGACGGGAACAAACGACGGCGTAATTCACAACCGGCCACCAACCGTCGGTTCGCCGTCGACAGCTTCAACGCAGTAATATGGCGGAGAGATCGCGGCGTAGATTCATATGCAATTTACGGGCGACTCTCATGTATGAATGCATGTACTTACAGCGTAAAACCCGTACAAACGTACAGCTATATGGTATCTGTAAATACCTTTGTGGGGGATTTCGGAGGATTTGGTTGATATTGTTGTGGAGACAGGTGAAGCTATTATACGTTTTCAACTTCGAATGCAATATGGCAATGCAAATGACGCTCATGAATAATTACTTGCGCATTTCCCCAATTAGATGCAGAAACTAAGTGTTATAATACTGCGTGTTTGGAAAATACTAGTTAACGTGTTCCTCGCATTCAGTGAAAATGGAGGCGCTCTTATTTGCGAGGAACAAGATGACAAAATACTACAATTTAATAGTGGATTTTTTTGAATTAAAAATGGAATTTATTGTCACATCGGAATCCTTGGGCCTGCAGACACCAACAGAACTGCGTCAAATGAAAATATATAACAGGAACCCCAGTTTCTTGACGTAAAGTATTGAGGCATTGTTTTGTTGTATGAGTTCGTATTGTGAAAATGATATATCGTGGTTATATTACTGAATTTAAAATAGTTAAAAGCATGCTCAGAAGATGTTTGAATCTGTGAACGCTACAGAATCTAGTTTATTACTCAAAAATTTTAATGTTCTTTTACGAAAAAACTTACCATCAGTTAAGAAATTGATGTACATCTACGGAAATTGTTTCGAGTTTAATAATATACGAATGTGTTAACAGCTTCCGCTTTTAGTTGTTTATTATAAGTTAATAGTTATTAAAGAGTTTAATAATAGGGAAATTAAAGTTATTTTGTCTTTCATGTCTGCTTTATTCTCTTACTTCGTTTGTAGGCTACCTACAGTGCGTAATAGTAAATTACGTAACAAGGGTGCAAATCACCTCGCACTCTCTTGGGTATACTATTTTTTAACACACAGTGAGCGAAACGCAATTCGTCAAGTAAATGAATATAAAAGTTGCATGAGACAATTAAATAAAGTCATGTACAACTTTTAATAAAAAGAGTAGTTTTTGCGTTATTATTAACATATTTTTTATCAAAAACCGATTCCAAATTTTTCTTCAAGTTTCTCCCTTGAGTTACTTAAAATGAAGAAGAAGAAGAAGAAGAATCATTTTTGTTGAAATTTCTGAATTTTTGGAAATTGCAAAAGTAAAAACAGTGGGAAAAGTATGTGCTGTTGTAACATCAATAGTTAATTAAGACGGATATCAGGATTTCATACTATGGTCCGCTATAATATTATACAAGAACAAATCTTCATAAATATTAAATATTTTAATTATTTTACAAACATGTTTTGCTTTGTTTTTACTGTAAATACCGAGTGAATTGTTGCAGAATTCGTAAACCTCCCTTATATCATTAGTCTTGGTGAACAAGTACCAAACGACATGAAACAATGTCTTCGGTATTTTGATTTTCCGTATGTATTGCTTTTCTGTTATAAAGTTTATATTTGTGATTTTGTGTTAATTTAAACGCAAGGGTTCAGCTAATAAATTTACACACATTAATGATTTTAAAAGAATAATGTTATCAGGTTTGTAATTCTCATAACAGCGCATTTAATTAAATAATATGTTCATATTACTTGTTTGTCTGCTAATGACACTATTTCTATTTACAATAATTGCCATTAGCGTAATACACACCGTGATTATCACTTGATACCTGTGGAATTCACACCTACTGGTGCTTGTGAAATATCCTAGGGTTTTGAAATGCTATTGATTAAATTAATCCCGTATGTTACCTGTATCCCTGAAACATTTTTAAGTAATTTGATGGACTTTTAGTATTTACGTGAAAATGCAATTAGTTTGGAGCATCCTCACTCATACCTACAAAGCGCTGTAAACAAATAACAACTGTAACTGGTGATGCTACGGTAGCATATATTTTATTGCATTATTTGTATTTTTTTTCTATTTTCGAAAATTCAGAAAGTTCAATGAAAATGAAACCTGCATCAATTTCATAAACATGTTTTTTCTCTATTCTAGGAAAACAATATGGAAACATGTATGAGGACTTTTCATGTACTTTATTGCTTTAAAGGAATTTATTTTTTCTCACAAACGGCTTCAATTATTTTCATTTAATTTTGTTCCTCATATACGGTATAGATTGCTTAAAAAGGCACAGGAAGTATTTCGTTGAACAATGAATTTTCAAAAATAACAAAATATGCGAAAAGGTATGTTCTGATGTAACACCACAATATATTTTTATGATATGTTAGTATATGTTAGTGGTTCGTTAGTGGAATGAATTTTATGATATGTTAGTGGTTCTACAAACGAAAACCACCTTGAATAACAGTGTAGTTCTTTGGCTTATGCCTATTGCAAACAAAAGGGCCCAATTAGTTGCACTATCTCTTAATACAAAAATATAAAATGCATATACTCTCAATACATAAGTATAACTAGTGCTACAGATCGGCAAATACTTTCTGGCAGTAATTTATTTTCTAATGATTTCAATCAAGGATAGCTTTTTTTATTTGCCCCATTCTCTTTCCAGATCCTACCTAATGGCTCCTTAAAAACATTCCTTCACATTTTCTCAATATTTCGGTTCCCAAATAGAGTTGATATACGGCTTAATAGTGGAGTAAAAAAAGTCATGTATGTTCAACGAAAAATTTGAAGCAGTTTTTGAAAATGTGTCCTTTTTGCGATTCTCAAAATTCTCAATGATAACGTTATTTTCACATAATTGTTCGATTTGTCTAGAAACGTCTGGGGAAATAATGGAAGGCACATGTGCTTACTAATGTAATATTGTATAAAAATTGCCCGTAACATAAGTATAAACAACATGATAGATATAAAAATATCAAAAAATAAAATAGCCAAATTCATCGGGAAATGTCAATTTTGGTGAGAATCATGTTTACAATTTTGCAGCTAGAGTTGACTGACGGACAGACGTTTTGCCATACTAATTGTTTCCAGAATCAAGGACCAGCCATACGTGGATTTTATCAACACGTTTCTGAACGAAAATAAACCCCGTTTTTGTTATTGGGGGCCTACAATACAATATTTACCCCCAAAAATGGCCGTTTTTTGCTATAGCGTTACATAACTTTCTCTATACTACGTAAGTAGTATGTGAGAAAGTAGAAAGTGTATTGCGTTTTATTACTACTTTTTCTAATGTGATTACGAATTATACAAATATTGAGGATCAATGAACGGAACTAGCCAGCTCTGTGCCTTAACGAGGAGCAAACTATTTTGTAACTCTAATTATGGTCTTTGACATTGCAGACTTTTATTTAATATGTATATTTTCTAGAAAATCCTGCATATTCAGATAGCATTTAAATTTTAAACGTTTATTAAATATTGATTGTGCATTCGTGTTCACAAGGTTCCTATGACGTTACGATGTCTCGTAATTTCTTAAATAAAATGTGTGTTTGATTTAATTTGGTTTTGGCTGTGATCCTATTATAATTTGCTGATCGGAAGTTCTCGGTTCTAATATGTCTAAACGTGTATTCATTATTTTTCAGAAATCGCACGCCGTGGGGATAATCTGTTTGCAGAGTACACAACGTGCGGAGTTCCTATTGTGCAAGGAATTATGCGGCAGAGAAGCTAGTGGTAAGTTTTCCATTTGGAATGTACATGGCTGTTTATGACCGGTTACATCGCCTTACTAACAAAGGAGCGTGGTTATAATTGTAATTGTTTAACTTTGTAAAGTCCATTGTTGTAATTTAGGTAACCTTTGAGAGTTATTCCTTTCTTTTATTTTCCATTCGGTATATTTTATACAAAGTACATATAGCAGATGAGAGGTTCTACACGAGTACATATTCGGAATTTTTGTTCGATTATTGAAAGAGATTGAACCTTCGCCTTCAAGTTGGGGTGCTTCGTCATCCACCGGGCATCGAGTTCACTTTAAATCGCACTGCTTCGTCGGCCCGCCCGCGGAAGTTCCAACTCTGGCCAAAAAATAAACGACGTCGCTGCGGGCTCTCTTTGGGAGTCGGAACGAGTTCTGAACGAGGGCTACACAGCGCCGGGCGAGTAGAGGCAGAGGGGAGGGGGTCGGACGGCGGGTGGAGAAGAGTCCAAACCTGGACAGGAAGGAGGGATCGAAGCGGAATTTAGGAGGGGATGGAAACACGAACGGGGAAAAGACGAGGTGGAATATGGTGAGTGATTGTTTGTGATTCCGCGGGGCGCCGCCCCAGCCGGGACAAACTCTAAGCTCCCGCCTGCATACCCGGCATGTATAGTAGTGTAGTGCTTATAAGTGTGTATGTGTGTGTAGGGGAGAGGATTGGACAATGAAGAGGAAGGAAAGATCGCGCGCGGTCCGTGGTTCGTTTGTTAGCGTACTGCTCCAGCATTCGCATGGTGTTGATCGACGAGACCACGGCAAACTACCGATCAGAGCAGTCAGCCGATAGACTTATTTTCCAAATAGTGGTTAAATTCGACCTAGCTTACGAGCACGTGTCAAAATCCTACCTCTGACGGGACTCAACCCAAGGACCTCCCGATCAGAGGCACTGCTGTGACTTCGGTTGACGCCCTGAGCCACCTCTCGTGGTTGGGATCATGTGAAGGCGTGGTGGGATGGGAGGGGGTGCCGGGAGTAGGCAAGTGTCAGCGCCGGGGCGGTGGGAATTACTCGGTCAGCTGACAGTTGATATTCCCAAAGTTGAGCATGGAGATCTCGCGTTACGTGTTGTAGACTTCACTCGAATTCTCTGAGTTCTATTCCAAAAGCAACCACTACGTAGAGACCACAACGCATCCTATCCTCCTGTTAGGAAAACCACTTGCTTGTTCGTATTTGTTCGAGAGCAAAGAGTTTGAGCCAAGTGTGCTCGAGAGTTTGTCGTCAAGCGCGGTCGAGACCGCATATCGTTTGAGGACTGAGCAATGGGACAGATTGCTTCCCATTGGACGGGACAGGACAGGCGGCAAATGTCAAAAGATAGTGCACAGAATTAAGATTCCTACGTAAGCAACAAATATGAAGAGCATTTGTGGCTATCATTCCATTGCATTTAGCTACGTTTACTACACATAAAATAATTTAATATTTAAAGGAAATGTGACGGTGTCTGACTTTAGACACTAGCTAGACAAGATTGAATTCCGTCGCTGCATGAAAAAATATTCTAGCGGTCGGCTACTCGTATATGTAGTTTTTACATGTTTTTGCATCATGACTAAAAAAAGGAGCAGTACATTAACAAACGGATGCCAAAACGTGTGCTATTATTCCATTCCTTATACTTCTTCCTTTCTTTCACTATACATACAATCAGTCAACAATATGTCGAGGGACTTCAGCTTCTCGGATGGGACTGTATCCTAGTAGGGGAGATACCTTGAAGGGGATCCCTCTGTAGAGACATGTAGATTGGCGTCGGATCTCACACACCAGCTTGGGACGAACATTGCCTCCTCCAGAGATATTTATGCTCTACACTTAGAGGATTATTTCCCATAGTAACTGACCAGTCCGGAAAAAAATAACCAATCAATAATTGAGATTCTCAAAAGTAAGTCTCCAGTGACCACCGGAGTTGGGAGAATGCAGAAGTTGGGAGAATCTGTTAATGCATCTGATTTCGTAAATATTTCGCATTTTCTCTCCTTCTTTCAGTTTTTTATTCTTAAAGGTGACAACATGCACACATTATACTGTTCCCTTTTTTGTCACATACAGTTTTTACTGTTTTGACGAAATAAATCAAATCGCTCTCTCTCTCTCACACACATGCATATACATTTAATATCACCGTGACGAAACGTATGATCAATCATTTTCGTTATCCATTGATAACTAAACTGTATGCTGGATAAACATTATATGTTTAAGATTGAGGAAGGATATGGAAATTTAAAAGACCCAAACATGTGTGAGCACGGCTAGGCTCCATCCGTTCTCTATCACGTGAACCAACCTCTACCTGCCCCGATGTTGCCATGGGTGACGATGTGTCATTTGAGTCATCCCGAGTCACCCTCACGAGTCAAACTCGTTAACGTACAGCCACCCTACGATATAAGGAAAAGGGGGTGCTTCTCCATCCCATGGATTTATGCTTGCTATGTGGAGCATTAGATGCGTCACGAACACGTGACCAAACGAACAGGCACATCGTTTGAAAGCCAGGCCAGACGTTGCTGGCCGCCAAGCGACGTGGCAAGCGAGCAGTGCAAGTGAGAAATATCTTGAAAGATGAAGACAATTTTCAACGGTGATCATCGAAAAATAATACGACGAAGGTATCGTTGGATTAAAAGGTAGAAAGTTAGAGATATGCTTCTTATGTCTGTTTCATTGATCTGTAACAAGGTAATGATTGTTTTGGTATCTGATTGCATTTAATATAGTAACGCAAAGTGGTGAATGAAGCTTATTGGTTCACGCCAGAGAGGCTGCACAACTCCACGCCTAATACCGTATTTTACGAACTATAAGACGCACCTTCATTTTTAAGATTTTTTTAAAGTAACATTTTTACAATTTTCATTATTAGCTTGCAAAGCCAGACTAAAAAAATAGTTTATAAAACCGAAGTGACCTTAAAAATCCTCGAAAATCGTATTGAAACTAGCTACAAACAAAAACATTGTACTGTTACTGCTGACACAAATAACTTTCAAGTTTTCTGTCTCCGTGGACTATTAATGACAAATTATAGGCTAGACAGACTACAGGGTTTGTGATGGGGCGGGAGGGAGACCGTGTTTTTAAGCTAATGAATCCCCGAAGCTGAAGCTCGCATTAGAGCGCTGCTGCTGCTGCTGCTGCTGCTGCTGCTGCTGCTGCTAGCTGAATCCAATGTTGCCAGATTGAGACAGGTTTTCCCGCGGAATCGAATACATGGCCATTTTTAATATTGGCGGGACTTTTAAATCTAGCGCTAGCTAACATTTTTATAAAAATTTCGAGTATAAGACGCACCTGAATTTTGGAGGCAATTTTTCGAAGAAAAAAGTGCGTTTTATGGTGCGTGAAATACGGTATATCCTTGCATCACGCGTCCTCCTTTAGACGCTCTGACCCAATTCCAGACGTTTCGATCGGAGCAAACATCTAGAAGCATCTCACGACACCGGAGGCCCGCGAATGTCCCAGATTAGAAAACATCTCGAGCGGCACCGGCCGCATGGCTATGGATTAATTTTCCTGGCGCCCGCCACCAGACTGGGTGAAGGTGCGGTTCCACGCCCTTGAATTTACACTTTTAAGAAATTCCATTCGAACCCTGGGCGCGAGAGCCGGCGGGAGGGCGGTTATGGCTGTCTGCCGCGTGCCTGGGTTGGCAACGGCCTCCCGCGTTCGCTTTCACGCCCTGCGGTCGCAGGAGGCGCCGCCTCTTCGGCGGGCAATATTCCCAAGTGTGCCTGGTGGACTCGCCCGCTGCCGTGAATGTGCCGTTTGTTTAGACGTGCCATTGCACGTGAAGTTTCACGGTTCTCGTGAAACTCGTTTTAGAAGAGTCTGCGATTGTTTGAATGTAGATACTGTCTCAGTTGCTTCAGTGTGTTTCTAAGGCGAAAAGGGTTATCCTATTATTTTCAGTGACTGAGCATTTGTTTCATAAAATCGTTTTTGAATCCTCTAATAGCAAGAAACGATTCAAGGGCGCACGCGATAAGATTGGTCGGTGACCCAGATATTAAGAAATTACCGCGACTAAGAAAATAATTTATTTTCCAGAAACGTGTATTAGTTTTAGGACAATAAAGTTCAGGCAAAATTGTCATCTAGATTTGGGGTGAATATTCATTCTTTAAGGTTAAACACTTTTAATAATACATTGTAAAAGAGGTGTACCACAATAACAACATAAAAATTCTCTCCAAAATGTTACGAGTCAGGTGTGTATGGCATATGTTTGTGACTAAGGGGGATTGAAAGGGGGATTGAAAGGGGGATTGAAAGGGGGATTGAAA
>BOPP01000205.1:2005110-2026925 GCA_017312745.1 Gryllus bimaculatus
ACCACCCGCCACCGCCCGCCACCGCCACCGCACCGCCATCCGCCGCCGCCACCGCCACCGCCACCCCACCGTCCACCGCCCGCCACCGCCACCGCCCACGCACGCCACCGCCACCCGCCACCGCCACCGCCACCGCCAACCGCCACCGCCACGCCCGCCACCCACCGCCACCTCCACCGCCACCGCCACCGCCACCGCCACCGCCACCGCCACCCGCCACTCCCGCCCGCCACACGCGCCGGTTACCTTCAGGTTTACCTCCAAAACACTTGCTGCAACCTTTCCTGGCACCAGGATCTAGCAGTATCTCCGCATTGGTCTCCCAATTTTTCTTCTCCTAACCAGTTTCACCTTCAATAATAACAGCGTCATCGCGATGACTACCAGCGGGCGAGCTGTAACATCGCCAGTCACACTGTCCCAACATTCCGCAACTAACAGCATCTTTTCCACGAAGTCCCGTTAATTTGTTCGTACTGGCGGGGTGGGGAGTGGGTGCGATGCGAGTACTCGTCTGTCAATAAGAGTCACCATTTTCACAATTACCGTACTAACGCTTACGGTTAATCCCATCATTACTGTACTATTTTACTTGCTTCATCCGTTTTCCTTTGATGTCTAATTGCTTCCCGTCGAACCTTACCCTGTTGGCATTAATGGCAGTCCTGTCCGTCTCTGTTCCGAGATCGACCCCACACCCCTTTCCAACAGTTGACACCGCGCCGAGAAAAATCCGTTGGAGTATTACCAGATCATGATACTGTATCATGTTCCTTGTTACAGAATCATGATCTGGTATACTCCAACGTTATTTTTTTCAGTGCGTCAATCAGTAACACCGTCATCTTACCTTGCAGAAATGTAACAGGTTCCCTTAGAGACTGACGCATAGCTCCCATCATCCTCACTGCTATCAGCAGCCTTTCCGCCGAGAGTTGAGTTAATTCTTCGATTATTCGCTGCTGGTGGTGGGCGAAAAGAGGTACTCAGGATCAATAAGCGAGTCACTGTTTTTACAATTACCATAACACGTACAGGTTAAACTCCACTACTGAACTTTTCCGCTTGCCTCTATCGCTGTAATTGATGTCTACGGCACCCTCTTCAAACTTGATCACTGAACTCGCAGAACTGACTTGGTCGCACCTTGTGTCGCAAGTGACTTGTCTCTTGTCGGTTGTGGCTCGTGTATCGACGCTCGCGGCTTATCACTCGTCGCCACTCTTGTCTCCAAATCGACCCCGCCCCTTCAACAGTAGTCACCCTCAAACGTAACAGCGTAGCTAACCGCAGTTCTCTAAGGGCTCCAAACAGAACGACACGTTGTCCCGTCATCCACGCGACTATCAGCATCCTTTCCGCCGAGAGCCCGCTGCTAATTCCCCTGTTTATTCGCCACCGGGGGTGGGGTGGAAGAGCGGAGGCGTTCTCGCACGTGCGCGTCTGGCAGCAGGTGCGCACGGCGTGAGCGCGTTTCGAGGTCAGTGCTAATTGGCGGGCCGCTCGGCGACAGAGCTGCCCTGCCCACGCCCCACCCCCCGCCCCACCCTGCCCCGCCCCACTGCGTCCGCCCACCTGCCCCGCCGCCCCATCCTGCCCGTCCGCCCTACCCCCCGCTAAACCCACTCCGCCCCTCCCCGCCTTGCCCTCCCAGCCCCTCCGCACTGCCCTGCCCTCCTCTGCCCTGCCAGCCCCACCAGCCCACCCCACCCCACCCCACCCACCCCATCCACCCCACCCCACCCCCACCCCAATCCACCCCAAAACACCCCAATCCACCCCAAAACCCACCCCACCCCACCTCACCTCACCCCAATCCACCGCACCCCACCCCGCCACGCTACGCTCCACCACGCCGCGCCGCGCCGCGCCACGCAGGGCGGGTGAGCGGGTGAGCGAGGCTGGCGACCTGGAAGAGACTGCGGGGGCGGTAGCGCTCGGTTTCATTAGCCAGCGCACGGACGCTGCTCCCTTCCTGCGGAGAGACAGAGTGCTGCTTTGCGCCCCTCTGGCTGCGCCGCTGCAACCAGCTTTTGACCCCGTATTTCAAGGCTCTCTACGCGAGATTGGAAAATATTGCAATATCGCCTGCTTTCGGGTTCACTAACGTCTTTGTAATACGTCATGATTCGTCATTACTTTTTTACAAAATTCGCCGACATTGTTTCTGCATGTTGTATGTTGAGGATCCTTCCATAACAGCTTGGCTTCTCTCAAATATTTCCTTCCAGTTTACAAGATGGCGTTTTATCAGAGACATATGATTCTCAACATGTTTATATGTGTTTTTGTCCCACTTTACTTGAGTAAGTAACATCGGTATTTATTGATTTGGTTATTTCATTTTATTTAATAGCTTTTTTATTAAAATTCTATAAAATATTTTTTTTATATTTTCATCAAAATATCACAACAAATGTTTTCGTGTGCTCTTTTGGCTCCTCCGACCAAATCTCGTGATCAATATTTCTAAAATTCTGCGTGAATTTACGATGTTAATATTTCTTTAAAAATGCTATCGCTTCTTGTAAGGGACAATAGATCTCTTAATCTTTCATAACTGATCAAACCTTTTTGTAAGTGGTGAAAATCACTGAATATAGAAAATAATACCTGAAATTTGCGTGACTATTATTGGAGCTTAACAACTGTGTTAACGTTTACAAAGTTTTGGGAGATTCCTTATGAATCTTTACCTTCACAATTCTATACAAAGAGCTTATAAAGGTCCTTTTTGTGTGTATACAGTAAATAACACTGAAAATTTGCAAAATTGACATTTTTAAAATTGCGAAAATTACAAATGTACTCCAAGTTTCGCTGCAATTATTCGTCAGATTCATTCGCGAGTTCTGTGAAATTCTGTGTTATTATGTTGTAATTGCCATAGGTATATTTATACTGATGTTTGTTTGTTTTACCAACGGCACTGATGATTGAATAAAATATTCCGAAACGTTGATGAGCTGAATGTTTTTGTGTGTTCATTTAGCTACGCCGACCAAATCTGGGGATCAATATTTCCAAAATTCCGCGTGGATCTACGATGGTAATATTTATTTTTAAAATGCTATCGCTTATTATAGTGACAATAGCTCTCTTATTCTATTATAACTGTAGGATGGTTTACCCGTCTTGCTCTTTCCTAGTGACATCAGTGAGCACCATTTCTCCCCATATCTTCAAACCCGGTTTTCACGCAGCATTTTGACACACGATTCAATTCAATTACTGCCTTACATTCTTGGCTATCCGGGATGATCCGCGTCTCGGTCAATTATGCTGACATTTCGGCCTTCTTACTGAGGCCTTCTTCAGAGCTATACTGCTCACTTAATGCCTTATTTTCCGTAGGGGTCTTTGCCCATCAGGCCAGCTCGTCCGACTGACCACGCCAATTGAGGGTGACAGCGCAATAGCGGCCTATCCCACATTTTTAGGAAACTGCGTTCTCTGTGTTAATCACATCTAATCTCCCTAACTTCAACGTGTAACAGTTTCAGAATGTTCGCGTCGATAGTTTTCAAGTTATAATTACAAAAATAACTATTGCACTCAGCTTACGATTACATTTCTTTGTGCAATAATGGCCTAAGCATAGGCGATGCTGTTTTACACAAGATGTAATCCACCACAAATGTTTAGTCAGTGGTCATTCTTACATAATATCATAATATGAAAACACTTACAAATGAGTGTTTAATTTTGCCAATAACTTCATCAGCCATTTTCTCCAAACACATGATCTGGGGATAGGCCACTAGTGCGCTAACACTCTCAATTCCGCTATGCTCGTTTCACCGCCTAGCAGAGAAAGAAGGCATCACTCGGGTGACAAAACTGGCAATTTCTAATTTTATTCAGAGACTTCTTTTATACATCAGATGTAGATTTAAATGTCCAAAAGCTACAACAAGGAGCAGTCGGCTTTACTTCCCCTCCGAAGGAAGGCGTACGTTCCACCCTTAAAAATCCACAGCTTCGAACGGGTTTGAACCAGCCAACTTCAGTATAACAGTCCGATTCGCCGAGAGTTACATCATGGAAGCCTTAATTCCGAAGAGTTGTAGCGAACGCCCTCATTCACATTGCGCTCTTTAAAATTCGAGAAGCTCCATTATTGATATGAGAACTACGCAAGAATTCTTGGTCACAATTAAGCGTGTAAATCCCATTTAACGAATCCTGCACTCCCTGCCACCTCTGACGCTTCTCGCTCAAAGCTCCCCGGCTGCGGGCGTGGCGTGGGGCGTAGCGTGGAACGGAGCGTGGAACGGAGCGTGGGACGGAGCGTGGGACGGAGCGTGGGACGGAGCGTGGGGCGGAGCGTGGGGCGGAGCGTGGGGCGGAGCGTGGGGCGGAGCGTGGGGCGGAGCGTGGGGCGGAGCGTGGGGCCGAGCGTGGGGCCGAGCGTGGGGCCGAGCGTGGGGCCGAGCGTGGGCGGTGCGTGGCGCCGAGCGTGGGGTGAAGCGTGGTGCGGCGCGTGGGACGGAGCGCGGGGCCGAGCGGGGAACCGAGCGTCGGGCGGAGCTTGATACAGAGCGTGCGGCGGAGCGTGCGACGGCGCGTGGGGCGGAGCGAGCGAGTGGGCGAGCGGCAAAATTGCGAGCGTAAGACGCCGCGGCCAAGACGCCGCCAGAAAGAGAGGGGCAGATTGAGTGCTGAATATTTAACGCCGCTGCCGGGCTGCGCTGCCGTGTTGACACCGTCTTACGTTTTCATTACGCGTGATGAGACGGCAACACTTGAACATCGCGCCGCGCGAGCGAGCCCGGAGGCGGCGGCGGACAAGAGAAGGTCGTAGGTGCCAGCTTGACGCGTGAAGGATTCTCGGATGGTGTGAGAGGTTAGCAGGTAATGGAGAAATGGGCTGGCTGCCTTGTAGGATTGCGGAGTACGTAGGGAAGGGGCAAAATGCCCGACAAAAGGGAAAATGGTACCTTTGGAAAATGTACGCGTATGTCACCTGAGTCGAGGTATGAATAGGATACATTCGGAGGAAACGGAAAGAAAGTGACTTCGTACGGCGTATGAAATGAGTATGAATGATAGGGATATTGAAGTACAATTGGCAGGTACTGAAAGGATTTGTTATTATTATAACTCAATGAATAGGAAAAAGATGCACTGTGGTGGTCAGATAGTCTTTTCAGATAATAATTAGTCTAAATATAGTCAATAATAAGAAGAAGAAGATTATGATAATATATTTCATATCCAGTTAAATATTAATATGAGTGACTGAGAAAAGAAATAGTATGTAATTATGAAGAACATTTTACAATAATATAAACAGTATGTAATCCTTTCATTGTAACATCATGATGCGAGCAGTTGAACATCTATTATTCGGATATACTTTATCCACAAATCCAATTATCCGGAATCAGTTTCATTACCAAAAAGCGAATTTTTTGTGCAAAAAAATATTTTGAAATAAAATCAATAGATACTATATTGTACATTGTAAATAATAGTAATATTATTTTGACACCATTCTTCTTAAATAACATTGGAATCAACACGTTTGAAATAATGAAAATATTTTGTTTATTTGATTTAATTTTTTTAGATTTCCCAGTCATTGACCCGGATATGGAAGGTTTCGTTATATTAAAAATGCAACAATTCCATTCCAACTAATCTTCTCCAACATCGAAAGGCTGATCGATCTTCGGGATTTGTATCGATGTTTTTTTCCCTTCCCACTCGGAAAACGTTCTGGCGCGAGGTGCGCTCGCGCAGTTGGGCGCGTCGCGGCGCTGTGCGGGAGTGTGAGACGGAGCGAAGGCGGAGGCGGAGGCGGGGGTGGGATCGTGAGAGTGGGGGCGGGGGTGGAAGCGAGACGCTCGCTCCGTCTTGGCGCCTCTCGAGCGCGGCCTGAGGTGGATTAAGACGCCAAGCGCTAAAATAACCTCCACTCGGGGCGCCTCTGCGGAGTGAGTAAATATTGGGAGAGGGCAAGGTGTCTTGCTTCGGGGCTCGCGCCGCATGAACAGGGTTGCTAGAGGGCGCTCGGAATCGACTGGGGGGGGGCTCGGCGCTGTCACCCCGACCAGAAATAGTTCTGGAGGGCAGCGCTTCGGGGCTCGCCTGCCTTCATACGACGCACGTTGTGCAGGCTGCGTTATGGACGGTCTATCTTCGCGTTGCCACTGTATTCATGTTCTTCGTAAAACGAAGGTTTCATTTTTAGGTCACTGCATGTGAAACAATAGGATATATGAGAACTTTAAATGCATTGTAGAAAAAACATAAATATAAGTAATTAAGTTTCTTTTACTAGTTGCTATTTTTTTACAATGTACTTTGTAAAAAGGAAGGTAAATTACGACTGCCACGTAGTTTAACCAGCCTTTTGTAAGAACTTACAACTTTCATACACCTTGTATCAAACAGAAGTGTCTACGTGATGACTCTCGTTTGTTGGTAAGCTTCAATATTGTTAACGTTTACAAAAATGTACAATTTCATTCGATTATTTAATAAGAAATAATACGATACGATACGATCAATAAATCTGACTCCATTGATGCAATACGATGTGTGCATCTTTATCCCTTAACATCATTTATCGTTTTGTTAGCATAAGTTCAAAATCCTTCTTTTTCGTTTTGTTATCAATAACAATTTTTTGCGTTTGAAAAATATAAGAAAACTCTTATATTAACTTCTTTAATAGGTCGACTACACTATTTACAGAAGAATCAGGGGGTCATATTTTATTTAATCGCATAAAACAGTTATTGCCTAGGAGTGTAACAGCGCCGTTAACAAACGGTTAAGTAGCAATCGCCTGGATGGCGATGTGCAAGAGGGTGAATGGCATCTATAATCAGCCGAAGCGGGGCCGTTATAAAACGAACGTTTTCGAGGTAGTTGCGGGACTCTTCATGGCTCTAAACGTATTCTAGAATTGTGTCACGCCAATTTAGGGCATTCTGTTTTACGAGCGCGAACGACGTGGGGTTAATGTGAATCGACGCCCTTCCCGTTTGCCTGGAGCGTCCCGAGGTTCGAAGCCCCACTCTCCCACCCACAGCTCCGCACGATCCCGGCTCGCCCGCGTGTCTTTCTCCGTCCCTCGACCTCAGCTCTCGCGTTTTCTTTCTTCCTTTGCTACTTCTGTCGAGAGATAATGGCGAATAACGTTGAACTACAGTAATCAACTCTTGTTCCTGTCTCTAAACTTCTATCTCGTTAGTAGTTAGTTCGCAGAAAGGTATAACGACTGCCACGTAGTTTCACCAGCCTTTTGTAAGAACTTACAACTTCCATACTCCTTGTATCAAACTGAAGTGCCTACGTGATGACTCCCGTTTGTCGGTAAGCTTCAATATAGTTTCTAGTGTGCGGAATTTATTTCTTTACCTTTATAAAATGCTGCGAAGTATCGAGAATTTTTTCCTCAGTTGCCTCCGACAGTTTTAAGGTAACAACGCATTCTTCAGCACTCTTTTATAGAGTACACACACCGCAGAAGAGGCTAGATTGTAATTTGAATATTGTCATGAAAATTACATAGTGAGATATGGAGAGACCTTGCGCTTGTTAAAGCTAACGCAAAAGTTAGAAGTAAAAGAATAAAAACTATTTTTCTTGTAAGATAGGATTCCGTGGAATAAAAAGAAGCAATTTTTTCTCTTCTGGAAATATGACTAATATATTAATTATTTCTATTCAAATTTGCTTGCAAGTTGGCTTTTTCTCTCTTATCAAGATTGCAACATTTCGCTACTCGCATTAGAAAGGATATTAAGCAGTAAGTTTATCTCGCATATGTATCACAATGCGTTCTAACAACATGTCATCTTATGTCGTAAATGAATCAATGAAACGAATAAGTAACTAAATCTCTTATTTTATAATTTATTTTCTGAAGAGATTGTTGGTAGATACTGCTAAAAGCGTCTGTCTCTTTCTCCTGTGTATTCAACTTTCAGACAGTGATATAACTGCAATTTATGATTTGTAATATATTATTTATGTAATTATTTTTAAGTGTAACGTGAGAGACTATTGTACATACTGCTTGATAGACATGTCTGTCATACTGTCATATACACCTGTCACACACGCAATTATCGCTCATCTGGAAAACGACAGTCCTTTACAACTCACACACACACACACACACACACACACATACACATACACATACACATACACACATACACACACATACACATACACATACACACATACACACATACACATACACATACACATACACACACATACACACACATACACACGCATACACATACACACATACACACACATACACATACACATACACATACACATACACACACATGCACATACACACACATGCACATACACACACATACACATACACACACATACACACACATACACACATATACATACACACACACAATCACGTTTTCCCTTCAACACTTAGACAACCTACAGCCACGTCTGTATATTTACACAACATATCATGTACACCAACCACACGCATTTAATCGATCCACCTCTGTAACACACAGATTGTAACTTGGCACAATATTGTAACGTATTAGCCAGCGTGCCTCATGGCATCTATTTGGGGACGCTTGGTTGCGGATTAGTCTCGCACAGGAAGTAGGGTTTTTCCGTAAAGGGAAGAACGCGGAGGAACGGGAGACACAAGGCTTGGGTGGCTTCCGGCTTTATAGCAGCTTTCACTGTTTATAACTAACGAGGTTGGCGGACGTAGAGGTCACGTGGGCCTCGCCTATATAACAGCGTGTACCGGAAGCCAGTAGGCAGGTTCTGGAAGACGGTGGAGAACCTCGTCGTTGGCACAAAACTTTGCGCCAAGACGTGTGCAATGCGAGCCAGGCTCGCGAGGCTGGGAGTCATTAGTTGACGAAGCCTGCGGACTTGTATGTCCTAGGTTGACTGCAGGTCACGAGGGAGCGATGTCGTGTGCGCTGCTTCGAGTGAAGAGGTGGTTGAGTGCCACGATTCACGCCGATTCTCAATCGGATAATCGCTCCTGCGATCGAGGCAAACAGCGTTGTGCGCCAGAACGACTTTGTGTCCCAGCGTGACATTCCGGTCACGGGAGCTAGGCTTGTGCGCGCCTTTCAAAAGTAGGTATGGGCAGATGCCACAATCAAAAACCATCTTCAATCGGTTTGGATTCGCTCCCGCGATCAGGGGATAGTAGGTCTATCAGAGCTAGAGGTGAGTTAGATTATTAAGTTGTATATATTTGTTTTGTTTTCTTTGTACAATAAATATATCTGTTATACGAAAGCTCTGTGTCTGTGGTCGCTGGAATATCCATGACGTCACAATGATTATACTGTATACTCTACATATGTACATTGGCGCCACACACACAATCGCTGCTTTGTCAAAATAAACATTCCTCTACAATAGCCACTGACCCATTACCTACAGTTGTGTTCCTTTACCACCAACACTACGTCCAACCTGTCTCCACTACGCACCACACATCCGCAAACATCTATCACTAGCACAATCGCCGCCTTTCCGCCCCGGCCGCGCGGAGGGGCCCTCGCACAAAGACAGTGCGTCGGATCGCGTCGCAGCTGCGGGGCGGCGTGGGGCCATGCGCCATCAATTATTCGGCGGCGGTGGCCGCGGCGGCGAGCGCACAAAGGGAAGCTGTCGCCGCGGAAAAGCGCCCGCGAAGGCCGGCGGGGACGGAGTGGCGCGCGTAGGTGACGGGGGCGGTGCGCGGGCGGCGGTGAAGGCGCGCGTGGTGGAGAAGGCGGGGCGGCGGAGAAGGCGGGGGCGGTGGAGAAGGCGGGGGCGGTCGGAGACGGCGGGGGCGGCGGAGCGTGGAGGGAGCAGGCGCGCGGGCAGAGGGCTGGAGGGAGGTGCGGGCGGTGGTGAGTGGCGGGGTCTTGCCGCGGCGGTTAGAGTGTAGCAGGGGGGGCGGGCGGGGAATGGTGCGCGCGGCAGGGCGGCGGAGGATAACAGGGGGGTGGAGATGATGGACGCGTGGGGGTGAACAGACAGCGCGGGGGGCTGGTAGGGGCTGTCCGGGCTGCGGCGGGGGCAGTGAAGGACAACGGGAACCGCGGGGGCGCCGGATCTAGCTGCGCCGGATGGCTGGGGGCGGCGAAGGATAGCATGAAGGTGGAAGTGGAGTTGTTACGACGCGGGCCGAGGAAGGCGCGGGCGGTGGGGCCGGGCGTGGGTGGCGGAGGATTTTGTGCGGGTGGAGGTGGTGGGGCCGCGCGGTAGGGGTATGGCGCGAGCGACAGGGTCGGGCGTTGGTTGCTCTGGGAAGGCGCGAGTGCCGGAAGCGGCGCGAGGGTATTATGTTGGCGGAGGTGGGTGTGAGGCGTGGGCGGCGGGGCCGGGCGTGGGTAGCTCGGGTGGGGGAGCAGGCGATGGCGGCGGGGGCAGCGGAGGGTAGCAGGGTGGCAGAGGTGACGGGCGCAGCGCCGGCGGTGGGGACTGGCGGAGGAAGATGTGGAGAACGAGTGCCGGGGATCGATCATCGCTGGCGACAGCGCTGGGGCAGACTCACATTTGCCCGCCTCCAGCCTCCTCTCCCACCGCTTTCAAGCCGCTCCCATCACTACCATCACCTTTTCTCCCCCGGCCTCAATCCACGCTCTCCCGTTCGCCCCCGCTTTGCCACTCGCAGCGTCCGCGTCTCCTTCAATCCTCCCGCACCCATTGTGAACGTCGCCGTGATTCTATTGGTTAACTCGAAGTTAATAGAAAGGATCGTTAACTAGTGATTGAAAGGAATGCTAACAAGATCTATGAATTTTACGGCGACTTTACGTGTGGTGTACCTGCGGTTACTTCTTGTTTATTTGGCTTCGTTTGTTTATTTTTCTATTTATGGGTAATGTAGTGTCTCTTAATTGTTCTTTCAAACGTTGTTCCTTTCATGTGTGGTTTTTTTTATGATTGTGTTTTATATGTGTATTGAGGCTTACAGTTTACTCATCACATTGTGCGATTTTATATGTTTACAGTCTCCATTATGGACATTCACATTTCCCAAAACGTAGCGACAAACAACAAATTAGTACTTACTTTCTCTGGACCAACAACCATACTCCTTTTACATTATTTATGGCAGTAAGGATATGTTGTGATGATTTTCTCCGAAATATTGATGTCAAAAACTAATCAATGAATTTTGTTCAGAAAATTGTTTTATTTCATTTTCCAACTTTTGAACTTGTTATATTATTCAAGTAACACTTTACACAAATCACATGAATGGGTTTTCTCTTTGCTGGCAGGATACGTCAAAAGGGCTTGGTTTTGGTTTCTGCTGTTTGGTCATAGGTTTTCATTGCTTGCTATATATGATAATATTTAGTTCGTGTAGAATTAAGAATTGAAAATTGAGATCGTTTTATTTGGGTATTATTACGATGAACTGCGATATCAGCATCGTAATAGCTTTGTGAACAATTTCATTCAAAATACTATGTAATGGAACTACAACTTATGTAATTTATTGTGGATAATCTGAGCTTCACACATCTCACTTAGTACAACTTATGTCAATCGCTCACTCATTGAATTCATATTTTTTAGAAATCAAAATTTCCTGCCATCATTGGGCAGACTTCACCGAAAATACCGTTTGTGATATAAAGTAGTGAATTAACTCTTCCTTAACTTCCTTAACTGTTAATTTAAACATAATATTACAATGTTTTATAATAACCAAATTAATCCGATGAAACCCGATCGTTTTTTCCAACGCGAACATATCTTTTAAAAAATGAAATTTAGTTGGCGTCTATTTGAACTATTGTTGATTAATTTATTTTAAATTTAATAAAAATGTACTAATAATTGAGTATCTCTTTTGAATGAAAGGGGTTTATTTGAGGAAAGGGCATTAGCAGTTCCATCAATAATATTCGCTGAAAAAAATTAATAAAATGATATCTTGAAACTTAATCACATTAAATAATAAATTATTAAATTAGTTGTTTTTCACGTTACGTCTTATAAGTTGTATTTTTAGAATATTTATAATGTAAAATTATGGACCTCCTTTGTCGTTATTCTAATAATACTATTCCTTTTAAAACACTCCCCTATCGACACGAATTCATTATCAATATCGAGATCCAAACCACTGGCTTAAGGTTCACCACCAGACGATTCAATACTTCTAAAAGTCAAAATTATTTCAAATTTGAATTCTATGCATTATCTCAATAATAGTATACTAGTTGGCATGTGGGGGAAAGTTCTAGGGGCTGTATGATCTGATAGGTAGTTTTCTGTGGCTTCTTCGATCAACAACAAGTGAATGTCGAAGCTATACCATAACAAACGAGTCCTGGACCGCGTGCGGTCTTCCCTCTCTTTTTCGTGTCCTATATTCACCTCTTACTGACATACACTTACACTTACATGCACTGCACAACCACACATACCGGGAGACCGGTCAGAAGCGTCTGGGGGCGATGTCCGGTGGAGGGAGATGCCTGCTCGGAGAAAACCCGCGCTAGCCGACATGTATGTCGGCGCCGAATACCGCAATCCCGGAAAAAGGTCGCAATCTGCCACAATAAAATATGTACTCAACTTACGGGAATAATGACCATAGCAGGTGACGCACCCTCAATCACTCTTCAATCGTTAAGAAAGCAATCAAGCATTTGCAACTAGACAACACGTAGAAATGCTCTTCGATTGGATTTTAGGTTATTCTGGATCTGAGGTGCCATAAAATTTAATAAATCGAGAGGCCTGAAACTTGTAGACGCGTTTTTCCTGTCACGATATCCATGGTAGGAACACGAGAACGTACATTAGGGTACGGGCTCGAAATTAAGGCCTTTGCTCAACACTTTGTAGCTTAATTTGTACAGACAAGTAGATTCCGGCCACGGATCTCCTTGCTGTGAATAGAGATTTAATCCTTTTTCCGGGTTCAATGAGTTCAGGATTAGAATTATTTTCGAATAAATAGTAGTAGTATATCCGTCATGACTGAAATTGATTTTGCTTTGTTCAGCATATTTGCTTTGAGCACAATGCGAATACGAGATATTTACATGAGGGTTTGTCCTCAGTCCTGATTTTACTGTTATTATTATTATTATTATTATTATTATTATTATTATTATTATTATTATTATTATTANNATTGTTATTGTTATTATTATTATTATTATTGTTATTATTATTATTATTATTATTATTATTATTATTTACCGAAGACTCTTTTAAAATGCACAATAATATGGATTGGTCGTAATATTTTAAAACAAAAAGTTGAGATATATTTTGAGGCTGAGGTTTCAATCCTATACACGTTTGAAATTGCACTACTAGAACATCCTCAAGATTTGGGAAGTGGCGAAAAGAGTACAATGCTGTGACTATGCACACCCTCACACCGGAAATTCTGAAGTTAAAAGCATTAAGGACTAATAATTTTTTGTATACGGTGATTCCAGTTTTGTGTCTGCTCAAATCACGCAACTTCTTACTCGCAAGAAGATTGGATGTTACGAAGGAAAAATCAAGATTAAAGAAAATATTTCTGCACTTTTTGTGAAATTTATGAACTTATTTTCTCTAGTGGCTACTTGCGTTATAAAGACCGAATATTTTATTGGTATTTAAAGTTTGTAACTTCAATAAAAGTTAGTTCAGTGTCCATTCTCTTCGTAAGACCTATCAGATTAGCAATGTATCGATTCACGAGCACAGATAATTAAATCACCGTCAGAGTGAATAAATTATCATAAATAATACTGCAATGCCTTACTAATGCATTTTACTTTTCAGCTTACATTCTTTTGAGCAACACAAATAATACGTCATAAAAAGTCAGGTATTTATTAACACGTATATGTACAGGATGGTTATAGTGAATCACATGTCATTTTTTCTCGAAACTCATCTCTCAATGCTATTGAGATTAATTTCTCGACATTTATAAATCTGATTTTAGAAAGTGAATTTACTTCAATAATTTAATGGAAGATTCATAAAACAAATCTCTCAGAACGATTGCTTGGCATCACCACAGTTCAAAACAAAGTCTCCAAAGGAGGCGATGTTGTAAAAACGGAAGTTGCGCAGGATGCGCGGATAGGTTCATGACTCTTTTCATATTGGCAGGGGTGGTGTTTGGCGGCGTGGGCGGTGCGGGCGATACGGGCGGGTGGAAGATGGGGGCGATGCGGGCTATGTGGGCGGTGGGGGCGGTTTTCCCCGCGCGTGGCAGCGTCCCTTGCTTCACAGGATTAGCGCTGAAACGCAATTAGCTAAGCCGGCTTCGGAGAGGCGCTTTCGCCGAACCCGAGCAATGCTCCCGCCTCCGCCCCGCCCCTCTCCGCCCCGCCCATCCGCTGTGCGTGCTGAACGACGTCCACGCCCGCTTGACTTCGCGCCTTGCACGCACGCACTTGCGCCATCTTGACTCGAGCTAAAACGAGGGCCAGGGCTGTGAAAGCGTTGGTGTCGCTTTGCTTTGTGGCGGAGATGCGTTGCTGTTCGTTAAAATTTCTGAGACACAATGATTTGTTCAGTGACAAATCAGAGCGCTATCAGAGACACACTTCAAATAATGTGCTACACGCAACGTCACAATAAGGGACACGCGGATTTTTATGAAACTTCATCAGCAGAAGCTTGTATAAAGCCATATTTTTTAAAACCCAAAAAATGGGGTAATTAATGGACGAATAGACATGTTTACAGTAACACTGATATAGACACTTAAGGCATGTAAATGTTATTCCTGTAATAACGAAAACTCATAGAACGTTTAGGCAATTAATATCAAGTGTATACGTTAGAGGAGTGAATGAGTTATGTACAGTTTCTTACGTATAGTTATGAACAAAATAACACTTCTATATGAGTTTATAGTTTCAAGAATTGATAATATTTTGAAACAATTTCATCATTATACGATAATAATTTTAAGCCGAATAATATTGCATTTTTACCATATTTTCAGACTTATAGGGAAACAGATAAAAAGAGTTGTACAATCCAGCCTAGACGAATATAAACAAAAAAGAAAGACTACTGAATTTCATTTCCAATCCCCTTGTTTTCTCTTTTGTGATTCCATATTTTGTATTGTTTCTCCTTCCCTACGACAATCTGAAAAACAAACTATTCTTTTTGTGATGATAGCACTAGATATTGTTGCTATTTTGAATTTTTTTCACGAAAACGAAGATAACAAGGAGGTATTTCACATACGAGTAATTCTGTTTAAAGTTCACCCTCCAATTGACTTTTCGGGAACGCACCATGGTGTCCTCGAAGTGTCGATATCATCGATAGGCGGCTGTACGTCTCGACCTATACAGCGTCGCCCACGCGGGAACAGGTAGACATCGGCCACCCACTCCGAACTGCCTCCGGCCCCCGCAGCATTCGTGGAACGGGTATGCGATGCCCAGAAGTGCCCAGATACGCCATCGCCTTTGCCCTTCCTGCCAGTTTACCCACTTCCTTCCAGCTCCTTTTGCCTATTGTTGCTCTGCTACGTTCTCAACTTTTTCCATTTAACAGGCGCATTGAGGAAAGCAGTCGCTACGTCAGGGGGGTTTCAGAGCCCAAGGTACTGGCCGCTTGCAAGTAGCTCCACGAGCCGTACTTCAGCAGCAATGCCTGACCTCGTGTGGCAACAAATGTACAAGTTATCTGCGAATAACGACATCGAGAAAAAGTGACATCTGGTTACGTAGGCTTCCGCGGCCGGCGTTTGTGTTATCTGGGCTATCCGGGACGAGCCGCGTTACTGACATGGTGGCTGACGTTTCGGCCGGCGTATTGTTGCCTTCTTCAGAGCGTACTGCCGCTCACAGGACGCTCTGGGGAAGGCCACTATACGCTGGCCGAAACGCCAGCCACCATGTTAGTGACGTGGCTCGTCCCGGATAGCCTAGATAACTAAAGTGATATGTGATTTACTACAACCATCCTGTACATATACGTGTTAATAAATACTTGACGTATTATGTGTGTTGTTCACTTCAGTCAGTATACGACCTTTTATGACGTTAATTGGATTGTTGGTGAAGTAGATACCTTTTTATTATGATAAATAAAGATATTGTCAGGTATCAATATTGTAATTCAAATTATGATCATTTCGATCGCGTAGCGATCATCCTCAGAGCTTGCAGCATCTGGGCCGAAAACAAAGTTCTGCAGACGTTTTGCCGTCTGGATCCGACATGGATTCTAAATTACGTGTTACAGGAATTTTCTTTTCTAAATTTATCAAGTGGATTTATCTCCTTTGCGTTACCAGGGGCCTGTAATAACATTTTATCTGCCGAAAATTCGC
Source organism: Gryllus bimaculatus (assembly GCA_017312745.1). Lineage (NCBI taxonomy): Eukaryota > Metazoa > Arthropoda > Insecta > Orthoptera > Gryllidae > Gryllus > Gryllus bimaculatus. The sequence goes on from BOPP01000205.1 coordinate 2,021,408, forward strand.
CGTTTTTTCGCGCAGCATTACATAACTTCCTCCCTACTGCGTACGCGGTAACGAGAAAGTAAAGAAAACAAAAACCACTCGACGACCGTACAAAAGCCAGGCGACGCGCGCAACCTCCGTCTTGACATCATCATGCGCCTTAGCACCCACCGATCGCTTCGGCATCCGCGCCAAGATTAATCAAGGCGCAGGGCGTCGCGGCGCGCAGCGACCGCAAGATGGCGCCGGGCGACGCAGCAGACGCTGCATTCCTCTGCGGGCGCCCACAAGGCGTCTAATTAAATTCTATCGCGAGCGGAGGGAGGGCGACGGACATCTTGTCTAGCGGTCATTTGCGCGGAGATCCCGTGCGCTGATTGACCGCTGGCGAAATTGCTAGCGGATGCGATGTTTAAGTGGACAAATTCCTATTATGGCGTGGCCAAGGCGATTTCACGGATGTTTCAATACTTGTGATTCAGAATCGTGAGTAGTACTCAGTGTTTTGTTCACTGTGTAGTCACATATTACAATGAATATTTAATAGTTATTCCGTATTCATAACGTTTGTTTTATAAATCGGTTTGTTAATTAGTTGATTAGTTAGTTCATTAATTAGTTAATTGATTTATTAGTGATTCCTGGTGCGTCAGCCAAGATCATTAATCCTGTGAATGAATTGCATGTCTGGACCAGATCCAGAGCCAACCTGCACTTTGGCTAGCGGACTTTTCCCCAACCAGGTATAGCCTGGTTTCCCCAACCAGGTAGAGCCAGGTAGAGCCTGGAGAGGCTCTAAGCGCCCGACCGGTCACATGCTATGTGCGGTATTGTAGTGTGTAAGTAAGGAATGACGATAAGACAAGGACGATGAAGGAAAGTCTGCACGCGGACCGTGGTCCCTTAGTTACGGTACTGCTGCGGCATTCGCCTGGTATTGATTGGAGAAGCCACTGAAAACTGTCAATCAGAGCAGTCAGCCGCTACAGAAAATTCTCCTCCTTACAGAGACTTAATTCTACCTAGCTGTCTCGTTAGAGTCGAAAACTTGACAATTGACAAGTTTGCATTGATTGGACATTATATTAGCAGAAGTTAACAAAAAGTTCAATATTATTGTTCATAATAACATGACGTCAATACACGTTTATCCGCCTTCCACATCGAGTATAGTAGCTAATATTTTCTGTTCATTATAATTTGAGTCTTTATTCAGCTTTCGATCAACTCTAATTACGCTTTAGTCAGTAATATTTTATCAATGGATTCATAAAATATCTCCCTGGTAAACGTTACATGAACTGTATCAATTCACCCACTGGTGACCCTTAATATTTTTCAATTATTACCCTATTTTTATTATGTATTGTGCAGAAATTGTCTCCTTGACTCATTAAATAATATCTGATTACATTTCAATTTTCCATGAAAGATATTTAAATAATAGAGTATACTGTTTAGTACCCGATTCTTTAAATCAAGTCGATTTACATCTAATGAGCATTTTTTCTTGGCATTAATTATCGAAATTAATATACATAATTCAAATTGCCGTGTAGCTAGAAACCTCGAAATTCATCTACAGATTTCTGGGACGACTACGTTATCGGATTACGAAACGTCAAAGTCGACACTGCTAAAACTGAACCCTTGAAGTCGAACCTGAGGCAAACAACCAGGGCCATCGGGCTTCCGAGATTCTCGTCGCAAAATCCGCGTGACTGTTTCTAACTTCCGCCTAGTTAGCCGGAAGAAAGATGGCGGCCATCATTCACGATTATTCGTGCGGTGGTGACTTGAGCGCCGAGCCGCCAGGGCATGTTTATGCGCGCTCTGTCAAAACCTTTTCTCGCGGGTGATAAAACGCTACGAGGGAAAGACCGCCCCGCCTTCCCTCCCTCCTCCGCCCCGCCCCGCCCCGCCCTTCCGCGACCCGCCACGCCCCGCCCTGACCGCGACCCGCCCCACACCCACCCCACCCCACCACACCACACCACACCACACCCCGTCTCTGTGCCCGTCCCGGTCCCGTTCCGTCCCGCCCCGTCCCGGCCCGTTCCCTTCCGTTCCGTTCCGTTTCGCCCCGTCCCGTTCCCGCTCCCGTCCCGTCCCGTCCCGTCCCGTTCCCGCCCCGTCCCCTTCCCCATCCCGTCTCGCAACCGCCCCGCCCAACCCAGGCCCCGCGCCCCCCGCCGCCCACCACCGCCCCGCTCAGCCCCGCCTCTTACTATCTCTCCACCCTCCTCTGCCGATAATGTATCCACCCTCCCTACTCATCGCCTTCTCACGAGCCGTTCCGCCCCCCCCGCCCCTACCTGCTCTGCTGTCATCTTCGCCTCCCACCGCAACAATTGTGCCAGAGCCAGCCTCTCCCCGCCTTCTCGCTCCGCCCCACTCCCTCTCCACTACTACCTCGGTAGTTTTCCGTGGTTTCTCCTCCCTAAACCTGGCGACTGCTGGAGCACTATCCTACCAAACGGGCCACGAACCGCGCGCGATCTTTTCTTTCTCTTCCTTGTCCTATCCTCATTCCTTACTTGCACACACTTACACTAACAAGCACCACACTACGACACATGCCGGGAGACCGGTCGGGAGTTTAGAGCTTGTCCGGGTTGGGCCCACTGATGGGAGATACCTAGTTGGGGAAAATTTCACTCACCGGAGGTAGAATGGCACCGGATTTCTCCATACAGCGGAGAAAGGCCACCGCTATCATTCGAACAAAACAATGCACTACACTCACTGGACTAATGACCTTAGTAGTTGACGCTCCTGGAATCACGATCTATCAATCAAACTACTCCTACCTCGCAGCATCTCCAACATCTCACCCTACCTTCTCCACCTTCCACCGCTAGTATTCTGCCTGAACCAGCTTTACCTCACCTTCGCTCCGACCCGCTCCGACTCCACACCTACCTCGTCGCCGCTCCGCTAACACCCTGTTCGCTCCCCTGCCATTGCTGCACTTCCTCTTCCGACTGGTCTCATTCTGTCCCAACCAACTCTACCGTCCACTGCGCCTCCCACCTCAGTTAGCCTCGCCCTGCTTTCACTCTGCCCCGCTTCCGCCGCACTCCTTCCTCACCTCTGCTCCGCCACTTCCCTGTAGACTCTTCCTCCTCTTCTGCGCTCCGCCCCAGACTCGCCCCTTTACTCCCTTCCTCTCGCGTTTCCTAATGCGACCTGCGGTGTCGTTCCAACCCCCCTCCGTTTCTCCCCCCCCCTCTGCCACCCCTCGCAACCCCGCTCCCATCACCGCAACTCCGTGAAAGCCAAGCCGCCCGCCCACTCTCATGATGCCTGCCCCCGCCCCCTCGCCTTCGCCCCCACGGAGGCACAGCGCACGCGTGAGGTGGCAAATTGCTTCGTTTTGGCAGCGGCCCGGGCCAAGAGCACCCCTTCCCCTGCCCCTGCCACACCGCTATCCCTCGTGGGGGAGGCAGATTGAAAATCGCTGGAAGTGAAGTTACGCGCTGCGGTGGCTGCGGGGGACTGTGAGGTGGAGGGGGCGCGAATGATTATGGCGGCCTCTCGGACGCACCTGTCGTCGACAAATCTTCGCTTTTTGGATTAAAGTGTACTGCTAGTTTTGATCGTTATCTCGTTGCGTTTGTTCCGATGATAGACTTTGTTCTTTTATGTTCTTACTTCCTAAACTGTGCTTTTCCTTTCGAACGGAATCACCTTCAGTTGTTTTGTGTCAACAAACACACTCGATGACTTCTGCCTTTTTAATCCTTACCATTGACCGTTTTTGATCTAAAGGCAATACGTATATTATGAAACACTGACAAAAATGTTTAGACTCAATATTCTTTATGTGTTCCAGGCTGATGGGCCGTGGACTTGACGAATATTGAAGTCTTGAAGAATATTGACTTCGGCCGTGAAAGCCTTCAATGTATAGAGTAAGTAAACATCCAGTAATTATTATTTCCTTACATCACTATATAATTTTTGATCAATCTTGCCGTCACGAAAACTTCAACCAATTGGGGTTTTGGTTGATATTTTGATGTCGTGTTGGCAATTTAATTTTAATTTTATTCAGTCCCACTCTTGGAGCAACTATTTGTGAAGTCGACGCCTTGTTGGTATGTCAGCTAGTGTAGATCCTGCGGGATACCTTTTTTCAGTAGAACTGAATCGGCCGTCGATTAAAATCAATTCACGAAAATCTTGTTCAAATAACAATTTAACATAATTTTAAATTTAATTCTTTAAAATATAAAAAATATCGTGAATCTTAACGAGCTCATTTCCTGAATAAGTATTAAAATACATTTACGATTCATTTAAAAAAAGTTAAAAGACCAAAGCGCGGCCACGCGAAGTCATACACTTATCTTTCTTTAAATTATTCTCTGGTCTTTAAGGAGTAAACAAATAGTTCTTGTATTTACCCAATTGGCTTGAAGAGCTTTTAAACCTTTGCGTGGTTTTACATCGAATGCCTCCACCTTTTCCTTCATCGTGACGGGGTGCTCCGTCGCTGCTTCAGCGGGCTGCCGTTGGACAGACAGCAGTCTTCTTCTTCTGGTGCTGGCTCGAGCTGTGCGACCTCCCCACACTAGGCCAGGACGGGGTGGCCCATTACCAAAAGCTCGGGGGGGCACCGACCAGTCGCTGCGAGCGGCGGTGCGCAGCGACAGCAGTTCACACGTTACGCCATACGTCATTCACGAATTCGTACTCTTCCTCATTCGGTCCTCAAATGAGTACGGCGAGTTCAGAATAATGTCACAAACTTAGCGAATGAACAGGAGTCATATATATAAGGCTAACTCAAAGACACAGTAATTTAGTATGTAGATATACTATATATACATCAAGTCCAATATAAATAAAGTTTCTATATTATTTGATAGACTTAATGCGCTTGTTTACTTACGTGGTAGATTATACTATTTACTGTATTCAGTGAAGTAAAGCTTTCTGGAGTAGATAACATAGAACAAAATAGAACATTATTTCTTACCAATAAAGGGTAACTTGTAAGATACCTTATTGTGTGTATTGAATGATTATGAATATATAGTTAGGTTACTCTATCATGAGTCAGAATATTGGCTGGACTGACAGCAAAATAATCACATGTTACTTTCAATATGCAATTTTCTAAATACTTACTCGTACAATATTTATGAATAAAATTTGACCAATATTCATCAAATAATTATTTCCCGCAATGTAGAACGTGCCAGCTTTCTCTAATTAAAACGTTAGAGCATATTTTTGCTTTCTTGGTAGTTTATTTTTTCTAGTAAATTTATTTTGGACACTAGGTTCAAGTGTGGATATAAGCCGAAATATATTTGAGGAAAAACTTAACAATAAATTAAAATAATTAAAATGAATAAATGTCCTACAAATGAACAAAGCAAGCCCTCTTATCCATTGAAAAACTGCTTAGTTCAATATGATTTTAGTGTTGCTGATTTTTTAATCTCAGAAGCACTACGCATCTTCTCGGGAACCGTACGCTCCATTTTATATCCCAATTTCCTCTCCCAAGCACGCACTCCCCTCCCCC
>BOPP01000205.1:2031355-2041435 GCA_017312745.1 Gryllus bimaculatus
CCACCACCGCCTCCACCACCGCCGGCGCTGGGGGGTTGGACTGTTCTCTACGCACCGCTTCGCACCGCGAGGTGAGGTGATGAGATTATTAATGGGCCCCCGGGCCGCGTGTTCTCTCACTAAATCGCCCGAGTTTCTTCCCTCCCCTCCTCTTTCCTTGCAAAGATCTGGAGCCTCTGCTCGGATCCGAACTCCGCGCCGCCCCTCGCGACGTGCTCTGGGTGCACGATATCGCGATCCGGGCGGGGGCGGAGATGGAGGTAGAGGTGGAAGTGGAGGCGATGGCGAAGGCGGAGGCGGTGACGGTAGTGGCGGCGGTGGCAGTGGAGGTGGCGGTGGAGGCGACTGCTGTGGAGGTAGAGGTAGTGGTCGTGGCGGCGGGGGAGGCTTTGGCGAAGGCGGTGGCAGCGGCGGCGTAGGCGGAAGCGTTGGCGAAGGCGGCGGAAGTATTGGCGAAGGCGGAATCGTTGGCGAAGGCGGAAGCGTTGGCGAAGGCGGAAGCGTTGGCGAAGGCGGAAGCGTTGGCGAAGGGGAAGCGTTGACGAAGGCGGAAGCGTTGGCGAAGGCGGAAGCGTTGGCGAAGGCGGGAGCGTTGGCGAAGGCGGCGGGAGCGTTGGCGAAGGCGGCGGGAGCGTTGGCGAAGGCGGCGGATGCGTTGGCGAAGGCGGCGGATGCGTTGGCGAAGGCGGCGGTGGAGATGGCAGAGGTGGCGGCGGAGACGGAGGCGTTAGTGGAGGCGGATGGAAGCGTTGCCACCTTCAGCCGGTGTCACAGCTGCGGCGGACTTGTTTACAGGTGCCGACGGCCCCTGCGAGTGCAAGTTCTGGGCGGCTGGCTCACGCTCCGGGCGCGGCGCCTCCGGTTTCCGGGAACGCAGAGGCCGCAGACGCGAGCGCTCTCGAATTCTGATGTTGTTTCCAACTTGCGCCTCACTTGCAGCTGCGAATTCTGAAGTTACTGATAATTTGACTCATATCTAAGATGAAAGGATATTTTGGGGTTTTCCTCTATCTTTGAGTCAAGAATTGGGTTTTTACTTTCGAAATAAGTGGATAATTATACTAATTGCGCTTTTTGAAACAAAGCAATGACAGTGTAAAACAGTGTATAGACGTTTGTAGTAAGTGTGAATGAACGTGTAAGTTTTTTCCACAATAACGTATTTTTGCTCTCACATTCTGCACTTTTGAGATTTTGGGAAAACCTAGATTTCGCAGTTCCAACTTACTATCGCGGTTGCACCTCAAAAGAGATTACGCAGTCCGCAATGCTTGCATTATTGCGACGTGGGGCGGAGGCAGGCAGTTTGGGCACAAGCGTGTGGGTGTTGTCATGGGGTGTTGCCGGCCATGGCACGGAGGTCGGAAATTGTTCGTCTTTCCTGCCAGAGCGAGTGGCGGAGCGGGCGAGGCTGTTTAATAAATGCTCGTAATTCTTAATATCTGAGCAACGTTCGGTAATCTGATAGTATGTTAATAAATTTCCCCAAACTACACAGAAAAAAGTAAACTTTTTTTTTTCCTCTCAACTTCTACGGTTTTCCTTGATTCGTAGACCTACATCTGTCATTTTGACGAGCTAAAAACACAGACACGCAAATTAAGAAAAATAAGAATAAGACATTTTACAGTATGCAGCATTGAAATATTGCGTGTACAATTTTGTCAAAGAATATTTATTATGTTATCCCTTATTCATTCTCTCAAGAACGAAATATGTAATTTCAGTGTCATTTCTCTGTAAAGAAAATTAAAATACGATGTAATCACAGATTTTTGGATTCGCGAAACAATAATTCAAGAGACTTTACATTATGGAAAGTAATCTGTGCATATATTTCAGACATTTGGAGAATAATGAAGAGGGTCACAGCCATCCTAGTTAAATTCGGATCGATGTCCCTTGTGATTGCACTATGGGATAAGGGTTCACATTGAATGTGAATAGGATAAAATAATGTGTATATCTTGTATTAAATTTTCCTCGCTATTGTCATAATTTTCAGTTTCGATATTCCAAGATCAACATACAATAAGTTCATATTTCCAATTTATGAAGAACTAAGAGATCTGTTTGAATAATTTTATCTCATCTCAATAAGCCAAGTAATTTTCTTTTGTGCAATAAAACAGTTTACTTTATACCTGATTCAAGTGGTGTCACAACCTTATTAGTGTTGATTTTTATAAGAAATCATATCTTTCAAACTCATTTCATATTTTTGTACGTGTACAAATTCATACAAGATCGAGGAAACAATCTGAAGTTTCAAAAATTGAAATAAATTATCTATATTATGCTTTTAAATATTCTCCCAGAAATTATCTATTCAGACAATGAATCTACTCAGTGAATTCCTTTTGCATGTTTTCAGTTATTTGTGTATTTATGCTGGATTATGTAGAATAGTTATTTATTTTGCACAATTATTCTTATTAAAAAATATATTTGCGGAAAAGAAACATTTTAGTATCTTGGATTGATTAGCACATGCTGATGCCATTTACATAAAGAATTGGAATATTAAACGTAAAAAAAGACGTCAAACAGGTTTGCAATTCGAGTTTAAAGAGCGTTCCTAAATTGATCTCATTGTCTGGCCGAACTGAATGTCATTGTACGCGATCGGGAATTCTTTTCCAACCGGGAGCACGGAGCCTCCGAAAATATTTCCCGCACACAATGGCGCAAGACTTCGTCGAAGCACGCGGCCCGCGCCGTTGGTGTCCCAGAAGCTCCATAAAAGCGAATTGAAATCCGCGTAGTATTATCCCATTGAGAAATGGAATTTTTAATCATCCAGCCGAACGGAATGTGACTGCTGCGTGCTGTAATAACAATTTATTGGGACCGGCGGCGGCGGCGAAGTATTCCGAAAGCAATTAGAGATGTCCACATGTTTGTATTGACGAATTCCCGCAAATGCCAGACACTCCAGTGGTTTTTTTTTATTTTTCACGTCGCATTCTCAAACTGACTTCCCTCACAGCAATTCGCTCTCCCGGATATCGCGGTCTCTTTTGCCCGCCTGCTCTTTCCTCCGTCTACGCGTGGTTCGCCGCTGCCGCTGTGTTTCGCGGAGATAAATTTCTTTTGCCCCCTCTTTTGTTTCGTCTTGGAAATATAATGCCGCTGTGAGTCGCCGCGGCGTCTCTCTCGCAGCGTTGACTCTCTCGTGTTTGCTCAAAGAGTAAATACGGATTGCTGCCCGAGGCGTGCTCTGATCCCCGAATGTCAGGAGTGCGCCTGCTGTGGGTATGTAAAGGAAGTGGGTGTGGGTAACGTAGCTGGAAAAAGAGTATTACTGTGTGGCTGAGTCAGGAGAAAGACTGAGAGTTAAGGAGAAAGACATTAATTGGAAGAGGTCAGTTAGAAGAGTTGATAGCTGCAGAGAAGTGATATTTTCAAAATGAAGGAAACCAATAATTGTTTTTAAAAATAGTACTTAGGTGGTGAGAGCTGACAAGAGTATCGGGCAAGTAAGAATAGCTAGCTGAAACCAAAGGAAATAGAAAACAAATACGGAAAAGTATGTGCCATTCTGTATCCCTGCTATTTGTTCTCTATATTTGTGACATTTATCACAAACACTGAAGAGCAAGGCTCTAACAATGAGTGACAATGAGATGAAAAGAATAATCGATAAAATTACAATACGAGTAATTCTAGCTATTAATTCAAAACAAATAATTAGGAATTGAAATTAAGTATTGGGAATTTATTTGCCGAGCACAACTAATGTTGAACAAATTTTAATATGCATATTTAAAACTTTTTAAATGTCTTCAATATTATGCTATTTCCTATTCATAAATATTCGGATGTCTAATTATTTTCATTTTAATTCATTTACGTTTCGACCGATCATTTTCTGATATAGTAGTAACCCCACATCCGAACCAATGAAAATAAATAAGTGGTGTCGGCAGTCGGCACATAGATCAAGAAAGAAAAGAGGTATACATGTGTTGAGTGAATGACAATGAAACTATGATAGAGAAAATCGTAGCAGAAGAAAAACGTAGGCATAACCGACGTGCGAGCATGCGATCGGAGCAACAGTGCTTGTTTAAGACATTTGCTTCGTGACCTAGTAACCGTTTAGCCTCAGACTAAAGGTTGACGCTGAAGGAGCAGCGGAAACAGTGTAGGGTCGCCCAGTATACTAACTCACCTCTTACGCCCACGGGAACTCGAGCTGGCCCGTGAAGCAAGACCACGTACTTGAACTTACATCCAGAACACGAGACCACAGTGAAGGTAGTTAGTCCTCCTTGCACTTAGTGGTCTCCCATAGGCTATGCCATTTAGCCAGTGGTGTCAACTGATGGTAGAATTAGTAGCATGGCTATTAAGGGCATTCTTTTTTTCTTGGGTCATGTTGTCATTAGATTGGTGAAGAACGTAGTTGGATATGGAAATTGTTGCTCGGTGTTGATACTAGTAGTTGGGGCCAGAGGAGCACATTCTGCTCAGTAAGATATTCTGAGAAATATAATACACATATATACTGCTTATTATTTCGTGTAAAATAACTTAAAACATTAAATATTTATATGTACGTTTTATGACATTTGAATAAAAATATTATTTCATCTTTAATCTGCGTTTATCGTTCTCTATTGAGATTCATTTTTCACTGTTGTGACTTTTCGTTTTTCCCAAATTTCAGAGTAAATTAACTCTTTAATTAGTATCATGTAATATTAGATAGCATTAGATATTGAATGCGATTTAAAAACTTTGTAGATTGTATGTCTATCATAAAATCAAGATAAATTATACAAAATATAATTTTGTATTTCGATTTAATTCTCTTTGATCGACATCACTCCACTAGGTGTTTTGCAAAAAGAAGCAAAAAAAGGTTTAATTAACATAATATTTAACTTCGACAGAATGTTTATGTTCTATATCTTCTATATATGAAAAAACAATGTTTAAAAAGTACTCGGCTGTGATATTAATGATGTAAATTTAGTGTCTGCCACATAATATTTATTTCCTGCTAATGAGCTTTCGATCGGTGGCAGTGCTTATACATACAGACAGACATAAAGACAAACATATACAACATATAAAGCCATACATATGAATATTGTTACGAATATTGCATCAGATGCCGGAATTCGTTGCGCGCGGATTGCGTCATCTGCCTTCCCCCCCTCCCCCCGAACTAGACGGTTCCGGACTATCCGCGAGCTGCGGGAAACGCCCAGAATGTGCCGGGTGCCTGGAGACAAGCGCCGGGCAGGTATAAATGCGCCGCTGCCGGCGGCCGCGAGTCAGTCAGTAGAAGTTAGTAGAAGAAGTCAGTAGAAGACGTAGAAGAAGTCAGTGGGTAGTAAGGCGTCAGTGAGTGGCAGAGAAGCAGTCAGTCCGTCAGCGTGTCCGAAGTGGAAGCTGTGCTGTGAAATGTGCATTGCGGTGAAGAGTGGTGCAGCGGTTGAACAGCAGTCAGCAGTCTGAAGTCTGCAGTGGAAGTTGAGCTGTGAAGGGTGCATCGCGGTAAGCAGTGGTGCAGTGGGGAAACAGCAGTCAGCAGTGTGAAGTCTGCAGTGGAAGCTGAGCTGTGAAGTGGGCATCGCGGTAAACAGCAGTGCAGTGGACCCTGGTGTGCGCAGTGAAGTGTGGTCTGCGCAAGGAATTGTGGTCTGCGCAGGGGAATTGTGGTCTGTGCAGGGAATTGGGTCAAGTGCAGTGGACCGTGGACAGAGCATCGGACTGGCTGATACAGAAGAAAAGAACTGTGTAAATAAAGTGTGTAAGGAGTGAACTGTGTAAATAAATCATCAAGAAAACGGAATCGTGTGTAAAGAAAAATAAATAATTGTAATATATCTGTAAATAGACCAAGTAGATTTTAGTGTATAATTGTTCCCGAATAAACGTAATTGTTTACATATTGTGTTGGTTTCAATTCACCACGAGAAACGTTACAATATGTTTGGTATTGGTAGTTTGATTTTGAATTGATCGATTTCTATAAATCGATTTCGACCTTCTGGGTATCGATGGCATTTTAAAGGGGTCAAGAGGTCGATTGGCGGTCGATATGCACCAGATACCACAGATTGCCATATGCACAATATGCATCCACAAATGATTGTTATAACAAAGATCAAGATCCCATAAATTACAAAAAAATGTTTATCAATTTATTATTTTTTCTTTTATGCAGCTATAAAAATAAATAAACAATAATACTTTAGAAATTCGCTTATATTTTGGAATTTTACATAATTTACATTAAAAAATAAAAATTTAGCGCAATTATGATGTATAATTTTATTTTTTAATTTTTTTAATTTTTGTAAGATTAAATATAGTAATAGAAGAAGAATTTTAAAAAATATAATCTAATACGTTTTTGAAAACGAATTTATATTTATTGGCTGTTATTTTAAGTCAATTGTGCAGTTATTTGCATTTTGATCATGTTGTGTAGTGTATTTTATAGAAATAATGGAAGGGAGTCTATGAAGCAAACTATTCTTTTAAAAGGGGGCAATGCATGGAAAAGATTGAGTCCTCTGCCCTAGACGTTTGCAACACTTACTCTGGGGGCAACAAGAATTTTAATTTTCTAAATTTAATAAATTACACTTTCATCAATCGTTTGATATCCAACTCCATATACTTTTGGCACCAGCAATCTGTGGTAACATATTTCAGGAAAACATTTGTTATTTGTCAAATTATTTTTACAAGGCTAATAGTTATTATTGAAACGTTAATTGCATTTAAATATCTCAATAAAAATATAAAGCGGAAGTCCCAACAATGTTGAAAAATGTTTACTGTAAATGGTTTTATTCATTGTAGTGCAGAAGCTCAAACGAGACATTTAGCAAAGCCGACAATACTAGCATTACGCTGTATCATGACCGTAACCCATTTCAGCAATACTCCTGAATCGAGAACGATTGTGAAACTGCTCGTCTTTTTACAACTTTACTCCCCTATTTAGCGCAGCCTTCTCGTCGCATTAGAGTAGCCAATAACAAACGAACGGCACCCAAAAGCCGCGCCAGGCTGCAAGTCAGCGGCCACGCGCGCGGGGTAACGACCAAATAAACCACGCGGCTGTAGTATCTGTAAATCCAACTTTACATAGTAGATGGCACGTAGCACGTTCCATTATTAAATCACGCGACTCCCCTTGGGTATCGCAATGCCTCGGCCGGGCCAAGCAGCGCCCAGGGGCGTGGGGGAGGGGGGAGGACGAGAAGTGATGGGGTGGGAGAGAATGGGGGTGAGAAGGGTTGGATGAAGACCGTGAGGGAGGCGCGAGGTGAGGTGGAGAGGTACCGGATACGGTGGGAGTCGCAAAAAAAATGCGTGTTTACCGAGAGAGGTGCCTCAGGGCATCAACTTACGTCGCAGCAGTGCCTCTGACCGGGAGGTTCTAGGCTCGAGTCCCGACGGTAGCAGGATTTTCGACGCTAGCTATTCGTAGATAGCTAGGGCGAGATCAGCCGATATTTGGAGGAGAAGTTTAGCGGCCGGCTGCTCTGATCGGTAGTTTTCCGTAGTTTCTCCCATCAACACCAGGCGAATGCCGGAGCAGCACTCTAACAAACGGAACACGGACCAGGCGCGATATTTCCTTCCTCTTCCTCGTCCAATCCTTACTCCCTTACACACACACACACACAAACATTCACTACATTACCACACTTGCCTGGAGACTGGTCGGGAGCTCAATACATGTCCCGACTGGGACGGTGCCCCGCTGGGGAGACACCTGGTTAGGGAAACCCCACTAGCTGACGGTAGGTCGGCGCCGGATCTCGCCCTTCTGTAAGGGGAAGGTCACCGCAATCTCCCAAGCAAAAAATACATGCACTACACTTACACGAGAAATGACCTTAGCAGTTGTCGCACCCAAAATCACTAGCAATCAATAAATCATTGAGTGCGGGTAGGCTGGGGTGGAGAGCGGTGCAACGGACCCGACTGAGAAGAGGTAGGATGGGATAGGCCAGTTAGGAGGTTGAGGTGCCTAATAGCACCCTGGTGTGCTGCATGTGACTCCACCCACGAACCTGTGCGCGCACCAGAGCACCAGCGAACGAGCAACAGAGACTGGCGGTAGCGAGGGAGGCCAAGCTATTCGTGGTATGGGCTTCGTAAATTTTTAGATCTCATTGCTGGAAAATAAATTGCTTCAATCTATCACCGAGATAGTAAACTGGAATTAGAAAAAAAATAGCATATTTTTTATTAAACTATTGCCTGTTTAAAATGGTAACTTCTATCACAGAGATAGATTACCTACCACAAAATTTATCGTCTCCGAAAATAACTTCTAGTTTCCAGTATATTACGTTCCTGTCGAACACTGCATGGCCTGTTTGCGTTTGAAAAGGTTATCTTTTAATGTACTGAATTGTCTTTCATTGATAGAAGTGGGAGGACGTTATGAATTATTTTTGTATTTTTTTCTTCTCAATGAAAAAATACAATAAAAGTGACACTGATTGTAAAATATCCTTTTCATTATTGGCAAATGTTGCTCTTTTTTTCTGCCTTTCCCGGGCTCCACCAAATGTTATGTTCTTTTAAATGGAACGTTGACTGCTGTGCTTGAGCTGTTTTTGTGTCACAACAAATGTAACAAAATTCTAGGACATGTAAGGATGTGATATTGATGGATGATTATCACTTTTTCCAATTAACGTGTAGTGGGAAGTATCGTATATCAAAGTTATACTTGGGACATTCGCTCGTGACGAACTACACATCACGAAAAGTTGCCTATCAATTAGAAGTAAATATCGCTTATGTAACTTCATTTTATGAAAGATACCCAGATGTCTTCATTTGGAAAAAGGGTTCTTCTGAGAATCTCAGATTTTGTCCTCGAAAATTGTATTTTATATTTATTCTGAGACATTCTGCATACTGAAATGGTATGAATGTCCAAGCCCCTCTTCTTCGGGAAATACTCCGACACTGTCCCTATTATCTAACTAAATATAATTCACAAAATGTAATGAAATATTCATTAAATGACATTATATCGTTCCATTTTCCACATAGGAATAGCATTTAAGAGTAAAACATACCTAAGTTTTGTAATAATATGTAATGTCTCGTATGATTTAACTCTTACAGAAGAATACATAGTTTGTAGTAACCTTTTTAACCGGTATTAGTTATATTAAAATTTTCGAAGAACAATTAGGGATATTCTGGCGTCACAAAGTAGACACCAAAATACCAATACATGCTGTAGTGATTGGTATACTACATAACGTCTCATTGTTCAGCCTCTACGTACAGAAAACTATCCAAGAAGCAAGAGGCTCACAATGGACAAACCGGGAACTAAACACCAATTGCAGTCTGGTGAAATAGATGTTGAAAATGCAAGATTTTATCTTACTCCACGTACCATCTACGATTTTTCGAAAATAAATAAAAATTCCGAATTAAAATATGAGTGTTCAATATTAATGAAAATAAAATTATATTAAAATATTTAGTTTGTAGTGCAATGTTCCAATCCTGCAAGTTTGCTTTATTTCATTTTCTCATAATTTAAATATAAAGAGTTATTTTTCTTTTGTGATTCGATTCCATTGAATTTTTCTCCCAGTTTAAAAAAAAAATGCAGGGATATCAGCTACTCAGGACCTGAGGTCCCAGACGTCTGCTCAGTCCTGGCTAGCCCTGCGCCCGAGCGTGCGAGCGTGCGAGCATGAGAGCGTGTGCGGACGTGGGTGCCCGCGGCCCGGATTCGGTGCGACGCTTTTTCATGGCCCCATAAAACGGCCCGCGTGTTAAAGCGAGATATTCGCTAGCAGTGGCCGTTCGCCGAAATGGACGCTGCCGCTGCCGCCGCCGCCGCGAGGGGGGAAAAAACAACAGAGGAGCGCTGAAACCGCTAACGCGCTCCGAGGCGAGTTCGATAAAACGATGCGCTATTGTTATCAGGGCCGGTCGCCCCCTCCCTCCTCTAGAGGGGTTAGGGGGCGGCTTCGGATCGCCGTTTGCGGCTTTATGGCCGGACTTATCACGGGCTTTGTTCTTTAATTTGGTTCCGGACCCCGGCGCGGCGCGGTGTGGCGTGGC